>JAGFNQ010002314.1:1085500-1173072 GCA_024364735.1 Boesenbergia rotunda | reverse complement strand
GGAATATTGCGTGTCCTATCAGACCTACGAAGAGGTGGTGTTGTTTTAGGTTCAACTGATAGCTCATCATTATGAGTTATTGGTTGTGGGTCTAGACTTAGGTGTCTCTGTAATGTCTATTGGAGTTTCTTGAACTTCATCAAGTTCAATGCCACTCCCACTATTTTCTTGTAAAAGAAATTCTTTTTCCAGAAATACAGCATGCCTTGAAACAAACACCTTTTGTTCCAAGGGATGATAGAATTGGTAACCTTTTGTTTCCTTAGGGTATCCAATAAATAGACATTTATCAGACTTAGCATCCAATTTGTCTGATACAGTCCGCTTCACATAAGCAGGACAACCCCATATCTTAAGGTGAGTTAAGTGAGGTTTCTTACTATTCCACGTCTCATATGGAGTAGTAGAGACTACCTTGGTCGGGACTCTGTTTAGCAAGTAAACAGCTGTCTTAAGTGCATAGCCCCAAAAGGATTTTGGAAGAGTTGCATGATTCATCATGGATCTAACCATGTCCATCAAGGTTCGGTTACGCCTCTCAGATACACCATTATGCTGTGGTGTATACGGCGGAGTCCATTGAGACAATATCCCATTGTCCCTAAGATAATCTTGAAACTCTTGACTCAAGTATTCACCACCCCGATCGGATCGAAGTATCTTAATACTTTTGCCAAGCTGTTTCTCTACTTCATTTCTGAACTCTTTGAATTTCTCAAAAGCTTCAGATTTGTGTTTCATCAAGAACACATACCCGAATCGTGAGTGATCATCGATAAAGGTGATGAAGTAGCTATAGCCTCCTTGTGCAAGAGTTGACATTGGTCCACATACATCAGTATGTATTAGACCAAGCAATTCTCCACTGGATTACCTTTTCCGGAAAAGGGTAATTTGGCCATCTTGCATTTAAGCATGATTCGCATGTATCAAATGAACCGGGTTCAAATGATTCCAGAATTCCACATCGGTGTAATTTGGTCATGCGTTTCTTACTTACATGGCCAAGACGACAATGCCACGTATAGGAGTCTATTCGATTATCTATTCGAGCACGTTTGTTGCTAACTTCGATATTGAAAACGTCACCGGATAAATCTAACGTGTAGATACCATTGCACAAAGTTTCGGTCCCATAAAGAACACCATTTAAAGTTATGTAACAACAATTGTTACTAAAAGTTAAATGATAACCCTTTTCATTCAAACATGAAATAGATACAATGTTCTTTATTAACGAAGGAACAAAATAACAATTATCCAATTCTAAGACACGTCCAGTAGGGAGCTTTAGCAAATATGTTCCGATGGCAACAGCAGCAATCTTTGCTCCATTTCCAACTCGCAGATTCGTTTCTCCCTTGACGAGTCTTCTTCTATTCCTTAGCCCCTGTATGTCATTACATATATGTGAGCTACACCCAGTATCAAGTACCCAGGTATCTGAGGAAATAGAGTGACATTCAATAACGAAGATACCTGAAGAGGATGGGGCATCGGATGCCTTCTTCTTCAAAGACTCAAGATAAACCTTGCAGTTTCTTCGCCAGTGACCCTCCTTGCCACAATGATGGCAAGTGCCTTTTGGTGTCTTTTCAGTCTTTTTGGCCTTTTTCTTCTTTCCTTATTCTGTTCTTTGGCCTTCCTCTTAGAACCTTTCTTCGAGGAACCAACTAACAGTACCGTCTTCTGATCTGCTTTACAGAAGGCTCTATAGTCTTCAGCAGGTTGAGCAACTCAGGAATGGTAGTCTCCAGCTTGTTCATCCGATAGTTCATCACAAATTGTGAATAACTTTTGGGCAAACAATGCAGAATTAAGTCAATACTTAGTTCATGATCCATTGCAAAACCGAGTGTGCTCAGTCGCTCAATGTACCCCAACATCTTTAACACAAACTGTGAGGCAGAAGTGCCTTCCTGCATCCTAGAGGTGAAGAGGAGTCTGGAGACTTCGAACCTTTCGGATCTCGCCTGCTCTTCAAATAACTCATGAAGATGGAAGATGATGGTATAAGCATCCATATGCTCATGCTGCTTTTGCAGCTCAGGTACCATAGAGGCTAGCATGATGCAACTCGCAAGTTCAGAATCGGTCACATGTTTCTGATAGGCCACTAACTGGTCTGGAGTTGCATCTTCTGGAGGACGGTTGGGAAGTTGATCTTCAAGGACATAAGCAAGCTTCTCTGCCTTGAGGACTATCCTCAGGTTTCGAAGCCAGTCCATGAAGTTTGGCCCAGTCAGTTTATTGGTGTCCAAAATGGAACGCAAATTCAGAGAAGACATGATCGAGTGATTATCCTAGAAATACAAATTGAGCTTATGTGAGAAGAATGATAAAGAATGCATCAACATACATTAATTAAATCCTATTTATTTTTCGAATTGAATAACCCTTTTTATCAATTCGGGAGATCGTAGGAACACCTCCAAATAGGTTGATATCCAACCATAGATAAGAACAACCATGGCTGTGGCCATCAAGTTATTCTTAGCTATGAAGGTAGGTAATTATACCGATTACATATCACATATATGTAACTATCACTTTATGCTATCAACTAATTGAATGTTTGCATAAATCATTGGGTTGTTAACTCATTAACAAGTATGCAACAATATACATAGCACCCAACTGCACCTCTCTTTACATCGACCTTGGCTGTGGCACAACAAATCGATGCTCCAAGCTTAAGGCTGACCCATTAATTAAGAAATAGTTTTAATATGGTTGGAGTTCATTCAACCGTTTAGTCAGGCTTGGATGTGTCCAACAACCAAAACTAAGGATTGACCTCTGACTCCAACTATATTAATCATAAACTAATTCCATGGTTTGAACATGTTGAGGTTCAAGCCGGGCATGGATGTGTCCATCAACCCAAACGAGAAACAAAACTCCGGTTCTAACCATATTAATGGAAGGTGTTAGCCTTAATATTTTGTAAGGGGTTTTGGGTCTCATCCTTTCTTTTCAAAGCACATTCATGACATATAATTATGTCATGACTAACGATTTCCTTAATAAAGTATGTATGTGACTTAATTTATCAAGTCTCATTAATTGGATTGGGAACCGGATTTCCTAATCCTGATTTCATACTTTATTTAAGGAATTGTTTTGGGAAATAATTTCCTAAATTGTCATAATCAATTTCAGAAATAATATGTTTAAGACTTTGATTTCTCTAAATCAAATCTTATTAAATTAAGAGACTGATTCTCTTAATTCAACCACATATTATTTTCATGAAAATCTTATTTTAAGAAAACTGTATAGGAAACCATTTTCCTAATTAATTTTGGAGACAACAATATGTAAGAGCATCACCTCTTAAATCAAATAAGGAAATTATCCTAAATTTTCAAGATTTGATCACATATTTTATTTATGGATTAATTAATTACAACAAATTATTTTCTAAGGGTGGCTCCCCGATGCTCAGATACCCAAAGAAAAGAAATTTATCGTAAATCCAATTAGGTCCGCTCCCCGAGGCGTAACCAAATTAAACATGATAATTTTATTCAAAATGGGAAATTAAATTACAACAACTAACTTTAAATTGGACGGCTCCCCGAGGCTCAATCCAAAATAAAGAATTTTGTTGATAATTTAAAACCAATTCGAATTTAATTGTCAATTAATGATCCATAAATTTGTCTAGACTTTCTTTGAAAGAAAGTACCCAAAATTGCGAGATTTCATAATAGATTTTTAGAATATTTGTAAGTTTCTGGTACAAAGAAAACTTACATATTTCCAAAATTGGAAAATTTCCAAAATAGGAAATTTCCAAAATTGGAAAGTTTCTAAAGATGAGAAGTTTTCACAATTATCATACAATTTCAGAAAGTAGGATATTTCAAAAAGTTTGCGAAATTTTATGAGGATTTCCAAACTTTGAAATTCCTAAATCTAAAATTTATCATAATTGGAGAGTTTTCATAATTGAAAATTTTTCCAAAATTGAGATCATGACAAAGTTTTCCGCAAAACAATTATATGTTTATGCCAAACACTATCCGGCTTAGATACCACTGTTGGGACCGGGTGCATGTTGACATGGATACGGGTTCGTAATTTTAAAATTTAATTATGTGCAGCGGAAGGTTTAGCATAAATAATTTCTTAAATTATTTTAACCGCGTATCTAGCATGCAACCTTAAGTTGTGGAGATATGATCATATATTTAAAATTTTGCAGAAAGTAAACTAATTTACTTAATACATCGCGTAACTCGTAGAAAGGGACGAGATCCAACCGTAGCGTCCCTTGGAAGCTCCGCCTCTATTCATGTCCACGCCGAGTTCTCTTCGGGATGACTTCGCAAAGGCACGAGTTTCGTGCCGACAAGAACTACTAGATTCTCCAAAGGCACGACAAGAATATCAAGAGAGAGAGATGGAAACTAACCACCAAGTAACGGAATCAAGATTCCGAGGAAGGAAGGAGTTGCGATCCGCTTCTTCTTCTTTTTCGGCACCTTCTTGGTGGATGTGGCTCACGGCAACTAGAAGGGGCGGCGACCCTAGAGGAGGGAGAGGGCGCCGGCCCTAGAGGAGGTAGAGGGCGCCGACCCTAGAGGAGGTAGAGGGAGAGAAGGAGAGAGAGGGCTTGCTTCTTAATCTCTTGATTGGAATTCAAGCCTTGCCTTGGTTCCTTTATATAGTAGTCTCTCCATCGCCAAGTCTCCCTTCTAACGGAATAAATTTTCATAAGAAATTTATCTTATAAATTTTCCTATGAATTATTCCGTTATGCCAAGTTTTATTATAACTAAGTTTATAATAAAAACAAACATATCTCCCCTTTTATTATGGAATAAATTTTCACAAGAAATTTACTATATAAATTTTTCTTATCATGGAAAAATCAATTCATAATTAATTTTATAAAATAAAATAAATCAATCCAAGGTTTATTTTATTTTCCATGAAAATAAATCTCTTTATATAAATTTCTTTATATAAATTTCTTTATCCATAATTTTATAAAACAAATCGCGTTTGATTTATTTTATAATTTAAACCAAATAATTTGGTTTCCCTCCTCATTGTGGTCGGCCAAACCAAAGAGGGTGGGGACCCTCTTTGGCCGGCCAAACCAAGCCGTCTCCTTGCGAATTAAACTCATTTAATTCGTCCAATAAGCCTTCAAAAGACTTAGCCATTTTAAGCTTCCGGTGCGCCTCTGATAAATTCAGATTCGACTTATTTCTCTTGATCGGAAAATCCAATTTTCAACTCGTTTTAAATCCCTCGGATTACTCGTAGTGCGTGTGACTAAATAGGCTTTCGATTTATGTTGGCCGTCTATAATTAACCAATTATAGAACGATCATGAGTGACACCTAGTAGTACATCATGATCCCCAATTAATCGAAAGATCAACGGTTGACCTCAGAAATAATTCTGAAACCCTTCAGCAGCTATAATGAGTTGTGCCCCATTCCCTTCACCATCTTATACCCACTTGGTTCAGGACACGGTCTATGTGTGTTAGTCCCCACTAGGCTGACTACGTCACACCTAGCCCAAGTAATGTCTTTCTCGTCCAACGGATTCTAATTACTATCATGTTTCCTAGAGATTCATACTCGGAACATGTTGTGCTCTGGCCAGAGGCTTCGAGTAAGAATCCGACGATAGGCCTTGGGTATACATCTCCTCGCAAGGAGCGGTGAATCCTTTGTAGGCTGTTCAAACATCTTCGGGCACTTCGGCTTATACCCAACCATCCTGGGTCCACACCTCCTTAGAGATGCTTGCTTAAGATGTCAAAGTATAAGTCTCCATGACCAAGATGACTTGAACACCGCAAGTCAAAGGAACATCGCACTTAAGCTGCAGTAAGAACTTCATTGACATATCTATATATAGATTACCATATGAAGTCTTACAGCTAGTCACTCCAATGAACTAGTTCCCTTAACTAGCATTCATGTTTATCTCCGGACATCCCAATGTCACCAGCCAGTGAGAATCAGCTGATTAGAGAATAACCCATGCTAGTCTCAACAGAATTGATAGTGTCTGTATTTATCAATTCATCGAATAGGGACAATTTCAATACTTCATAATTGCACATGTAGAGATAATCACTAGTTGTGAATTCATCACAAATTCTCTCATGCTGTGAATTGTATTGCGGACATTCAGTAAATGAGTTTGAGATCTTAATCAAATACATGAACATGTATACTCAAATAGTGAATATTCTTTTATTAAAGTAAATGATTACAATCATAAGGCGATTGCCTTAGGACACTTCTCTCATAATACTAACATCACATCGGTTGATAAAACCAAAATATGCAATCTTCGACGATCCGTATATGGACTGAAGCAAGCATCCAGGAGCTAGAACATCCGTTTTGATGAGACAATCAAAGAGTTTGATTTCTCACAAAATCCTGATGAACCTTGTGTGTAAAAGAAGGTTAGTGGGAGTGCAGTCGTATTCCTAGTACTATATGTCGATGACATATTCCATATAGGAAATGATATATCAGTCTTACAGTCGGTTAAAATTTGGTTGTCCAAAACTTTCTCCATGAAAGACCTGGGAGAAGCAACCTATATCCTTGGGATTAGAATCTATAGAGATAGATCAAAACGATTGCTTGGTCTTTCGCAGTCTACATATATAGACCGAGTGCTAAAAAGGTTTAGCATGTCGGAATCCAAGAAAGGTTACGTTCCCATCAGGCATGGGATCAACCTTTCAAAGTCTATGTGTCCGCGCACAAATGACGAGAGGATTTGCATGAATAAGATTCCTTATGCATCCGCGATAGGATCTATCATGTATGCTATGTTATGTACTAGGCCCGATGTATCGTATGCTCTGAGCGTCACGAGCAGATACCAGTCTGATCCACGAATAGATCATTAGGCGGCTGTCAAGACAATCCTTAAGTACTTAAGAAGAACTAAGGATGTGTTCCTAATATATGGAGAAGGAGATATGGTAATACGTGGGTATACAGATGCCAGTTTCCAGACAGATAAGGATGACTCCAAATCTCAGTCTGGATACGTATTTACTTTGAATGGAGGCGCAATAAGTTGGAAGAGTTCCAAGCAAGACACTGTAGCGGATTCTACCACGGAAGCGGAATATATTGCGGCTTCGGAAGTAGCAAAAGAAGCAGTCTGGATCAAGAAGTTTGTCTCGGAACTTGGTGTGGTTCCAACCATTGATGAAGCAATACCGGTTTACTGCGACAACAATGGAGCTATTGCACAAGCAAAGGAACCAAGGTCTCATCAGCGATCCAAACACGTGCTTCGCCGCTATCATCTGATCAGAGAGATTATAAGTAGGAATGATATACAAATTGAGAAAATTTTCACTGAAAGGAATTTAGCGGATCCTTTAACTAAGGCCTTGCCTCAAAGCAAGTTTGAGGGTCATGTTAGAGCCTGTGGTATTGGATACCGTAGCGATTGGCATTAGGCCAAGTGGGAGTTTGTTAGTAATATGAGAGAAGTGTCCTAAGGCAATCGCCTTATGATTGTAATCATTTACTTTAATAAATGAATATTCACTATTTGAGTATACATGTTCGTGTATTTGATTGAGATCTTAAACTCGTTTACTGAATATCCACAATACAATTCACAGCATGAGAGAATTTGTGATGAATTCACAACTAGTGATTATCTCTACATGTGCAATTGTGAAGTATTGAAATTGTCCCTAGTCGATGAATTGATAAATACGGACACTATCAATTCTATTGAGACAAGCATGGGTTATTCTCTAATCAGCTGATTCTCACTGGCTGGTGACATTGGGATGTCCGGAGATAAATATGAATGCTAGTTAAGGGAACTAGTTCATTGGAGTGACTAGCTGTAAGACTTCATATGGTAATCTACATATAGATATGTCAATGAAGTTCTTACTGCAGCTTAAGTGTGATGTTCCTTTGACTTGCGGTGTTCAAGTCATCTTAGTCATGAAGACTTATACTTTGACATCTTAAGCAAGCATCTCCAAGGAGGTGTGAACCCAGGATGGTTGGGTATAAGCCGAAGTGCCCGAAGATGTTTGAACAGCCTACAAAGGATTCACCACTCCTTGCGAGGGGATGTATACCCAAGGCCTGTCGTCGGATTGTTACTCGAAGCCTCTGGCCAGAGCATAACATGTTCAGAGTATGAATCTCTTAAATACATGAGAGTAATTAGAATCTGTAGGACGAGAGAACGTTACTTGGGCTAGGTGTGACGTAGTCAGCCTAGTGGGGACTGACACACATAGACCATGTCCTGAACCAAGTGGGTATAAGATGGTGAAGGGAATGAGGCACGATTCATTAAAGCTGCTGAAGGGTTTCAGAATAGTTTCTGAGGTCAACTGTTGATCTTTCGATTAATTGGGGATCATGATGTACTACTAGGTGCCACTCATGTTCGTTTTATAATTGGTTAATTATAGTCGGCCAACATAAATCGAAAGCCTATTTAGTCACACGCACTACGAGTAGTCCGAGGGATTTAAAACGAGTTGAAAATTAGATTTTTTGATCAAGAGAGATAAGTCGAATCTGAATATTTCAGAGACGCATCGGAAGCATAAAATGGCTAAGTCTTTTGAAGACTTATTGAACGAATTAAATGAGTTTAATTTGTGAGATCGTGGCTTGGGTTTGGCCGGCCAAAGAAGGTCCCCACCCTCTTTGTTTTGCCGGCCATAATAAGAGGGAAGAACCAAATTGTTTGGTTCAAATTTATAAAATAAACCGCGCGTGGTTTGTCTTATAAAATTATGGATAAAGAAATTTGTATAAAGAAATTTATATAAAGTGATTTATTTATCATGGAAATTAAAATAAACCTTGGAATGGTTTATTTTATTTTATAAAATCAATAATGGATTGATTTACCATGATAAAAAAATTTATATAAAGAAATTTATATAAAGAAATTTCTTTCCATAATAAAAGGGGAGACATGATTGTTTTTATTATAAATTAAGTTATAATAAAAACTTGGCATAACGGAATAATACATAGAAAAATTTATAAGATAAATTTCTTATGAAAAATTTATTCTGTTAAGAGGAGACGTGGCGATTAAGAGGCTACTATATAAAGGTACCAAGGCAAGGCTTGGAAATTAATCCAAGAGATTAAGGATTCTTGCCTAGCCTCTGTCCCTCTCCTTCTCTCCCTCTCCCTCTTCTAGTGCCGCCGGCCCTAGAGCCCTCCCCCTTTGCTGTGAGCTTCCACCACCAAGAAGAAGCCGATGAAGAAGAAGAAGCGGGCGTGACTCCTTCCTTCCTCCCAGAATCTTGATTCCGTTCTTCGTTTGGTGGTTAGTTTTTCATCTCTCTCTTGGTATTCTTGTCGTGCCTTTGGAGAATCTAGTAGTTCTTGTCGGCACGAAACTCGTGGCTTTGCGAAGTCATCCTGAAGAAAACCCGGCGTGGACGCGAATAGAGGCGGAGCTTCCAAGGGACGCTACGGTTGGATCTCGTCCCTTTCTACGAGTTACACGAGGTATTAAGTAAATTAGTTTACTTTCTGTAAAATTTTAAATGTATGATCATGTCTCCACAACATAAGGTTGCATGCTAGATACGTGATTAAAATAATTTGAGAAATTATTTATGCTAAACCTTCCGCTGCACGTAATTAAATTTTAAAATTACGAACCCGTATCCATGTCAACATGCACCCGGTCCCAACAATTATGATATATTCCAGGACTCAGAAGGAGCACGCAGAACACCTGAAAACAGTATTAGAAATTCTTCAGCGGTGTCAACTCTATGCGAAATTCTCCAAGTGTGAGTTTTTGCTCGATCAGGTGTCTTTTCTGGGTCACATCATCTCCAAGGATGGTGTGATGGTAGACCCCAGCAAAATAGAAGCAGTAAGTAACTGGGTTAGACCGAAGAATGCCAGTGAGATCAGAAGTTTTCTAGGTCTAGCCGGTTACTACAGGTAGTTTGTAGAGGATTTCTCCAGAATAGCCTCCCCACTGACAGCTCTTACCAAAAAGAACAGGAAGTTTCAGTGGACAGAGGACTGCGAGAATAGTTTTACAGAATTAAAGAGAAGATTGATTAGTGCCCCCATCCTGACTCTTCCAGAGACCACTGATAGCTTTGACATATATAGTGATGCTTCTAAATTAGGACTTGGAGCAGTGCTGATGCAGAATGGCAAGGTTATCGCCTATGCCTCTAGACAACTCAAGGATTATGAAAAGAACTACCCTACTCATGACCTTGAGCTAGCTGCAGTAGTGTTCACTCTCAAGATCTGGAGGCATTACTTATACGGAGCTTAGTGTAGGATTTTCACAGATCATCAGAGTCTGAAGTATTTCTTTACTCAGAAGGATCTGAACATGAGGCAACGCAGATGGCTTGAGCTGGTCAAGGATTATGACATTGACATCCTCTACCATCCAGGTAAAGCTAATAAGGTGGCAGACGCACTTAGCAGGAAATCTAGTGCCACCCTACTGGCTTTGCCTATGATGTCATAGCCCCTTCGGAAGGAAATATCAGAGTTCGGACTGGAAATTATAGTTGGGCAACTCTCCACTTTGACATTAGTGTCAACCCTGCTTGAAGACATCCAGACAGTACAGGATCAAGATCCTAACCTTCATAAAATCAAGCAGGGGATAGCAGAATCAGAAAATGGGGAGTTTCGCCTATCAGATAGTGGGATAATGTACTGTGGTGACCGCCTATGTGTTCCGAACCAAGAAGAGCTCCGAAGGAAGATCCTAGAGGAAGCACATGAATCTCCTTATGCGATGCATCCTGGTTCCATCAAAATGTATCAAGACCTCAGGGGACGTTTTTGGTGGCCTGGGATGAAGAGAGACATCACCAGATATGTCGGTACCTTTCTGACATGCCAAAGGGTCAAGGAAGAACATCAGAGACCAGGAGGAGTTCTGCAGCCTATCCAGATTCCAGAATGGAAATGGGAAGATATTTCCATGGATTTTATAGTGGGACTACCCAGAACAATGAATGGTTATGATGCAATCTGGGTAATAGTTGACAGATTGACTAAGTCTGCCCACTTCCTAGCTATCAGGATCTCCTATTCCATGGAACAGCTAGCTCAGCTATACCTCAAGGAGATCGTCAGACTACATGGAGTCCCTAGGACTATCATTTCAGATAGGGACAGTAGGTTCACTTTGCACTTCTGGGAGTGCGTACAGACAGCACTAGGCACCAAACTAAAGTTTAGCACAGCTTTCCATCCTTAGACAGATGGTCAGACCGAGAGAGTGAATCAAGTGCTAGAAGATATGCTCAGAGCTTGTGCTTTAGATTTCAAGGGCAGTTGGTGCAGATACCTGTGCTTAGCGGAATTCGCCTACAACAATAGTTATCAGGCCACTATTGGCATGGCACCCTATGAGGCTTTATATGGGCGGAGGTGTAGATCTCCTATCTGCTGGTACGAGGGTGGTGAGAGGCAAGAGTTAGGCCTACAGACAGATCTTATAGATGATACCACCGTAGCCATACAACAGATCCGCCAGAGAATAGAAACAGCTCAAAGCCGCCAGAAGAGCTATGCTGATACACGGCGCAGACCATTAGAGTTTGAAGTTGGGGATTTAGTATTCCTCAAAGTGGCTCCCATGAAGGGAGTAATGCGTTTTGGGAAGAAGGGCAAGCTGAGTCCCAGATATGTAGGACCATACCCCATCACTAGAAGAGTTGGCAAAGTAGCTTATGAGCTAGGGCTACCTCAAGAGATGTCAGCTATCCATAATGTATTTCATGTCTCCATGCTGAAGAAGCATATCCCAGATGCCACCCAGGTGATAGAGCCACAGACGGTACAAGTCCGCGAAGATCTCAGTTATGATAGTCGGCCTATTCAGATAATAGACCGAGCAGTTAAGAAATTACGGAACAAGGAGGTACCATTAGTGAAAGTCATATGGCAAAATCACAGAGTAGAAGAGGCAACATGGGAACCAGAGGACAGCATGAGGCAGAAATACCCAGAGCTGTTTTAAGTTCGAGGACGAACTTTTTATAAGGTATGGGGAATTGTAACGCCCTAAAATTCTCAAAACAAATATTAGAAATATCCTAGAATTAATCCTGAATTTATGGATATTTTTATAGAATTTTTCCATGGACAAATAAGGCAAAAATGAATAAAAAAATAGAATGCGCGGTAAAAAGATTTAAGTGGGGCTTGACCCCTAGACCTTTACGTTGAAGGAAGAATAGGCTTATCAAGTGAGATGAGTTTATTTTCATTGGAATAGATTAGCGGAAAAGATGGATAAGGTGAAGTTAGTTAAATTTTTCCATAAATATAAAAAGGAACTTAAGAGTTTTTTTTAATTGAAACTTTTCCTCACTTGTCACCGCCGAACCCTCTCCTCTCTTGGGCGATTTTTCCTCTCCCTCTCCCGAGTCTTTCTCTTCCTCACTCACGGCAAACCAAGGAAGAGGTTCAAGGGCTTGTGTTGGGCGGATTCATGAAGGAGGACGCGCTAGGGGATCGTCTCAAGGAGTAGTTCATCGTTAGAACCTCTCCGAGACTCCAAGGACCTTCCATCTCCCTAAAACCTGTTGGGACCGGGTGCATGTTGACATGGATACGGGTTCGTAATTTAAAAAATTAATTACGTGCAGTGGAAGAATTAGCATAAATAATTTCTCAAATTATTTTTAACCACGTATCTAGCATGCAACCTTATGATGTGTGGACATGATCATAAATTAAAATTTTACAGAAAGTAAACTAATTTACTCAATACCTCGCGTAACTCGAAGTAAGGGACGAGATCCAACCGTAGCGTCCCTTGGAAGCTCCGCCTCTATTCACGTCCACGCCGAGTTCTCTTCGGGATGACTTCGCAAAGCCACGAGTTTCGTGCCGACGAGAACTACTAGATTCTCCAAAGGCACGACAAGAATATCAAGAGAGGAAGATGGAAAGCTAACCACCAAGCTACGGAATCGAGATTCCGGCGGAAGGAAGGAGTTGCGACCCGCTTCTTCTTCTTCTTTGGCACCTTCTTGGTGGAGGAGGCTCACGACAACCCTAGGTGGCGCGCCGGCCCTAGGGGAGGAGAGAGGGCGCCGGCCCTAGAGAGAGAGAGAGGGCGCCGACCCTAGAGAGAGAGAGGGAGAGAATGAGAGAGAGAGAGAACTTCTTAATCTCTTAATTAATTGGAATTCAAGGCTTGCCTTGGTTCCTTTATATAATAGTCTCTCCATTCCCAAGTCTCCCTTTTAACGGAATAAATTTACATAAGAAATTTATCTTATAAATTTTCTTATGAATTATTCCATTATGCCAAGTTTTATTATTACTAAATTTATAATAAAACAAGCACATCTCCCAATTTATTATGGAATAAATTTTTACAAGAAATTTACTATATAAATTTTTCTTATCATGGAAAAATCAATTCACAATTGATTTTATAAAATAAAATAAACCATTTAAAGTTTATTTTAATCTCCATGAAAATAAATTTATTTATATAAATTTCTTTATATAAATTTATTTATCCATAATTTTATAAAACAAATCGCGCTTGATTTATTTTATAATTTAAACCAAATATATTGGTTTCTCTCCTTTATTGTGGCCGGCCAAACCAAAGAGGGTGGGGACCCTCTTTGGCCGGCCAAACCAAGTCGCCTCCTCGCGAATTAAACTCATTTAATTCGTCCAATAAGCCTTCAAAAGACTTAGCCATTTTAAGATTCCGATGCGCCTCTGATAAATTCAGATTCGACTTATTTCTCTTGATTGGAAAATCCAATTTTCAACTCGTTTTAAATCCCTCGGATCACTCGTTGTGCGTGTGACTAAATAGGCTTTCGATTTATGTTGGCCGTCTATAATTAACCAATTATAGAACGATCATGAGTGGCACCTAGTAGTACATCATGACCCCCAATTAATCGAAAGATCAACGGTTGACCTCAAAAGAATTCTGAAACCCTTCAGCAGCTATAATGAGTCGTGCCTCATTCCCTTCACCATCTTATACCCACTTGGTTCAGGACACGGTCTTTATGTGTCAGTCCCCACTAGGCTGATTACGTCACACCTAGCCCAAGTAATGTCTTTCTCGTCCAACGGATTCTAATTACTCTCATGTTTCCAAGAGATTCATATTCGGAACATGTTATGCTCTGGTCAGAGGCTTCGAGTAACAATCCGAAGATAGGCCTTGGGTATACATCTCCTCGCAAGGAGTGGTGAATCCTTTGTAGGCTGTTCAAACATCTTCGGGCACATCGGCTTATACCCAACCATCCTGGGTCCACACCTCCTTAGAGATGCTTGCTTAAGAAGTCAAAGTATAAGTCTCCGTGACCAAGATGACTTGAACACCGCAAGTCAAAGGAATATCGCACTTAAGCTGCAGTAAGAACTTCATTGACATATCTACATGTAGATTCCCATATGAAGTCTTACAGCCAGTTACTCCAATGAACTAGTTCCCTTAACCAGCATCCATGTTTATCTCCGGACATCCCAATGTCACCAGCCAGTGAGAATCAGCTGATTAGAGAATAACCCATGCTAGTCTCAACAGAATTGATAGTGTCCGTATTTATCAATTCATCGACTAGGGACAATTTCAATACTTCACAATTGCACATGTAGAGATAATCACTAGTTGTGAATTCATCACAAATTCTCTCATGCTGTGAATTATATTGCGGACATTCAGTAAATGAGTTTAAGATCTCAATCAAATACACAAACATGTATACTCAAATAGTGAATATTCATTTATTAAAGTAAATGATTACAATCATAAGGCGATTGCCTTAGGACACTTCTCTCATATTACTAACAAACTCCCACTTGGTTTAATGTCAATCGCTACGGTATCCAATACCACAGGCTCTAACATGACTCTCAAACTTGCTTTGAGGCAAGGCCTTAGTTAAAGGATCTGCTAAATTCCTTTCAGTGGAAATTTTCTCAATTTGTATATCATTCCTACTTATAATCTCTCTGATCAGATGATAGCGGCGAAGCACGTGTTTGGATCGCTGATGAGACCTTGGTTCCTTTGCTTGTGCAATAGCTCCATTGTTGTCGCAGTAAACCAGCACTGCTTCATCAATGGTTGGAACCACACCAAGTTCGGAGACGAACTTCTTGATCCAGACTGCTTCCTTTGCTGCTTCCGAAGCTGCGATATATTCCGCTTCCGTGGTAGAATCCTCTACGGTGTCTTGTTTGGAACTCTTCCAACTTATTGCGCCTCCATTCAAAGTAAATACGTATCCAGAATGAGATTTGGAATCATCCTTATCTATCTGGAAACTGGCATCTGTATACCCACGTATTATCATATCTCCTTCTCCATATGTTAGGAACACATCCTTAGTTCTTCTTAAGTACTTAAGGATTGTCTTGACAGCCGCCCAATGATCCATTCCTGGATCCGACTGGTATCTGCTTGTGACGCTCAGAGCATACGATACATCGGGCCTTGTACATAACATAGCATACATGATAGATCCTATCGCGGATGCATAAGGAATCTTATTCATGCAAATCCTCTCGTCTTCTGTGCGCGGACACATAGACTTTGAAAGGTTGATCCTATGCCTGATGGGAAGGTAACCTTTCTTGGATTCCGACAAGCTAAACCTTTTTAGCACTCGGTCTATATATGTAGACTGCGAAAGACCAAGCAACCGTTTTGATCTATCTCTATAGATTCTAATCCCAAGGATATAGGTTGCTTGTCCCAGGTCTTTCATGGAGAAAGTTTTGGACAACCAAATTTTAACTGACTGCAAGACTGATATATTGTTTCCTATAAGTAATATGTCATCGACATATAATATTAGGAATACGACTGCACTCCCACTAACCTTCTTATACACACAAGGTTCGTCTGGATTTTGTGAGAAATCAAACTCTTTGATTGTCTCATCAAAACGGATGTTCCAGCTCCTGGATGCTTGCTTCAGTCCATATATGGATCGCCAAAGCTTGCATATTTTGGTTTTATCAACCGATGTGAAACCTTCAGGTTGTATCATGTATACATCCTCAAGCAGGTTTCCAGTAAGGAAAGCTGTTTTCACATCCATTTGTCATATCTCATAATCATAATGAGCTGCTATGGCCAGGAGCATCCGAATGGATTTAAGCATAGCTACTGGCGAATAGGTTTCATCATAATCAATTCTTTGTTTCTGACGATATCCTTTTGCCACTAATCTAGCCTTAAAGGTAACAACATTACCTTCCATGTCGGTTTTCTTCTTGAAAACCCACTTGCACCCTATGGGCTTAATCCCTTCAGGTGGGTTAACCAAGTCCCATACTTGATTTTCGTACATGGAATCCATTTCCGACTTCATGGCTTCAAGCCATTTGTCCCTTTCTGAACTTTTCAGAACATCTTCATAACTGATAGGTTCGTCATCGCTTATGAGTAACACGTCGTTCGATTCACTTATGAGAAATCCGTATCTCTCTGGAATATTGCGTGTCCTATCAGACCTTCGAACAGGTGGTGTTGTTTTAGGTTCAACTGATAGCTCATCATTATGAGTTATTGGTTGTGGGTCTAGACTAGGTGTCTCTGTAATGTCTATTGGAGTTTCTTGAACTTCATCAAGTTCAATGCCACTCCCACTGTTTTCTTGTAAAAGCATTAAAGAATAGAAAGCAGTTATGAAGTTCAATGTCACTCCCACTGTTTTCAGTTCAGTTAATGCTATAGAAAGCATTAAAGAATAGAAATTCTTGCTTCAGTTTATGATTGGGACCAAGGTCCAACGGGATGGGCTCCTAGTTGCCCCTAGGTTTAGATAACCTGGTAAAAGCAAGAATCAGAAGAGAAAAAAAAAGAAAAATATAAAAGAACTATTTTATTTTCAGTTGGCATTGTACCGGACTTCGGTCCAGGGATGGGCTCTAAGTTGCCCCTAGGTTCAGATAACCTAGTATGGGATGGGCTCCTTAGTTGCCCCTAGGTTCAGATAACCTAGTAGAACCCTAATGAATTCGGGATTAGCTACCTCAGATTTATTAGGGATGCGCGCACAGCTGGTACATTGTCGGGCCCATAGTAGTTGATTATTATTTTCACCTACTATATGTATATAGTTTTCATAAATTCATTTTTAGCATGTGGTGAATTTAATAATTAGTTTTATGTTAGTTTCAGTTCCGGTTCAGATATGTATGTCATGCTATAGCTTAGTTTTCAGCTTCAGTTCAGCATAGGTCATGTGCCAGTTATATGCCATGACATTTTATGACATGTATTTTAGCATGAGCATAGCATGATTATTTATGAACACGAGCATGTATTTGTATGACATGTTTTGAAAAGCATAACCTAAGATTTTATAGTTTTGTGAGGCTAGATGGTACTTACTAAGCTTTATGCTTATTAGTTTGCATTTCCTTATACTGCAGATACAGGTAAAGGAAATCACTAGTAGCGGAGGCGGCGGGCTTGATGCAAAGTGTGTGTGGCGGTGGAGTTGGAATAAAAGTCTTCGGAACTTGCAAAGCATAGAAATAGTCTTTATTATGCTTCTTTTTGTTGTTCTGCAATATGTTATGTGAACCATGTATGAACTTGATGGGACTGGTTATTTGTGGTTCCTAGCATACTTAAGGTAGTTTATTTACATGTTCTAATATTTGTTTGGTGAATGTTGAAGGTCATGGGTTAATACTTGTGATATGGTAATTTAAATCCATGCTTAAGCTTTAGGAGTAGGAACTTGATACTTCTGCTCTACATGCTAAATTCTTAGGATATGCTTGTTCTAAGATTAATGCACCATATAGAATGACATGTAGTAGCTAAGGATGCCTTTAGATATGGAAAATGAATAGTTCCAATAAGAAGTTGATACAAACTTGACACATTCATGTTTATGCTTCTACATGTCGCTTTTATGATTTCTAAGTTGCTATTCCTGTTAGAAACCCTCCAAAACATGTATCAAATGCCCTAGAATCATTGTAGACATGTCAGGAAGCTTAAATATGAATTTATGGAGCATTTGGTACGGAGTAGGTCGACTTTGGCACATTCTGAAACTCTGAAATCTGGGTTCTCAGAACTACCAGTCGACTGGAAAAACACCAGTCGACTGGTGTCGGGCACAGAAACATTCTGTGGCCCGACCAGTCGACTGGCATATAGCAGTCGACTGGTGCTGTGTAAAACAAAAAGGGGTGTAGAGCCGTTGGTTAGTGCTTTAGTCATGCAACGCAGAGGTTGGGGGATCGAATCCTGGCCAAGCTAATAAAATTAAAGTTTTTGTTTTATTTTGGCTGGTTAGTACTTTCAACATGATTATGAATTGTTAGTTCAGTAAATAGCAAAATAAGTTTTTAAAAATTCTCCCAGTTGGTTTGGCTTAAATGAAAACAAGGATCATAAATCAGTTAGTCAGCCAGTTATTAGTAGCGATCCGCCTTAAAGCCATAGTACCAGAAGGCGGGTCGTTACATGTGCGCATCTGAGGAACGAGAGCCAAAGTTGAAGAGNGTATCTCAACCTGAAATAAAAATATATGGCAACGGTGTGAGTCCATAAACTCAACGAATACCCAGCAGATATGCATAGTATGTTATAATAACAATAGGAGTCTACGTTGATACTGTCTCATATAAACAATAGGAAAAGGTATACTGAAGATACTGAATCAAGATACATACCAGAATCCATCTAACCTGAAAAGAGGGTAAGAAATACCCATGGAACACCAATAGACATATAATCTCAGATAACCAGTCTCCAAAATATGCATGTCAAACAAGTGCAGAAATCAAGTGCAGCAAACAATGCACAATGCAAAATATGCACATGGTGCAATGACATGTGTCACCCCTAGTCCCAGTCAGGATCGTCCACAACGTCCGCGTGGGTAGAGCTGTGACAACCTGTACCCAGTCAGGACATGGTCCACAACGTCCCGCGTGGGTCAGCATGCAACAATGCAAGGATGGTGCATGCCCCAAACATATAAAGCACCCTGATGCAATAACATGTGTCACCCCCTAGTCCAAGTCAGGATCGTCCACAACGTCCGCGTGGGTAGAGCTGTGACAACCTGTACCCAGTCAGGACATCGTCCACAACATCCGCGTGGGTCAGTATGCAATAATGCAGAGATGGTGTATGATAGATACACATACCTCCCTCACCAAGTTCTCAGTATACTAAGTCTCAGCCTGAATTCCTATAACAGGAAATACTGGTGACCTACAAGGTATGCTGGCCGAAATCTACAGATCCCTCATGTCAAATGCAAGAGATACATCACGATATCTAAGAATACGTATAGATATGACAATATCCGAGACTGTATGGAACTAACAGCATAATAACTCAGGGATAAACAAGTGTCCAGAACAAGCATAAACAAACAGGGGTAGCGTATAATCTTACTGCTATCTATAACAGTCTATGCATAACAAAATGACAATATCATAAGAGATAAGTCAAAGGGTACCCGCCTCCAAGAGTGGAAGTCCGTATCAAACGAGATAGAACCACCCGCCGAATAATAATCCGATCAAGTCCCTGTATCAAGGGCATAATTAATTAGCTATTTACAGAAAGATAATTAGCTAATTACTCTCTAACCCAACCTAGGGTTAACCTAATAGTTCCTTTTCCATCAAAACATATCAGACAATTTCCCAAAACTCACAGTAAAGATAATATTCAAATTTCACAGATCAATAATCACCAAAAACCCAAATCTGAACCGGCTCTAACAATAGGGAAAACCCTTAGTCATTCAAACCGCGTGCATAGGAGAAGGAGAACATAACTCAATGACTAATCTAAACTGGTGAACATTAAGCAAAGCCCAACTCAAAACCATCCAATTACTTTACTAATCCAACCAATCCATTACTAATTCCTTCTAAGCTCAAATATACCAAACCGGATAAATTTGGTACAAAATCGATCCAAGAACACAGATCTGAAAACAACAAAACCCACCCATAGCAGCATTAGAAAGAACCAAACAATTCATCTCCAACTATCATCGAATCTACGACAGGGATACGAAGGCACAGAGCAAAATCCCATACAATCCATATGTGAACTATCCACTGACCTAATCAACCATAATAGCTTATTTGTGATGGCACTGTTCTGATCCCAAAACTACAATCTCCTCCAACAGAGGCCAACCAATTCAAGAACCTATGCAAGCTTAAGGAACTATCAATTCAAACAAAATTAGCTTCAAAACTAGATACAATCCCAAGAGATCAAAGGCTCCAAAAACTCTAAACAAGCAACATGATACAACTGATTAAACTCGTACTCAAAACAACTCACAACATGGTATCATAGAGCACAGCAACGCCCTAATGGAACCTCTACCAAGCGCCCATTGAACTCAACAACACCTCACATGGATAGAAGTTAAACCAACACACACACATTCAGAAATCAACCCAAAAACCCATTATCCAATAAAAAATCTAAACAAATTGGCAAATCCTAATTACTGATCTATGCATCAGCGTCTCCAATTCACCCAAACAACCATCGAATCTAAAGATCACCCCACAACCCACCGATCATCCCAAAAGAAACCCCAAATTAGGTCCAAAGAAAACAAACTAAGTTCTGTTAGCTCGTTTCTCCATTCAGCAACACAAAAACAAATTCTCACCTGGATTGATGTCGGCGCAACCCCTTTGACTCCAACCCCGTGAGAGCAATGCTAGATGGCAGAAAGTCAGTGGCGGGTGGCACCAAGAGCTCACACTGAGACAGAGTCGGATCGCCCGTTGCAGCGGCTAACGGTGCAGATCAGTAGCAGTGAGGGAAGTCGCGGCTGCACTCGGCGGCTGGTGGATCAAAGTTAGGGCACTCGAGATGGGCGATGGCGGCTGCTCGTGGCGTCGATCGTGAGGAAGAGAAGAGATCGGGCGTGTGGGTACTTGGCTGCGGGCGAAGAAGAGAGGAAGAGGAGTCGGCGCTGCGGCTGTGGCTAGGGCACGAGTGAGAAGAAGGATTGCGGTGGCTGCGCGTGCTCTAGGGCTCAACCGAGGCTTTAAAACAAAAAGGGGCCTTTTGCAAAAAGGCCCTTCACATTTCCTCAATTTCACATTCCACCCTTAGGGCAAGGGTTTTGTTGGATCGAGAAATGCGAGAGAGGGGGGGTGAATGTCGCAATTCGTTCGGATTTAAAAAGAGTAAGTGCGCAGCGGAATAAAACAGAGCAAAAACAACGCTAACACGGTCGTTTTACTTGGTTCGGAGCCTGGGTCGACTCCTACTCCAAGGCCCACGGTCGTTGACCATTTTCTGCGGGCAATTCTATAAGTTCGTAAAAGTTTACAGGAAAGATAATAACAAGAACAGTTTAGTAAACTTTAAATACAGCTCTTCGTTACCGACGTCCGGTGTAGATCGAAGTTTCGGAGCAGCGGGACGTCGTCAGCTCGAGTTGGAAGATTTCTGGAGTGTGTCGCGGAAGCAGAAGAGCGCAGAAGTGTCGAAGCAATTGATGCACTGAAGAAGGAGGTCGAGGGCCCTTTATATAGGGCCTGGGGGCGCCTTGGTCGACGGGGGCGCCCCCCCACGTGGCAGCAGATCCGGTTGTTGCTCGGTTGCCGTCTGATCCCCTTATCCTCGGGATCCGGTTTGACCGGGGCGCCCGGATGACTCGGGGCACCCGCATTGACCGGTCAAAGCCTTATCTGCAGCGCTGAGCTCTCCTCGGTAAGTCTGGCTGGGGGCGCCCGGGACAGCGGGGGCGCCTTGGGCGTGTAGCGCAGACGCGGCTGAGTTGGTTCGCTATGGGGGCGCCCGGGACAGCGGGGGCGCCCTGGGTATGTACTGTCGAAGTCTTTCTTGTCTTGTTGTGTTTTGTGTTCACCATGGGGGCGCCCGGGACACTCCGGGCGCCCTGGTCAGCGGTTGCCTCATTCCTTTGAGGCATTCTGAGCTGCAGACACTCGTTCCTTAGGTCCTGCATCCAGGGTTAGTCCAAAACACAATAAAACAATAAAATAATAGGTTATACAGCCTTAGCTGTCTTGGTTCTGACTTTGGTCTCTAAAATGGAGCCCTAGGTCGAACCGACGCCTAATGTTCCCTCAAGGGGAACGCGTCCTCACCTACTCCTCTCGGGAGAATTTACCTGGTGCCAACTGGCTCCTCCAGTTGGACTTTTGCCCGGCAGCCCTTCGCCAGGTCTTGAGTTTTCGCCTAGCAGCCCTTCGCCAGGACTTGGTTTTCGCCTAGCAGCCCTTCGCCAGGACTTGGTTTTTGCCCAGCAGCCCTTCGCCAGGTCTTGAGTTTCGCCCAGCAGCCCTTCGCTAGGACTTGGTTTTCGCCTAGCAGCCCTTCGCTAGGACTTGGTTTTCGCCCAGCAACCCTTCGCCAGGACTTGGTTTCCTGCACTCTCAAGCAGCATTGTTAGACAACAAATAACCCTTACCTTTGAATCCTTTGCCAATATCAAAACAAGGTTCGATCTGGTGCTTCCTGCACCAACAGGTTTTAGCCATCTATCCCTCCAATTTATTTGTAATTCACATCACCTCTCTAAGATTAGATAGTTTATCCTCTTAACCCCTAAACTTTAGCCAAAACTCAAACAAGTCCTCAAATATTTAGATACATTTTTAATTTAGACCTTTAAGATTAAATATTAAGCAATTTAACCCTTCATAGTTTAAGAATTCACCTTAAACCTTTTTCTCTAATTCGATAAACCCTAGACTCAATCCGAAAAATCCCAAAAAATTTTCTGGTCCGGATTTTTCGAATCGCCGTATTTTACACGAGGTTTCTCCACCCACAAGGAGCGACAGAGTTAGCCGGAGGTTATCCGGTGATTGATCCACCGACGGATTCTTGGATTAGTCACTCGTCCGTGGTTGATACCAATTAAATCGGTTTGTTAGCATTGTTCTCTCTTGATTAGTTTATTTTTATTTGTATTTCCGCTGCGCTAACAGTCTTGTAGAGAATTCGAGGAAAAAGTGTTATTCACCCCCCTCTAGTAGCACCTATCGATCTATCAGAAATGACACACGGGATTTATTTACTATGTTCCAAACCCCCCCCCCTCCAGGGTCATTACCTCCAAGGCCTATGTACTCGGCGTGAGTCCACTAATGGTCTTCGTTTCAAAATTTTCGGAGAGGGAGAAAATCCGTCTTACAGTTGAATATTATAAGCACAAATAAATGAATCTTAACAATAACTTCTAATAATAAAAGCAAACCAACAGAAATGAAGATCTCGGTCAATCCAAAATGCCGAAGCATAACGCACTTCCTCTTGGTGCATCCTTGGTCGTAGAACTTCGCCATAGCACTGTTGCTTCGTAGAGACTAAGTAGCAAGATGAATGAATTGATGCTTTGAAATCTCGGCTCGAACCGCTTTATATACTGGTCACTCGGGTGCCCTTGTAGCATTCTCGGATGCCCCCAAGTGGATACTTATCTGATTTGGTCGTTGAGCCTTATCACCGTAGATAACACCTGCAGACTTCGTCCCAAGCACTTGGGACAAATTGGGGCGCCCGAATGACTCTCGGGCGGCCGAGTCATTCAGGTGCCTGAGAGTAGCTCGAGCGTCCGAGTCCTCCCGGGCACCTGGGAGCTGTCCCAGGCTGCAGTTTGCTTCCTGCTTTGCTTTTGCTCCCCTCTCTTGCCTTCAGCTTCAAATTCCTGCAAGACAAGCAAACACAAAGCAAGCAAACATCCTAAGCCCAACTTCTGTAAGCCTTCCTGACTTACTTTACTTTGCTTGGAGTCAACTCTCCATGACTTTACTACCTAAGATTAACTCCTTAGGATTTCTCATTGTCCAACATCACTCACTAACACATTACCTTGCCTGGCTTCACTCACCATGACTTTTACCTAGCTTCACTCACCAGGATTTCGTTCCCAATCCTCGACCATGAATTCGGTGCTTAAGCCTCGGCCAGGTCTTTATTCCCAATTTCTCGAACCAGGACTTCGTGCCCAGCTTCACTCATCAGGTCTTCGGTGCCTTAACAAGGACTTCTTTGCTAGTCATCTGGTCTTAAATAGACTTCTCTCTGCCAAACATCAAATCCTATTTGGCTTAGTCCTTGGTCCAACTTACTAGATCTAGGTTTAGTCACTCTACCAAACATCAAGTCTTATTTAGCTTTAACCTTGGTCAAACTGACCAGCCTTAGGTTCTTTGCTAATCACTTTGCCAAATATCAAGTCCTGTTTGACTTTACCCTTAGTCAAATTAACCAGGCCTGTGTTTACCCTACCAAACATCTGTTGGATCGAGAGAACCGATAGAGGGGGGGGGGTGAATATCGAAAAACGTTCGGATTTAAGATAGAGAATTTGCACAGCGGAAGATAAAAAACAAAACGCGCAAACACAGTGATTTTTACTTGGTTCGGAGCCTAGGCCGACTCCTACTCCAAGGCCCACGGTCGTTGACCGTTTTCTGCGGGCAATTCTATAAGTTCGCAAATCAGTTTATAGTATTGAGTTACAAATATAGCACAGTAAACTTAACAAATAAAAAGCTCTTCTTTTACCGACGTCCGATGTAGGTTGTCTTTTTCGGAGCAGCGAGACGTCGTCGGCTCGAGTTGGGAGGTATCCGGAGCGAGGCGCGAGAGCAGAAGAGCGTAGAAGCGTTGAATCGAAGTTGTTGTCAAAAGCCTGGGCGTTGGGTGCTATTTATAGCACCTCGGGGCGCCCTTGACGTCGGGGGCGCCCCCCACGTGTCACGCGATCCGAGCTTCGCTCGGTCAACCTCTATCCCACTCGAATAGGGATGAGGTTTGACACTGGGGGGCGCCCTGGATGCTAGGGGCGCCCTGCTTGACTCCTTCAGCGCTGGCTTCTCGGCTGGATAAGGGTAATCGGCTTCGCTGGCGTGGGCACGGGGCACCCTGGGCACTGAGGGTGCCTTGGGCGTTCGGGGCGCCCTGGCTGCTGGGGGCGCCCTGGCCAGTGGTCAGCCGAACCCTTTGTTGCTTCGCTTGTTTTGTGTTGCCCCTGGGGGCGCCCGGGACACTGAGGGCACCCTGCCCAGCTACTTGTCTCTCTCCTTTGGGCATTCTGAGTTGCAGACACACGTTCCTTCGGTCCTGCATCCAGGGTTAGTCCAAAACAATATAAAGCATTAGAGTATTATGTTTATACAGCCTTAGCTGTCTTGGTTCTGACTTTGGGCCTCCAAAATGGAGCCCTAGGTCGAACCGACGCCTACTGTTCCCTCGACGGGGAACGCGTCCTCACCTACTCCTCTCGGGAGAATTTACCTGATGCCAACCGCTCCTCTGGTTGGACTTTTTCCTGGCGATCCTTTGCCAGGTCTTGGATACCGAGCTGTCCTTCGCCCGGTGCCTAGCATTCCTTCGCTAGAGCTTCAGTCCCATGCTGTCCTTCGCTTGGCGCCTAGCAGTCCTTCGCTAGGGCTTTTCATCCTGGCATTCCTTCGACAGTGCCTAACAGTCCTTCGCTAGGGCTTTGTGACCTGGCATTCCTTCGCCAGTGCCTAGCAGTCCTTCGCTAGGACTTTTTACCTTGCACACTAGAGTGACATGTTAGATAACAAGTAAGACTTAACTTTTGAACCCTGTTGCCATTATCAAAACACAGGTTTGACTTGGGTGCTTTCTGCACCAACAATCTCTCCCTTTTTGATTTATGGCAATCCTAGTTCAAAAAGTTATGTTTAATCAAAGCATGTAAAAACATTAAATTTTGTTCCCTCCCCCTGGAAGGACTCTCCTCCTAGATTTTTCAAAAACTCGTGGGGTTCTAAGTAAAAAAAAATTTACTAAGAATTTTCAACAGAAGGCTTTTGTATTTTCAAAAAAATGATTTTTGCACTTTTGAAACTTAAGTTTAGGTACTTGGAAATCTTTTGACAACTTAATTTTTAAAAGTACATAGAAGAGTTTTTGGAAGCATGAGTTTAGAGTACTTAGAAAATTTTTTTGAAGCCTTAAGTTTTTAAAGTACTCCAAAGTCTTTGAAAGCTTTAACTTAAGTACTTAGTAACTTTTTGAGAAGCTTAAGTACTTAGAAAATTTTGAAAAGCTTAGGTACTAACAGAAATTTTTGAATTTTTTTGAAAAGCTTAAGTACTTAGAGAATTTTTGAAAGCTTTAGTAGTTATAAAAGCTTAAGTAAGAAAATTTTGACAAGCTTGTACTTTGAAAAACTTAGTACTTTAGAAAGGCTTAAGTACTTTGAAATTTTTGAAAAGCTTAATTAAGTACTTTTTGAATAAGGATAGATTTTGAAATTTTGAGAGAAAAAAATAAAAATTTTAAATTCTAAATTCTATCCTTTCTTATCTCTCCCCCTTTGTCATATATCAAAAAACAGATAAATATAGTAGAAATTAAATTGCATAAAGGAGATAAGTTTTATAAAGGAAAAATATTTGCATGATTTTGTTGTACTGAACCAATTCATGATAAGGCTTAAACCAGATCAGTTGATTTTCTCTTGTAGGGGCCTGTCTAACCCAATTAGCTATTCACTAACTGTTATAAGCAGTAGTTTTTGCTAGGGTTAGTCAAGTTAAGTGTTTCTGTTCAAGTTAGATTTTCTAAACTTGACACTTAACTTGATTGTTGTGTAAGTTGTATTTAGTGCCCCAATTACTGCAGATGCATTGACTTAAAGCATCTTGAATTAAGGCAAAGACCTAAGCATCTCAACCCTTTCTAGGTTATCAATCAAAAGTACCCTAAGGTGCTTGTGAGATGCTGGCTTCTAAATCTATAGGTGCATGCAGTTCTAGGGTTAGGGCCTAGGCTAAGTCCATTTTCGAAAAATCCCTAGTTTTGAAAGGGAGTAGTTTTGAAATAAAACTAAGTCGGAAAAGATTTAAAAAAACTGATTTAAAAACAACAGTTTTTTAAAATTCTTTTAGAAACTGATTTTTAAATTAAATAATAAAAAAAATCAAAAGTAGAGTTAATCTATTCTACAGAGCACATCCTAAATCAGATACTCAAATTAAATAAGTAGTCAAACAGAATAGGTTAACTAGTCAAACAGAGGTACAGTAGCGTCAAACATAAGTCATGTTTTAGTTACTTAGTACAATGTAGAAATAGACTAGCTATGAAGAAGGCCCAGGGTGGTCAGATGGGCCGGGTTGCCATGAATCGAATCGTGCCATCATCTCAATGTATCGTGCATCAGCCACTTCTCGATCGGCTCTACGAGCGTCCATCTGCTCGCTGTGATAGGCCTCGACCTCCTCTCGGAGACTGTGGATCTCCGTCTGTATCTGTGTGAGGCGCTGGTCGAGGGTCGGTGGTGGAGGCTCGTCTATGTGTGCTCGGGCTGCTGCTGCTAGATCCCCGACGTCGACCTTAATGTCCTCGTCTGAGTCGATCTGGGGAGCTGCTCTCTGACGTCTCTAGGACAAGACCCCGGTACCGGAAACCTCTATACCAGCTAGGGAGAAGTTTCTATATCCTATCTCGTCGTAATCAGTCAACTCAGCCATCTCTCCCTCGGTGATATGGACGTGATGATGTGGTAGTAGGGTGTGCGTACCCGCCCTTGCGTGGTAACACTGGATGCATGTAGGATAGCATGAAACATGTGAAGTCCTATGTCGATGTCTAGCTGATGAATCAAGGCATACAGGAGAAAAGCGTGGAATGGTCGCATAGTGGTGACGTCCCTGGTGGATAATGGCAGAATACATCGGACTACTACTCTATATAGAGCGTAGTCCTCGACCTGTAGGTCGACAGACTGAAATCGTCTGGCCAGGGGTTGCCTAAAGAAGTATGAATGTAATGTATCTAAGGTAATGTGAGAGTAGGGAGCATCAATGGGAGGCTCCCTAGGAGGGTAACAACAGAAGGTGGACTGCGAGAGTCGTAGTCCTAGAAATCGGTTGAGTAGTGTAGGTGTGATAGTTAAGGGAATTCCTTGAATAGTGGTGACGAACATGAGACTATCCTGTCTAATTATGTTATTGTAAAATTCTGCACATAAGGATGTATTGATTGAATGGGTGCAGAATACGAGATTGTCAAGTTGGTAAAAGTTTATAACGTTCATTGCTAAGGGACAGGATTGGGTGAAAAATTGTCTATTCAAGTAGCTCGTCTTGATAGATTTATAGGTCGTACGAGCGAACTTATTACATAGTTCTAAATTTGGAAACCTAGGATCAGGACTAGGTTGGGTACCGGGTTCTGCCTGGTTTGGTCGGCGTCTTCTAAGAGAAGAAATATGTATTTAAAGAAAGTATGAAAAGAATTAAAAAAAACTTAATTGCAAATAAAATTGTACCGGGCAGCTCGGGGAGGCATGATTGAGGATGAGAGCTTGCAGGGTCTCTTGGAAAGTAGAGAGTTGAAGAGAAGGAGTGGTTTGAGTGTGAAGAGAAGAAGGGGGTATCGAGCCCTTTTATAGGGCATTTGCGGGCGCCCTGTAGCGGGAGGGCGCCCTGGCTGGCGAGGGCGCCCCGCCTGGCGAGGGCGCCCTGGTCAGGGCTGCAGCTGCCTTTTGGCAGCTTTCTGCCGTTGAAGGAATATACGGGGGCGCCCGGGAGCACCCGGGCGCCTTGGTCAGCATGCAGTGGCAGAAGGCTGCATTTGACCGGCCTCGGGGCACCCGCAAGGGTTTGGGCGCCCTAAGGACCAGTTCTTGACCCAAAAAGGTTGCATTTGACTAGATTTGACCCGGTTTGAGTATTTTAACCATGGTTTGATAGGGGATGTAATGTTTGGGAGATATTTTATTTTCTTTGTGTTTTATTTACTTGCCCGAGACGTGCAATCATTAAGTGTGGGGGAGTTGATAACCACCATTTTTGCTGATTATTTTAGGCTCTTAAATCCATGTTTGATCCACATTTTATATGCTTAAGTTTGCAATTGTATTAGGTTTCATGTATTTCCCTTATTTTGGCTTTTAATTCTAATCTTTGTATATTTGGGATATTTTTGGCACTAAATTTGAATATCATTTTGTAGGCTTCAAATGATCATGGACCTAGATCAAATCGGGTCAGACTTGAGTCAACATTGGATCCAGATCAAAGGGATCAAGCATTGGATTAATAGGAGTCGTCCATTCCAGGAAACGTCTAGATCTAAGCCATCGATCAACTTTTGGTCAATCCGAATTCAAGATAGAATCAATCATGACCATAGATCAGGATCTAAAAATTTCAGCCAAATCAGAAGTAATCTGACCGTTGGATCAAACTAAAGTTGTTCTAGACCATCCATTCAATAAAATGGAAGATCTGGACCATCCACCACTGATCTGGTTAATCCAAGCTGGGAATAGGTAGATCAGGACCATTGATTGGGATCGGTGGAGTTTGGTTCAGATCTGAAGAGATCCGACCGTTGGATGAAGCCAAATCGATCTTAGCCGTCCGTTGCTAATTCTCTTTTGAGCTGTGAACTTTGGCTTGGTTGACTGGACTCAATCTGCTGGACCAGAGCTGGGTTGAAACTTGATCTGCTAACCAAACTGCAGAGTTGTGGTTTGATTGGTCGAACTCAAAGGGCTGAGCGCACCCAACTGAAGCTGGCTTGGCTGACTGAATCGAACCGCTGAAGTTGACTGAATCGAACCGCTGAAGTTGACTGAATCGAACCGCTGAAGTTGGCTGACCGAACCGCTGAAGTCGAGACAAACAAAAGGGCAGAGAACGCACGATCTAGGGCAGACGGGTTTTTCCTGACTCAATCCATCCGCTTCCACCGCCGATCGCCTCCCATTTCCTTGCCGCCGGCCATTGCACGCATCTAGGGCTAGGGGGTTCCGAATCCTAGCTGGCCGGAGCGTCATCTACCTTCACCCTCCCGCCATCGCAGAACAGGAAGGGGTTCTTCTTGTTCTACACGAAGGGTTCTCATCGACGAGGGGTTCTCATTGAGGAGATCACCATCATCTCGACGCCGACAACAGCTAGGGCTTTGGGGGTTCCAAACCCTAGCTGACATTTCATCCCACTGCACCGCCGTCGATCAAATTCCTTTACATCTTTGTTTTTCTTTATCAAGTTTTTCTTCAGCGTTTTCTTTCCTTGCAATTCGTTTTCATCAGTTTTTTTTCTTTCACAGCTCATCAGATTCAGTAGCTTCAGATCCCATTTTCCAGCAATTACTTCTCAGCAACCTAGTTTTCATTTACAGCAATTAGATTTCAGTAATTCTTCGATTCTTAACAGCAGCTTTTCCTCACAATTCTAGCAGCTTTTCTTCAGATCCAGTAGCCAACGACATAATTCCATCACAGCAGCTCTTCTTATCAGTTCTTCACAGTTCTTCCATTCCGAGCAGCAGCAATTTCTTTACGGCAGCAGCAGTTCTTCAATTCGATTCAAATTCAGCAGTAGCTTCTTCAAAGCTGATCGACAGCAGCTTCATCTTCAATGGTTTTCTAGCCGTTTTCTTTTCTTCCTTCACAGCTTCTTCACAAGGCCAATTTCCAGTAGCTTCAATCTCTTCAGAGCAGTTTAGTTCATTGGATCAAATGGCATGCTTCAACTTGATTCAATTATTGATTGTTTTGATGATTGATAACGTTTGAGTTGTTATGTGTGTCTTTGAGTGATTGCTTGTATTAGATGGAACTTTCCCTTTTCAAATTGAACGTACCCTTGTTATTTTGATTCATGCTCGCAAGTTGTTCGACAGAATGTTTCTATAGATAGGCTTAAATTCATGTCTCTTATTTTACTTAGTTCTCAATTGTCTTGTCTCTTTTAATTGCGTGATGTTCTTGTGCTTCATTTAAATGCAAATAGGTTAGGTTAGATTAGATTTCTTTAACGCTGTAGGTTTTGTTCCGTGTTTAGTTTATTTGATGCTTAATTTCAAGTTATCATTTTCTTTGCTGCAATCGTAGTTATGTTAAATTAGATTTGCTTACCTGCATCGTCTTTCCTTAATTAGAACTAGATTTCATACCTGTCTTGCTACTTCTTTTCATAGCCTTAACGTTCAAAACCAAACCCAGTTTGATATCAAAATCCAAAAGTAATAAAATACGATCCTGAGATTTATCATGTACCAACTACATTCGTTGGGAGATGACTCGAGTTACTCTATGCTACATTAGTTTAGAGGAATTCGGTACTTAAATTGTATTTGAAACCGTGACACGACTGAAATGGTTATCATTTACCAAGATAAGACTAGCATGACTAAGGCTTCTGAGAAGCCTAGAAAGGTCATTAGGAAGGTATCAAGGGAAGTCATTCCTAGTGACTACTTATAACACTCAAGGAGCACCAATAGGTTTTTGGTTCTTAAGAGTATGCTCTCTACACCCTAGATGAGTTTAAAGAGTGTCAACTCTAATTGGAAGGGTAGTTGACACTTAAGGGCATTTTCAAGGGATTGTTATGCTTGAAAATGAAGAAGTTGATATTTACTCTTGAGGAGTAAAATTGTGGCAAATTAAATTTCATGAAAGATTTGAGCTCAATCAAATTGACACAAATGGGATAGAACTCAAAGAAATGCTAAATTGGAATTTTTGCATTTTTTTAGGAAGATGAGGGTAAATTAGGATTATTTTTGGTTTTACAATTAGTTTATGATACTTAGATAGTTAATCTAAGTATTTTCTTCGTGCTAATGTGCTATGATTTGTTTGCCCTATTACATGCTATGACATCATGCTTACACATTCATATGTTCTTATGAAAAATGTAATATGCCATATCATTCATACATCATATTACTATAGTAATTTCTCTTTTGAAAATATGCATTTAATATATGTCATTATCATTATCTTGCAATTTATTGAAATTAAGGACATTGCATTAATTGACATCCTAGGTTGGATACTCAAGGTTTAAAATGTCTAGTTATATATGCATGATCCCTTAGTTTTAAGGAAAACTTATTTTTACATCTCACAAGACTATAAGTTGACTTGTATGTGTATTGAGATACATTAGATTCAAGCGAGATGTTAGGTAGATGGACAAAAATTTAAGGTATTGATTTAGTGCTCCTTATTCAGTTTTAGTATCGTCTAACAAATGATTAAATGAACTCCAATCATTATGAAAGTTAGTGTACAAGTTATATGCATTTAGCCCAAAGAACATGATTAGAATTTTTTTTTTGAAAACTATTTCAAAACCATTTTAGAAAACTTTAATAAAAATTATCTTTTGACAGAACTTATCATTGATAAGTTGGATACAAAATATAGTGAAGCATTGAAGTTTTTCGAGGTTTTTAATTTATGAAAACTATTTTTTCATGATAGCATATATCATAAATAATGTCTATGTAAAATTTTATGATTTTTAGAATATTATAGAATTATTTAAGAGTTTCTGAAATTCAATATGAAATTATTTTCAAAAACTTGAAACTCCCAATCGATCAAGATCGATGGACATACCAATTGATTGGCCAATCGATTGGTGATGATTTTCTACGAGCATAAAAGCTCACGTAATCAATTAGATGATTGATTAAGAAGTAGCTTAATCGTTTGAAACACAACTTCAATCAATTCAGATAGGCTGTAATTGATTGGTAACTGAAACCAATCGATTAAAAATCCTGATTTTGGAATTGGATGATTTCAGTCCATTGAGCCACGATTATGTCATTGCACTATTCTTAACCCTATGACATACATTTATAAGCATTTATGGGTAATTTTCATGATGAAAATAAGGAAGGAATAGTTGAAAATGACTAGATTGGGGTTAAGGGGAGGTTTGAGTTTAAGTTTAAATTTTTAAATCTCATAACTTCATTTTGAGTTTTCGTAAAGGATTTAAGAAACTCAAAATCATTATTAGTGCAATAATAGAAGTTGGAGGATATTTTGAGGGGGAGATATTCTTTAAAGACATGATTTATTTTCTTTTAATGAAAAGCAACAATGAAGATTGGAGATCTTCATTTTGACCAGTAGATAATCAATATTGAGCATAGGAGACAATGAATGCTATGAGACTTTCATTGGATACCTTTGAACAAATTGACTCTCAAGGGGAGAGTTTTTGATGAGTGTCAGAGAGGGAGAAAATGTAGAGTTTAAGTTAGAATCCCTCATTGAAGATGAAAGATGGGCTAAAAGGTTAGTTTAACATAAACATATTGTCAAATATCAAAGCGGAGGGGATTGTTGGTGCAATCATCCTTGGGTCAAGATTGACCAGTTTGACTAAGCACGAATTGACTCGAGCTTGAGTTTCGATGTTTGACAATGATGTTTGGAAAATATATGTGACAAGTCAAGTGGGTCAAGGTTGACCAAATACTTGACTAGGAAGTCCTTGTAACGACCCGGCCCGTCAACCTGACCCCTCGGCCCCTTGGGCGGCCAAATTTCATTTTTGGCGCCCCAACAACCTAGCCCCTTTGGTCGTCGACTGTCGTTACTCATAAGAACTTCCCACCCCTGGCCAGTAGATTTTTGCCTTTCCCAGGATTCCCCGGGTCGTTACAATAAAAAGGCGTCTTTTTATGTAGTGACATGGCCCCTCTAGCCCCATCAGGCGGCTCTCTAGGCCATGCCCTACGGTCTTCCCACCCCTGGCCAGTGGATTTTTGCCTTCCCAGGATTCGAACTCTAGACCTCCAGGCTAAGTACTAAAGTTTATGAATCCTGGTAGCCAAGTGAGCGCGTGTCACGCCCCGAGACCCTAGGAGTCGCTGATCCAATAACAAATCGGACAGCACCTCCCCTGTCCGGCTGACAATATACACATACATATTACATAACCACACAGTTAAAATGGGCCTCAGGCCTCAAATCAAGACAGAACATAAAAATAAAACCGGGTAAACCATACTTGACTGCGGACCGGTCCGACTTACGACAAAACACAAGGCATAAAGGTCTCACAAAAGTACAACTATACCACCTTATAGTATGACTAAACCCAACACAAAAGCAACAGCGGAAGAAAAATATAGAAACTGCTACCATCAAGTACTACCAACAAAATAGAATAAAAATCGCGAAGACATCTCGATGAGTACGCAAACTGGGACAACTGTCGGGCACACTACAGTCAATCATCCTGAAATAAAACAAGGAGATAACAGAATGAGTTATAGAACTCAGCGAATATCTCATCATATATACAAGATAGTCTAAGATAGCAGCAGTGTAATAGACTACTGAAATAACCCGTGCACAGGAAGTAATAAGAACAACTGCAAGAGAAAAAAAATAAGAACTACCATACCAATGTAGCAGAGTCACCAAGTCCAGACATAAGGGTCTCCTGTAAGTGCATGTCAATCATATGCAGCATCTAGTAAAACAAGCACAAGTAAGGGCAAAAAAATGAATACACAAGGTGCAATGACATGTCACCCCTGCCGTCGGTCAAACATCGTCACCTATGTACGGGAGAAAGCTGAGCGGAGGCCACCCTCCGACGTAGGGCTGTGACTGTCGTCCATACTCTGCCATCACTACTCCTGAGCGATCGAGTAGACGGAATACTGCCGGTGTAACACCCTACTCCATGCCCTATCCGGGGATATCTCTGTCTACCCCAGGCCATCTCTGGAGGACATCTCTGTCTGGGTGTTACCCTACCCCATGTATATAAATGGGGGAGAGACCTCTCCCTCTCATCTCCTGGTATATGGACTACTCAAGGAGGGACATCTGCCTGCTATCACACTCCAATTCACTAACCCATGAGTGCACGAGCGAAGCAGCACAGAGCACACTACCCATACTCCGTCAACCACTAACCCATGAGTGGTCGTATGGGTAGGTCAGTATGACTGTCGACCTAGCTCACCCAAAAGGGGCCCCTGATCGACAGTGATATACAGTGCACGATGATGCATAACACTGGTCAAATAGCATCCACTATCTAGTCCACCTATATCAACATGATATGCAAGGATCATGGATAATGCACCATAACCTAAGTCCTAAAGGTATAGGTATCACATGTCAGTTGTGACACAAACAACATCAGCAAAACAAATATAAAAGTCATGCCACAATCTATTACTCTATTGCTAAACAAGCATATCAAGTATATATATCTGTGACAAATATAAAAGAAGAGTCAGAGATACCCGCCTCCGATGTAGGAATCCAAAAGTGAAGAGAGCTCACTGTCTGAATAATCCGCAACATCTCTGTGTCCTGTATCAACAAACATATTAAATAGCTATCATCACAACTATTAAGTAGTTAAACAAATCCCTAAATCGTATCAGGGTTAGCCTACTCACCATTTTCATCTAATTACCTCTAATTAGATGATAGACTCAAGTTGTCACGATTACCTCTTGACATAGGTGTGTCACCAAGTATACATTTCTGTATGCTATAAGCACCTTTTCAATATAGGTCTGTTGTAAAAGTTCAAGAATGTCTCTTGAACGATCATGACAGATTTGTATGCCTAAAACAAAGGATGTTTCATCAAGATATTTCACTTCAAAATTTTCAAATAGAAATGACTTCGTTTCATGCAGCAACCCCTTATTATTGCTCGCAAGCAATATATCATCCACATATAGAACAAGTATAACTAACTTACTCCCACTAAACTTAACATATATGCACTGATCAACGAGGTTCTCTTTAAATCCAAATAAGGTAATCACTTAATCAAAGATTCGGTACCATTGATGAGACACCTATTTCAAACCATAAATGGACTTCTTTAATCTATATACTAGGTGTTTTGAGTCTGAGGACTCAAAGTTCTCTCGCTACACCATAGATATAAATTTCTCAATATTTCCATTGAGAAAAGCAGTCTTTACGTCAATTTAATGTAGCTCTAAATCAAAATGAGCTACAAGTGCCATGATTACCCTAAGGGAGTCTTTCGTCATCATGGGTGAGAAAGTCTCCTTGTAATCAACATATTCCTTTTGAATGAATCCCTTGGCAACAAGATGAGGCTTATGCTTTTCGACATTGGCCCTTGAATCATGTTTGATTTTAAATATCCATTTACAACCAATAGGTTTCGAACGTTCAGGCAATTCAAAAAAATCCTAAACGTCATTGTCCGCTATAGACATCAACTCTTCTTGATAATGTTAATCTGCCTTGTTGGTGTCGGAAGCACCAAATCGAACCTGGTTTTGATAATAGCAAAGGGTTCAAAGTTAAGTTTGTGTTATGATCTAACGGATTTGCTAAGTGTGTAGGAAAGTCCTAGTTTATCTAGGCACGAAGTCTTGACCTGTAGGGTTGAGAACGAAGTCCTAGTTGAAGACTGGGTACGAAGTCCTAGCCGAGGGTTGGGTACCGAAGACCTGACTGTGGGTTGGGCATGAAGACTTGGTCGAAGACTGGGCACAAAGACCTGATCCAGAAGATCGGGCAGAAGACTTAGCCGAGCGAGGACTATGGACAGAAGTAGGGACGAGTCAAGGTACAAACGTCTTGAGATCCAGGAGCTTCAAAGGCCGAGCAAAAGTACAACCAAAGGTGCCGATTGACAAAAGGTAACTTCTCCATAGTGGAGTAGGTAAGGACGTGTTCCCCGGTAGATGGAACAGTAGGCGTCGGTTTGACTTAGGATTTCATTTGAAATCCAAAGTCAGGACCAAATAGCTCTAACTATCAAAAAATATACATGCATTCTATATATATTATTATTTTCCTCAACTAACCTTGATTGCAAGCTAAGATTAGCAGCTACCTGCATTGGGGGCGCCTAAGAGGACTCAGGCACCCGAGAAGCCAGGCGCCTAAGAGGTCTCGAGCGCTCCAGTTTGGTTTGCTCAGCGCTGGCGAAGCTGAGTTAGCAGCTGCTGATTGGACGCGCCATATCAGCACTCAAGTGCCCCAGAGCACTCAAGCACCCGAGAGTGGATATAATTTGGCCGAGTCAGCGGATGACGACGCGGCCGAATCGGCGACGTGGTGGTGCCCCTATGCGCCCTCGCACGCCTAAGTGCCAATATAAAAGGGGGTTCACACCCTTTGTTCCAAACATTAGTTCAAGCATTCAGAATCATTGCGATCAAGTTTTCGAGCTCAATTTCTCCGCACGAAAGTAATCCGAGATCGACGACATGCCACTTCGATGACGAAACACATTGTTCTTCCTTATCAAGTGTTGTCGCTATAAAGTTTCAGTTTTATTTTTGTACTTAATCATCATACTCTATAACTCATTTTGTGGATTATTGAATTGTCCAACAAAAATGGTCAAGGATCGTTGGCCTTGGAGTAGCAGCCATCGCAGACTCCGAACCAAGTAAAACAAAGCTTGTTAGTGTTTTGTTGCTTGTCATTTTGATTATTCCGCTACGTTTACTCACAATTTTAGTTTGAAAATTTTCGTATCGATATTCACAACCCCCCCCTTAAACGATCATATCGATCCCACAAGTGGTATCCGAGCGGGTTGCTCAATTTCGGTGAAACCACTAGTTGATCAATTTTTCAGATTTTTTCATTATTTTTTCAATTAGAAAAGGTATTTTTGCCTTTTTCTGATATTTCTTTTTGGTTCCTTTTTCAATCATAGATTTTTTTTTGTTTCTCAAAATTGGTGCATCACCACTCGGGAATTTTTCTTATATATATTTTCATAACGCACTACTAATCCAAGACCATATCTTCAAACAAGTTTTTTGTTTCTGTTTCTTTCAGGACTCTTTATGGCCCAACAAGAAGGATATACACTGCCTGCCCTCCTCTCTTCTCAGGAGAGGATTTCAATTACTAGAAGAGCTGCATGAAGGTTCACCTGAAAACCCAAGTGGAAATGTGAATTATAATACAAGCCAACCTCGAAATCCCAAAGAATGCACAAGGCGAATTTCTGGGATACACCGAGTGGGATGTTGCCCTAAAGAAGAAGATAGAAATAGACGACAAGGCAATGCAGACCCTCCAGTGTGGCCTTACAAAGGAAGAACTCAACCGTGTCAGCCCCTTCAACAGTGCAAAGGATCTTTGGAACAAGCTGATTGAGCTTCATGAAGGAATGTCAAATACTAATATCAGTAAGTGAGATTGCTCCTAAACAAGCACTATAACATCAAGATGTAAGATGACGAAACCATTTCACAGCTTCACGCATGCATCCAGGAGCTGATGAACGACCTTCATGCCATCGGCCATAAGGAAGAAAATCGAGACTTGATAAGGTATGCCTTAAACTCTTTCCCCAGAAATACTTTGTGGAAATCTATGGTAGATGCTTACAAGGTTTCGAGGGATCTTTCAAAAATTAACTTAGATGAGCTATTTTCAGAACTTGAATTACATGAGCAGATTAACACTATACAGGCCGAGAAAGATATTGCTCTTATTGCTGGTAAAGTTGTAGCTAAACTGAAGAACAAAAAGTCACAACTGATACTCGAGTCTGATTCTGACTCAGAATCTGACGAAGATGACATCAACTACCCCGAGCTAGTCAAAATAGCTCAGAACTATTACAAGATGAACAAAGGTCAGAGAATGAAGAAGATGATGATTCAGTCAAAGGATAGTCTAACTGAATCAAGCACGAGTCAAAAAAGGAAAGATGGGCATCACCTGTTATGGGTGCAACAAGAAAGGTTACTTCAAATCGGAGTATCCCAACTTAAAGGAGGCCAAGAAGTCACGAAGAAAGAAGACACTCCAAGCTATGTGGGATAAGTTATCTTCAGAGGATGAAGAAGAAGTACCCCAATCCAACCTCCTTGCGCTGACGACATTAGAAGAACTCGACGCCGAGTCTGAAGCAAAGCCGAAAGAAAGTCACACAACCGAAATACTTTCAATATCAGAAGACGGTAAATCACTGTAAGGGGTTTTCCTGAATCTAATTTATATGACTTAATTTCTTATCTATCAAGTAAGTTGGCCAAAGCCAACGTTCGGGTTGAGTCCCTCCAAAAGGAGGTAAAAGCTCTTAAGGAGGCCAACTCAAGCTCCTTAACTGAGACTGTTCAGGAAGGAACCTCAACTCAAGTCCAACAACTTGAGGAAGAGAATTCTTCCCTGAATACTCAAGTGAAGGAACTTAGATTTGCTCTAGAGTGGTTTACTTCGGGTTCCAAGAATCATGATATGATTTTTGGAAAATAGAAAGTTGTTCTTAACCGATCCGGACTTGGCTACAGAACCAACTCACGGTATAGATCATACTATCCTATGTTGAACCATACTAGCACTCGAGTCCAAGCATGGGTCCCTAAGCTAAGCTTAACTAACCAAGCAAGACTAAGCCACTATTGGATCCCCAAGGGCAAAATTCATATCGAGGCTTCTGTCCAGGGGGAGCCAATAGAAAAACCATCTTTATACTTAGATGATTTTCTTTGCATGTTTTTTTAATTGTTTGAATGATTGTCTATTTAATTTTCTACAAAATTACCATGCTTAGCAATAGAAATGGTTAATTAAGGACTTGACATGATTGAAACTTGCACGTTAACCTAGTATTAGGGTGGGGCGAGATGATAATATGTTAGGGAAGCCTGTCTAAGGAGTTAGAGGGTAAGGTGTACCCTATTTGGTCGTTTTAGCTCGGTGGAACTAGCCGAAGCTACCTCGCCACATCCTCGACTAGTTAGATCAAGATTTCTCAAAGAGTAACTTGAAAATGAAATTTCTTTAAAAGGATTTGTCTACGAAAGGGTCGTTGTTCCGATAACCAAGAATGCCACTGTGTCTCGCCAAGACCTGGAAGTTGATTATTGAAATTTATTTTCAAATTATTACTAGTTAAACATGAATCTAACTCATGGTTCAATCAAATCATAGTTTCTAATTTAAAATCAAAGATAAAATCTGATGCATCTCACAAAATAGTTAAGGGTACCCTGTTTTATCACTTATAATTGGGTGAGATGCTTATGGTCTAAAAGCTTAGTCCAACCCATTCAACCACACATCTAATCAATTTTACCTTTAATTTAATGAATCAAATTTAAAATTTTACCTTATTTAAAATTCTAAACTTAAAATTTAAATCTAACATAATTTTTCAAAATTAAAATTTAAATTCAAATCCAACTTAATTTTTCAAAATTAAAATCTAACTTAAGTTTTCAAAAGTTAAAATTTACTTTAAAATCTAACTTAATTTTTTAAAATTCAAATTTAACTTTAAAATCTAACTTAATCTTTTAGAATTCAAACTTAATTTCAAAATCTAACTTAAGTTTTTCAAAATTCAAATTTAATTACAAAACCTAACTTAATCCTTAACATAATTTGCAAATCTAGCTAATCAGATCAGACTGATTAAGCTAGAATATATCTCATAAATATATCCATAGGAGTAACATGATTGATAACTTAGACTAGGTGAGACAGACTAGGCAATGAAACTCAATTAATTTATCCTTATAATTATACAAAAATGGTTCCAAATTAGGGTACATTATGTGTAAGAACATAGAGATTTGGACCGGTGGATGTTGGATAGTAAGTGCTCCATGTTGGGGCAATCATTGTTAGGTCAAGATTGACCTAGTTTGCCTAGGCTCGGGTGAGTTTATGTTTGGTAAGCTTGAAGAGCTTAAGTTTCGATGTTTGATAAAGATGTTTGAATATTGTAAGATGTTTGAATATCGTGTAAGTCAAGTGGGTCAAGGTTGACTAGAGATTTGACTGGAAAAGACCTAGTGGGACTAGGTGAAGTCCAGGTGGATCGGGGAGATCGCATGCTGGAACGGAAAAAGTCCTAGTGGGACTAGACACACCTAGTGGGACTAGGTGAAGTCCAGGTTGATTGGGGAGATCACATGCTAGCACGGGAAAATACCTAGTGGGACTAGGTGAAGTCCAAATGGATCGGGGAGATCGTATGCTAGCACAGGAAAAGCCCTAGTGGGACTAGGTGAATTCCAAGTGGATCGGGGAGATCGCATGCTAGCACGAGAAAAGTCCTAGTTGGACTAGGCACACCTAGTGGGACTAGGTGAAGTCTAGGTGGATCGGGAAGATTGCACGTTGGCATGGGAAAAGTCCTAGTGGGACTAGGCACACCTAGTGGGATTAAGTGAAGTTCAGGTGTATCGGGAAGATCACACGTTGGCAAGGTGGAAGTCTACTGAGAGACTAGACCTAACTCAAGGGTTAGGCAAACTTGGTTGGGAACTAGGGTAAGTCCTAGTTAGGAACTAGGGAAAGAAAAATCCAAGTCTGTCAAAGGGATGATCGGACACTTAGTGAGGAAGTCCTAACAAGTCACGGTTAACCAAGTTTATGCAAGGGAATCCTAGACTTGTGCACTCAAGTTTAGGGTTGGGGTCAATCGATTGAGTAATCGATTGGTGTTGGTTTCTCGTGAACAGAAGCCTTCTTAATGGATTGGGTAATCGATTAAGGAAGGAGTGAATCGATTAGGTAATCAATTGGGAGAAATGAGTTACGAGAACAGAAGCTGTCTGAATCAATTGGGCAATCGATTCAGCCTTCTCTTAATTGATTGATCAATCGATTAAGCTGTCCGGTAATCTATTGGGCAATCGATTACAGCAGTATTGCGCGAGAGCATAGAACGGTGCTGAATCAATTCGGCAATCTATTAAGATATTCTTAATCGATTAAGCTTCAAAAAATAGTCGTTGAATGACTAAGTCTGATATGGTAATCGATTAGGGAATCCTAGGTTGCGGGTATTTAGGGTTTTCAGGGAGGATTGAAGCGCAGCTCTTCGACGATTCTCCTCCTCCTTCTTCGCCAATTCTTAGCAAGTGTTGGTGCACTTCAAGAGGCATTTTCCAAGGAATAAGAAGGAGAAAACAAGACAAGCAAGGATCTAAGTGTGCAAATCTTGTAAGATTTATTTTGTATTTACTTGAGTTTCTTATTGTATCTTCTTGTAAGTGTTAATGCAGTCTGACCTGATTGTTGTTTTGGTGTTGACACCGATTTAAGTTTAGGTTAATAAGATAAGTTCATCTTAAGTCCTGGTCAGGGATTGGGCACGAATCCCGGTGAGTGAAGCCGGGTGACGGAAATCTCGGTGAGTGAAGTCGGGTCCTGGTGAGTGAAGTCGGGTGATGAAAACCCCGGTGAGTGAAGCCGGGTCCTGGTGGGTGAAGTTGGGTGATGGAAACCCCGGTGAGTGAAGCCGGGTCTTGGTGAGTGAAGCCAGGTGATGGAAACCCCGGTGAGTGAAGCCGGGTGATGGAAACCTCGATGAGTGAAGCCGGGTCCTGCTGAGTGAAGCCAGGTGATGGAAACCCTGATGAGTGAAGCTGGGTCCTGGTGAGTGAAGCCAGGTGATGGAAACCCCGGTGAGTGAAGCCGGGTCCTAGCGAGTGAAGCTAGGTGAAGAAACGCTGGTGAGTGAAGCCAGGTCCTAGCGAGGGAAGCTTGGTTGAACAAAGTCCCGGTGAGTGAAGCTGGGCACGAAGTCTTGGTCCGGGGGACTAAGCATTGAGTGTACCGGTCGGAGAGGGCACGTGAGCTTTTTCTCCGGGACCAGAATGAGTCAGAGAAGGCTAGGGAGCCTGTTCTCTAGACTTAGGGTTGAATTGGTCGAAGCTGGATCGGTCTGGAGACCGATCAGGAGTTGGCACTAACTCCTTGTTGTGGATCGGTCTGGTGACCGATCCAGAAGTCTGATCATTCTGGTGAATGATCAGAAAGAGAACAGAATGTTTCTGTTTGCTTTGATCGTTCTGGTGAACGATCAGGGTGAGAACAGAATGCTTCTGTTTGGTCTCTGATCGTTCTGGTGAACGATCAGAGAAGAGATAGTGGGTTTCTGGAGAAACCATTGATCGGTCACCGTGACCGATCAAAGGCCTCCTGGACCGATCAGGATGGGTCCTGATCGATCCAGAAGTGACCTAATCGGTCACTGTGACCAATCAGGGCACACCCTGATCGATTGGGTGACCGATCAGGTGTTTCTGGCAGTGAACCTGCGGGTTGTGGCCAGTAAGTTGATGGATCGTTCAGTGTGACCAATCCACGATCCTGATCGGTCAGTGTGACCGATCACGGAGTCATTGGATCGATCAGATGGTTACCTGATCGATCAGGGTCTTCAATGATCGGTCTGGTGACCGATCAGTGTCTGATAACTTTAATTCAAATCCACTGTCAGACTTCTGATTTCATTCTGAACACTTCTGTTTTCTCTGATTTTGTTTTGATTTGTTGTGCTATGCCTCTGTTGAGTGTGCAAGTAATGCAGGGATGACTCAAACGAAGGAGGAGGGTCAATTGGAGACTTTCTCTTCGTCAGGTTTGGCTCTTTTCTCTTCTCAGGTTTCAACGACTTATGGCGCGGACTGGCAGCGGCTGGCGAAGCTGACGATTGACCTGTGGCTCGGCTGAAGAGGGTTCAGTGGAGTCCAGTAGAGGCCAATGGGTTGGTAGCGGAGGTTGCTGCAGACGCTCCTGTGAGCTTCAGACACGCTGGCGAGCTGTAGAGGCGCCTGGTGGTGATCTGCTGATGAGCAGAGATTAAAAGAAGGCTGGAACAGAAGGAGAGAGCACTTCTTGCACATCTCTTGCAAATCACTCTGAACTCAAGCAAACTCTGATATGTTGAATCCTTTGCGACTTGAGCACCTTGAATCAGAGGAGAGCTTTGCGAGTCCATCAGCAAGCAGACATGAAGAGCGGGGAGTTCTTGCGTGAGAGTTGTGCTGGGTTGAGCTCGGTGAAGTGTTTCCTTCTGTGTGTTCATTGTGCTCTGTAAGATTCTTTGTCTCTGTGCTTATTTCCATATCATCTTGAGACTCTTTGTAGAGAGGTCACTCCAATGAGAAGAAGGTTCCATTCTATCCAGATTTCCCAGGGCTTGATCTGCCGATGATCAAGGGATCACCCACCTCACGGGCACGCCAAGGAGTAGGGGCAAGTTATCCCCAAACCTTGTAAACCTTTGAGTTAGCATTGGTTTTCTATTTGTTCTTCAGCTTGTTCTTCAGTTTCTGTTTTTCTGTATTTTCTTCCGCTGCTAACCACAAGTGCAGAAAGTTCAAAGAGCAAGTGTTTTGTGTGTCTGGCTATTCACACCCCACCTCTCTAGCCATCCAAGGTTCAATAAGTGGTATTAGAGCCAGGGGCTCTGTCTAACGGTCTAACACCTGAGAGTTTACAACGATGGCTTTGAGAGAAGGTTTCAACACCAACCGACCGCCTTTCTTCGACGGGGCTGATTTCCAATACTGGAGATCGCGAATGGAATACTATCTCAAGACGGACATCAGAATGTGATTTTCTGTGAAGGAGGGATTCACCCCTCCAAAAGATGCTGAGGGAAAAGAGTTCGAATCCTCGAGATGGTCGGCTGAGCAAACTCGGAAGGGAGAAGCCGATGCGAAAGCTGTGGTCACCCTGCAGTGTGGGATGACCAAGGAGCAATTGATCAAGGTGGGTACTTTCACCAGTGCCAAGGACCTATGGAACAAGCTTATCGAGCTTCATGAAGGCACCCGGGACTCAAGGATAGCCAAGAGAGATCTTTTCCTCAACCAACTTCAAAACCTCACCATGAAGGAGTCCGAAATGGTAAGTGAACTCCATGGTCGGTTCAATGAAATATTGAACAGTTTACACTCCATTGATGAGAAGGTCGAGAATCACGACCATGTAAGGTATGTTCTTAGATCCTTTCCTCGGAATGCCTTGTGGTCATCCATGGTGGATGCCTACAAGGTATCCAAGGATTTGTCAATTGTTAAAATAGATGATTTATTTTGTGAAATGGAGCTACACGAAATCTCTAACAAAGGCCCCAAGGAGAAGGGGATTGCTCTTGTGGCAGGGGACAAGGCCAAGAAGAAGAAAGAGAAGAAGAAGGAGAAGGAGGTCTCATCTTCTTCGTCCGAGTCCGAGGAGGATGGAAGCGAGTCTTCATCATCCGAGATGGCTAACTTCGTAAGAAGGATGATGAGAAGAGCCGACGCTACAAAGGAAAAGGTAATACGAGTGAAGTTAAAGTTGATAAGACTAATGTCACATGTTTTGAGTGTAGCAAGAAAGGGCATTACAAGAATGAATGCCCAAAACTAAAGAAGAAGGAGGAGAAATCGAAAAAGAAGAAGAAAGCCTTGAAGGCCACATGGGATGAATCTTCTTCCAGCTCATCCGAAGAAGAAAAGGAGGAGAAGAGCACTCGCCATGTAGCTCTCATGGCCATTGAAGATGAGGAGAGCAGTGACGAAGCAAGTGAGCATTCAACTGCGACTTCATCATCTTCGGATGATGAAGAGGTAATTTCTCCTGAATTAGATAAATGCTATAGGACTATTGCATGTTTAACTAATTTGTTAAAGAAGTCTAAAGAAAAAGTTGTCATTAAAAGTAGAAGTAGAACAACTAAAATCCTCTAAGGATGAGGATCTTGATGACTTGCATGTGGAATTCCTAGAGGATGGGAACAAAGCCTTAAAGAGTGAGGTTGAGAAACTCAAGAGTCTTCTTGAGAAATTCTCTTCTAGCTCCAAGACTTTGGATATGATCCTAAACGCTCAAAGAGCGGTTTACAACAAAGCCGGTATAGGTTACCGACCTAAAGAACCAACCTTTGTCTTCATTGATGTCTAGGACCCATGTTAGATCACCTAAGGTGTCTAGGGTTCAAAAGAAAGTGATCAAGGCATGTGTGCCTAAATCATGCATAGTAGGTGCATTAGTTCCCAAGATTTGGGTATCTAAATCTTCTATTTTTCGTATTGTGTAGGCATTGATTGAGGGGGAGCATCTATCAACTTGGTTTGTTGATAGTGGGTGCTCCAAGCATATGACCGGGGATAGATCTTTGTTCACTACCCTACAAAGCAAAAGTAGAGGTAATGTATCATTTGGTAATAATGTTAGCCTTAAGGTTGTAGGGATAGGAGACATTCAAATCTCCGAATGTCTTAGAATTAAAAATGTCCTTCTAGTCAAGGGGATGACTTTTAATTTCATAAGTGTCAGTTAATTGTGTGATGCGGGTTACACAATTGAATTTCATCCAAGTCAATGTCTAGTTAGACAAAATGACACATTTGACACAGTACTAGTAGGCACAAGGATAGATAATATTTATCAAGTTTCATTTAAAAGTTCTATTAATGCTTCTATTAAGTGTTTCATATCAAAAGAAGATGAGTCCACACTCTGGCATAGGAGGTTGGCACATGTAAATATGAAGAATATCAGAAAATTGGCTAACAAAGGACTTGTTCGTGGCTTACCAAGCATTAAATACGAAAAGGAGAAGCTTTGTGATGCATGTCAAATGGGTAAGCAAACGAAATCTTCTCACAAAGGTAAAAGCACTGTAAGTACCTCTACTGCCTTGGATTTATTACACATGGACTTATTTGATTGTAGTACAATTATCTCATTGAATGGTAGTAGATATTGCTTTGTGATCATTGATGACTATACTAGATATACTTGGACTTATTTTCTAAAACATAAGGATCAAACTCTAGATGTTTTTATTTCCTTTTGTAGAAGAATTGAAAATAAAAAATCTACAACAATTAAAACAATTAGGAGTGATCATGGAGGAGAATTTCAAAATCATAGTTTTTTAGAATTTTGTCAAGAGAGAGGATATAGACATGAGTTCTCTACTCCTAGAACACCACAGCAAAATGGTGTTGTAGAGAGGAAGAACCGAGTCTTACAAAAGGCTGCACGAAGCATGCTCAATGAGTACTCTCTACCGAGCTACTTATGGGTTGAAGCTGTGAACACAGCTTGCTATGTGCAAAACCGAGTCCTCATTCATAGATTTTTAGGGAAGACTCCTCACAAACTTTGGTTTGGAAAACCACCTACAGTTAAACATCTACGGGTGTTTGGGTGTAAGGTGTTCATTCTAAACACCAAGGACCATCTTGGGAAGTTCACAGCGAAAGCTGATGAAGGGATACTGGTCGGGTATTCCCTTGTCAGCAAAGCTTATCGAGTCTACAACAAGAATTCTAGGCTAGTTAAAGAATCTTCTGATGTCGTTTTTGAGGAGATCCCAAAAGCAATTGATCAATCAGAAGATGTAGAGGGAGTTCAATTTGAACTTAGGAAATTAGGTTTGGATGAGAGTCCGAGTGTTGGAGATGGTGCTGATGAGTCTGATGACGGTGAGCCTAGACAACATGTAGCTCAGCCGGACCCTGAGTCTGAGCCTGTGTCTAGTGACACCATCCAGAAGCACCTCCAACACCAAGGCAAACTAGGTTAGCCTCTAGTCATCCCCAAGACCAAATTGTTGGAGATATCCATCATGGGATTAGAACTAAATCATTCTTTAGGAATGAGGCTAATGAGGTTGCCTTAATTCCAGAAATTGAACCTAGGATAGTTGACGAGGCATTGCATGATCCGATTGGATCATTGCTATGCAAGACGAATTAGGTCAATTTGAGAGAAGCCAAGTTTGGGACTTAGTTCCTAGACCTAAGAAGACCACAATTATTGGAACCAAATGGGTCTTCAAGAACAAATTGAACCATAAGGGAGAAATTGTAAGAAACAAGACACGCTTAGTAGCCAAGGGCTATAGTCAAGTTGAAGGCCTTGATTACGATGAGACCTACGCTCCCGTGGCACGATTAGAATCCATTCGGTTGATGCTTGCATTTGCAACACATAGAGGTTTCAAACTCTATCAAATGGATGTTAAATCAGCCTTCTTAAATGGTTTCATAAGAGAAGAGGTCTATGTTGAACAACCACCAGGGTTTGAAAGTTCCGAATTTCCAAACAACGTGTTTAAACTCAAAAAGACTCTTTATGGGCTTAAACAAGCACCTCGTGCTTGGTATGAGCGGTTGTCAACATTTCTAATTGAGAAAGGCTTCGTGAGAGGACAAATAGACCCTACACTATTTCTACGAAGAGATGGTGACAATATATTTGTAGCCCAAGTATATGTCGATGACATAATTTGTGGCTCCAACAACAAGGGCTATTTGAATGAGTTTATTGGACATATGGAGAGTGAATTTGAGATGAGTCTAGTAGGAGAATTGACTTTCTTCCTTGGACTTGAAATCAAACAAACTCGAGACAGGATCCATGTGCATCAATCTAAATACACTCAAGAGATGCTCAGAAAATTCAATATGAGTGACTCTAAAGAGGTAACCACTCCCATGGCGACAAATACAAGGTTAGACAATGATGAGAGTGGGAAACCCATTGACCTAACCCAATATTGAAGTATGATAGGTAGTTTGCTATACCTCACAGCTAGTCGCCCTGATATTCTTTTTGCTGTGGGTATGTGCGCTAGATATCAAGTTTGTGCCAAGGAATCTCATTTAATCGCTGTAAAGAGAATTTTGAGATACCTTAAGGGCACAATTGGAATCAGTCTTTGGTACCCCCGTACAGAGTCATTTGACTTGATTGGCTACACCGATTCCGACTATGCTGGGTGCAAGTTGGATCAGAAGAGCATAAGTGGTGGTTGCCAATTTTTAGGATCATCTTTGGTAAGTTGGTCAAGTCGGAAGCAACATTGTGTTGCTCTCTCCACGACCGAGACTGAGTATATCACCATGGGAGAGAGTGTATCACAATTGTTGTGAATGATACACACACTAGAGGACTATGGATTATCCTACAAGGGCGTACATGTGTTGTGTGACAACATACGCACAATAAACCTTACAAAAAATCCAGTCCATTATTCAAGGACCAAACACATTGAAGTGCGTCACCACTTTATTAGGGATCATGTTGCTAGAGGAGATATTGTACTCTCGCATGTGGAGTCAAAATCAAATCTAGCTGACATTTTCACTAAACCACTCCCCGAAAATGAGTTTAGTTTCTTAAGGAGGGAGTTGGGAATGTGTCGTGCTTCATAGGAGTGTCAAAACCCTTCATGATTAATTCTAATTGTTGGGCAACAATTATTGGGTAACTTGGCGACATCTCACACAAACTATAAGGTTTAATAAAATGTTTTTGATTGCTAGAAATGGGATGAGATGCTAGGATCAACCTAATTACTCAAAATGTTCATGCATCCCTTGAGGAATTAGGTTGACGAGACAAAAATCATTAAGTTGACCAAATATGGGGAAAACCAATGCATAATATATATGTATTTGGTTCCAAGGTCACACTTGGACATTCCAATCAAGGAAACTTGATTGGAGTTTTTTTGTTGATACAAACTTGATTTCTTGTGGTTGACCATTCTAAGTGAAATTGATTTCAAATTGGTTGGAGCTCTTGATAACAAACATGTCACGAAGTATCCTGGAGCTTTTGAGAACACCTCTAGGATCAATATAATTACATCTGATCGTATCAGATTCTGAAAGGAGTGTAGAAACGAAAGTTTCTGAATAAGTTTAGAAACCCTTCTGATATCTGATCGGTCAAGGAGACTGATCAGGGCTGTTATTGATCGGTCAACAGACCGAACAGAGCCTAGGAATCGATTCTTGTCTTCTGTTTGGTCCCTGATCGATCCACAGGCCAATCAGGGACCTCCCTGATCGGTCATGGTGAGTGATCAGGCGTTGGGCTCATCGGTCTAATAGACCGATCAGGAAGGTTCGATAATAAACCCCTGTCTCGGACCTGATCGGTCCACCAACCGATCAGGCTATTCCTGATCGGTCAGGCTGACCGATCAGGGTGGCTTCTGATCGGTCCACCGACCGATCAGGAAGCCCACAAAAGTTTTCTGTCCAATTCTTTTCAGGACCCTGATCAATCCGCAGACTGATCAGGGACTTCCCTGATCGGTCACGCAGACCGATCAGACCCTTGGATCGGACGATGGATCTGGTCTACCTCATTAATTTCGATTGGTGATCGGTCCACCAACTGATTTAATCACCCTTCTCCCCATATCTCCAACCTTAGGCGCCAAAACCTTCCCCAACTCCCTGCGCGATTTGCTTCTGAGAGACCTCTGCGAGTTCCTTTCCTGCTTCAGTTCTTGCTCCTGAGTTCTCTGCATCTTCCTCTTCCTTGTGCAAGTTCTTGTGAGATCTTTGTGTGCTCCATTCTCTGTGAGTTCGCGACTGCAAGATCCTGAGATCTTATCTCCGCAAGCTGTTGAGTCTCTCCTACTCAAGCTTTTGTTCCTGCGATCCTTTCTTGAGCAAGGTTTCAGAAAGCGATTTGTGTGTTCTTCCCAAGCCACTCAATCGACTTCATGGCACCTAAGTAAGCAAAATCTTGTGGTTTGTTTCTTTCTGTCTATTTATAACTTGTGATTTTGGGAACTAATCAGTGATGTTTAATCATCTTGTGTTGTGCCTACTTATGTTGTGTGTGTCGTGACCTTCCAAAACCTAATCATGATGGTTGTGCCATGATCTTGCCGTAATCACCCATTGTTGTGCTATGATCACCGATTTCTATACTATGGTCACCAATTTCCTTTCTTTTGCCGTGAACTATTCCCATTTTTAGAAAATCTTCGAAGGGAAAGGAACCTACCGAGGGTACCTCGAAGACACGAGCTCCTTCATCATCTACACCCTCTGGTAGATACCCACCTTCTAGCAGTCCTCGATTTATCAGTGCTTTCTTCGAATAGAAATTTCTCAATACCACCTTTAAACTCCTTCCTTGTCGAACTGTGGATAAAACCTTTGTATACGAATACTGTCCCACGGTAAAACAGATTATCAAGTTTATAATCTGGAATCCTTCCTTTTTCTTGAACGCGAGATCAATGTCGACTTGGTATCCGAATTCTATAACAATCTTTATCCCACTATTGGCACTCATTGTTATACTACCCGAGTGGCCAAGACGAACATAGATTTTACTTACTCTAATTTCACAGAGTATCTGGGCTTTCGTCGATCGCCTAACAGCTACCCTTTTTCCCTACCCTTCCAGCCCCTTTCCCAGTTCCATTCTTGAGAGTCACCTCTGACTCCATCTACGAGTACTTTTTTGGGCATCGCAGGCCAGATGGCCTTGATGAGCTAGGGCCTGATTTTCCCACCTTTGCTACCCTACGTCTCTTGCCCTCTGACTATGTTTTATTTAAGATCATCACCAACTGTCTTCTGCCTATTACGTCAAAACCTCTTGCAGAGATCCGCCCTTTCCACTGTCTGATGCTCTATGGGATGCATCGACACTTGGATTTTGACATCATGGAGAGTATCTTCCAGTCCATACTCTACTATAGGGAGCCCAGATGGCGTACAGTCTACATGACTTTCGGACACATTATTACTAACTGTCTCCAGTCAGCTGGTATAGATGTGTCCAAGGGCAGGATTATGTTGATGGTTCGACAAGACTGCAGACTTGGGAAATATGCGTTTGCCAAGTCTGGCATTATTGTCGGACCTCATGGCCTTCAGTGGAAGGATGGGAGGGGTTTGGAGGAGTTACCACGAGCAGCACACGTTCAGGTACCAGCGGCTCCAGCTGGACATCATGAGGCGCTCGCTCCAGCAGAGGACGAGTATTTGCCGGACCCAGATCTCCGCTAGCAGATCACGGAGCTGGAGCAGACTATGAAGCATGAGTTTCATATGTCAAAGCTTTGGCGGTAGGAGATCCGGTCCGAGGTTTCTCAGATACATGCTGATCAACAGACCATTCAGTCTGAGATTTCTGGGTGGCGTACTAGTCAGGAGGCGTTTCAGACTGCGATCCAATCCGAGGTTTCTATGATGCACGCCGAGCAACAGGCGATGTTTACTGAGTGGCGTGCTTGGATGGCGGGTCATCCATCACAGCCTACCTTTCCTGGATTTACACCCTCCAGCAGCACCGCGTCGGGGAGCTTTCTGCCTCTCGATGATACTGCCTACGACCTGATGCAGTCTGACGATCCCCCAGCTCAGGAGTGACATTTATTTGACTGTACTCTGATTCTAACTTTTATTCCATGGCTGTATGACATTCTAATGGTACTGTGTATGACTACTACTTTATGTTTTTGCTGTTCACATTTATTTTCATATGATGCATGTGAGTATCTTGACTTGACATATTTATTTCATATGCTTATCATATGCTTCTCAATTAATCATCTCTTGTTTGTTTTGGGAGAGACCCCGTGTTTAAGGGGGAGGTATTTTAAACTTAATAACCAGTCTACACCCTTTTCGGTGTTTGCCAAAGGGGGAGTGTTTGGTTAGTTAAGTTTAGGGTTAATCATGAATATAACTATTGTAGGGGGAGGACTTTGATTCCCTTATAATAGTGAAATTTGATGTCAATTAATGGTTTCTAATACCTAAACTTAGAATCGGGTTGTCAAACAACAAAAAGGGGGAGGTTATTGATGCAGTCTGACCTGATTGTTCTTTTGGTGTTGACACCGATTTAAGTTTAGGTTAATAAGATAAGTTCGGCTTAAGTCCTGGTCGGGGACTGGGCAAGAATTCCGGTGAGTGAAGCTGGGTGACGGAAATCATGGTGAGTGAAGCTGGGTCCTAGTGAGTGAAGCCTGGTGATGGACACGCCGGTGAGTGAAGCCGAGTCCTGGTGAGTGAAGCCGGGTCCTGGTGAGTGAAGCCAGGTGCCAGGTCCTGGTGAGTGAAGCCAGGTGATGGAAACCCCAGTGAGTGAAGTCGGGTCCTGGTGAGTGAAGTCGGGTGATGGAAACCCCGGTGAGTGAAGCCGGGTCCTGGTGAGTGAAGCCAGGTGATGAAAACCCCGATGAGTGAAGCTGGGTCCTGGTGAGTGAAGCCAGGTGATGGAAACCCCGGTGAGTGAAGCCGGGTCCTAGTGAGTGAAGCTAGGTGAAGGAAACCCTGGTGAGTGAAGCCAGGTCCTAGCGAGGGAAGCTTGGTTGAACAAAGTCCCGGTGAGTGAAGCTGGGCATGAAGTCTTGGTCCGGGGGACTGAGCATTGAGTGTACCGGTCGATGAGGGCATGTGAGCTTTTTCTCCGGGACCAGAATGAGTTAGAGAAGGCTAGGGAGCCTGTTCTCTGGACTTAGGGTTTAATTGGTCGGAGTTGGATCGGTCTGGAGACCGATCAGGGAGTTGACACTAACTCCTTGTTGTGGATCAGTCTGGTGACCGATCTAGAGAAGTCTGATCGTTCTGGTGAATGATCAGAAAGTGAACAGAATGTTTCTGTTTGGCTCCTGATCGTTCTGGTGAACGATCAAGGAGAGAACAAAATGCTTCTGTTTGGTCTCTGATCGTTCTGGTGAACGATCAAAGAAGAGACAGTGGGTTTCTGGAGAAACCCTTGACCGGTCACCGTGTGTAGGGATCTATAGGTAAAAACATTTAAAATCGCAGCGGAAATAAGATCCTTTGAGCGATCCATGCGAAAGAAAAACTCATACAAAGTGATCTACAATTCTTATCTTATAGGAATACCTTTGTCGTGCGCCCTTCGCTTATCCCGCTAGTCCTTTGGTTCGCCGGATCTCTTGCACGTTCAAGTGTCCGTGCCTGTATGCATATCCACACGAACACGATCTACACCTCGGAGAAGAACCACCTTAGTTGTGCTAGCAACTTGGGATAGTTCACAAAGCATAAGAACCTCCACTAGAGAGTTATGGACAAGGAGGAAGAAAGTGGAGGAAGAGAGATGCACCCTGTAGCCTTTGACAAGGGGGGGGGTATTTATACTCATCTAATGAATACCAAGGGTCTATGTCCCTTGAGCTCCTCTCATCTTAATGCTAATAAAACCCAATGAATACCAAGCCTCTTGGTATTCCTTGAGACTCTTAATATTCTATTCATCTAATGAATAGAATGTCTCTTAGCCTTCCTCTTAAATAATATTTATTAAACCCTTTAATGAATATTATCCATAATTATGTGGTTGAGTCTAATCTAGATGAGTCAAACTCAAATTAGATCTCAATCCCATAATCTAATTGGATTCACTTGGGTCTAACTCAATTAATCTAATTTGGATCAAATCTTAGTCAAACTACGATCAATTATTCTCCGAAGCATCGTGTCCTTAGTGTATGACCTAATAGATTCTCGTAACGTTGGCAATGTGTCTAAACCGCTTTAGACACATAAGAAATGAGTGACATCTAGCAATGCATTATTGCTACCCAAGTGACGAGAAAATCGAGATCTGACTTAACCTCCGTGACTATGACAATATATGACCTTGTCTTTCCATCATCGATATCTAGATTGACCAATGAGGCATAGACCGTGTCATCCTCAGTCAATCTTGTGTTTCTTGATCCCCGAGTAGACTCACTCAAACAAATGAGCTCAATATCTCATATTGACTCATTTGAGCATGACCATGCGTTTTAGTAGTCCTACTCGATCAAGGGGCCCACAGATATCACTCCCGTCATATGGGAGGGATAGATCTCATCTACATCACTCACATCCCTATGCATAATTGATTACATACCCAGTGATCGCCTTTATAGTCCATCCTGTTAAATGTGACGTTTGACGATACCAAAGTACATAACTCCTTATGTAGGGAACCGTAGTGACTTCAGGTCTAAGGACTATTCATACCAATAGTCACATGAGAAAGTTTCATAGACAAGTTTATGACACTCATATGACAATCTATGAAACTTTCTCATGGTGGGTCGTCATTCAGTACACATTCTCCAATGTATACCCATGTATCAACTTGATATTACATATCTATGACTTGTGAGCTCAAGTCATCAGTTGACCTACATGCTAGTCTCCATGCATTAATATTGTCCTTGAATATTAATGCTTGACTATGAATGGTTTAGAGTAGTATTCTCTACATCATCTCACTATCGATTCAACCAATCGATATAATGTAGATAAGAACATACTACCTAAGGACATTATTATACTTAGTTATTTAGCACAAATACAAAGTAAGTATAATAACCAAACATGCCTTTATTAATAATAGAATACGATATAAAATGTCCCTAGTCAATCATCACATAATTGGCTCTAGTGCTCCTACTAACATCGTGACCGATCAAAGGCCTCCGGGACCGATCAGGATGGGTCCTAATCGGTCCAGAAGTGACCTGATCGGTCACTGTGACCGATCAGGGCACACCCTGATCAGTCGGGTGACCGATCAGGTGTTTCTGGCAGTCAACTTGCGGGTTGTGGCCAGTAAGTTGATGGATCGGTCAGTGTGACTGATCCACGATCCTGATCGGTTAGTGTGACCGATCAGGGAGTCACTAGATCGATCAGGTGGTTACTTGATCGATCGGGGTCTTCACTGATCGGTCTGGTGACCGATCAGTGTCTGATAACTTTAATTCAAATCTACTGTCAGACTTCTGATTTCGTTCTGAACACTTCTGTTTTCTCTAATTTCGTTTTGATTTGCTCTGCTAAGCCTCTGTTGAGTGTGCAGGTAATGCAGGGATGACTCAAATGAAGGAGGAGGGTCAATTGGCGACTTTCTCTTCGTCAGGTTTGGCTGTTTTCTCTTCTCAGGTTTCAACGGCTTCTGGCGCGGACTGGCAACGGCTGGCGATGCTGACGACTGACCTGTGGCTCGGCTGAAGAGGGTTCAGTGGAGTCCAGTAGAGGTCAATGGGTTGGTGGCGGAGGTTGCTGCTGATGCTCCTGTGAGCTTCAGACACGCTGGCGAGCTGCAGAGGCGCCTGGTGGTGATCTATTGATGAGCAGAGATTAAAAGAAGGCTGGAGCAGAAGGAGAGAGCACTTCTTGCACATCTCTTGCAAATCACTCTGAACTCAAGCAAACTCTGATATGTTGAATCCATTGCGACTTTAGCACCTTGAATCAGAGGAGAGCTTTGCGAGTCCATCAGCAAGCAGACACGAAGAGCGTGGAGTTCTTGCGTGAGAGTTGTGCTGGGTTGAGCTCACTGAAGTGTTTCCTTCTGTGTGTTCATTGTGCTCTGTAAGATTCTTTGTCTCTGTGCTTATTTCCATATCATCTTGAGACTTTTTGTGGAGAGGTTACTCCACCGAGAAGGAGGTTCCATTCTATCCGGATTTCCCGGGGCTTGATCTGCCGACGATCAAGGGATCGCTCACCTCACGGGCACGCCAAGGAGTAGGGGCAAGTTATCCCCAAACCTTGTAAACCTTTGAGTTAGCATTGGTTTTCTGTTTGTTCTTCAGCTTGTTCTTCAGTTTCTATTTTTCTGTATTTTCTTCCGCTGCTAACCACAAGTGCAGAAAGTTCAAAGAGCAAGTGTTTTGTGTGTCTGGCTATTCACACCCCCCCATCTCTAGCCATCCAAGGTCGAACAATAAGATTGTAAGAGGTTTCTCCACCTCAAATAAGAGATCTTTCATAATGTAGAAAAGAATGAGGAAGAGCGGATCCTTAGATTAGTCACCTCAAGGAGGTGGATACCATGTAAAATCAAGGTGTTAGCATTGCTCAAGTCTTCCGCCGTAACAAATCATCAACGAGCAAAGATTGGAGCTAATCACCCCCCTCTAACTCTCCTACCAGTCCTAGCAAGTAGTATCAGAGCAAGGTCGCTTTTCTTTGGACTCATCACCAAGAGAGCAAGAGCAAGAGGAAGAAGATGAAATTGAAGAAACCCTAATGTCAAGAAGCCATCATCAAGAGAAATAATCTTCAAAATGGAGTTCGTCTACGACATCTGAGCACCTCCACTGTACGATAAAGCCAATTTCAATCTTTGGAAAACAAATATTGAAAATTTCCTCATGATGAAGATAGAGCAATGATTTGCTCTAATGGAAGGCTTTGAAGCTCTAACAAGTAGCAAAGGGAAGCTCCTCAAGAAAGGTAAATGGAATGAGGAGAAAATCAAGAGATGCGAGGCCAACGACAAAGTGACCAAATTATTGGTCAATCTATTGCCAATCACCATCTTGGACAAAATTGGAGAATTTCAAGATGCCAAAGAGCTTTGGAGCAAATTGGCAAAGCTTCATGAAGATCCCTCCACTGTACCAAGTCAAGAAAAATATGAAGAGGGAGATTCATCGGAGGAAGAAGATTCGGAAGTTGAGAGATGCTTAACATCCGAAGATGAAGTTCAAGAGCCTCCACTTCAAGGATTAAGGGGGAGCAAAATTCGCCATTGACATCGGATTAAAGAAAAACTTCAACATCATCATCCGATGTAAATAAAGAAGAAGAAGAATCGAGTGTTACCTCTACACCCCATGAAGGTATAACAATTTCAATTTGTAAAATTAAAGATCACATTATTTATTTTGAGTGTAGGTAAATAGGACACTATAAGAAGAGTATGTCCTAATTTGGTCAAGAAGAAGGTGCAAGTGACACCCAAGACCAAGGAGAAGCGAAAGGAGGTCGACCCCGTGGTACGGAAGGATAAGAAGCATATTGTGTGCTTCTCATGCAAACAAAAGGGACATTATCGGAACCAATGTCCAAAAGGGAAGGATTCGACCAAGAGAAAAAGTGAAGCTCGAACCAAGAGGGAGCCTCCAAGAACAAGACAACTGTACCATTAGGTAATTGTACTTATCTTCATCATGATAAAACACATGCTAGAAATAATTATTATCATTTTAATATCATTTATCATGAAAATAGGAGGTATGAAAAACCTAAGGAGAACTATAGAGTCTTCCATGCTAGGACTACCACATCTAAGGATAGGGAACAAGTTAGAAAATTCCATGGTAGACCTACTCAACCCAAGGCCAAGAAGAATAATTACCAAGGTAATTTTAGAAAACTTAGCCTTGAGAAAATAATGATTGAAAATCAAGTATTGAGGTCAAAACCTGAAACATTAGAAAAATCCCTCAAAAGAATAGAAAATCTTCTTAAGGGATCAAAGGATCAAAACCTAGATTTAGGAAATCAAGGACCCTCTAGGGGCAAGAAAGGTTTGGGGTACAAACCTAAAACCAAGGATGATGGTCCTTCTTACCATAGAGTTCCATATAGGTATGGAACTCAATCTAGGTCTAGGAGTCAGGTCAAGGTCACAAGGGAAGCCATCTCTAGAGTTGACCAAGGCAAGACCAACATGACTAAGACTTCGGAGAAGCCTAGAAAAGTCATTAGGAAGATATCAAGGGAAGTTATCTCTAATGAATACCAAGAACACCCAAGGAGCTCCAATAGGTTTTAAGTTCCTAAGAGTGTGTTCGCCACAACCTAGATAGGTCTAGGGAGTGTCAACTCAAATTGGAAGGGTAATTAACCCAACCTTGATGAAGTTGGCACTTTGGGGCATATTCAAGGACTTACTATCCTTGAAAATGAAGAAGTCATTTGTTTACTCTTGGAAGAGTAAACTTGTGCCAAACTATATTTTTAGAAGATTGAACAAAATAAATTTGGCGCAACTATGTTAGAATTCAACGATATGCCAAGTTGAGGAGTTTTGACATTATCTTGGAAAATTAGGGGCAAAATTATATTATCAATGACTTAACAATGAGTTATTGATACTTAGATAGGAAATCTAAGTATTTTCTTTTGTGTTATTATGTCATGATTTATATGCCCTATCATATGCCATGATATCATAATTCATCATTCATATTTTATTATAAAAATATCATATATCATGTCATACATGCATCATTTAGTCATAGTAAATGTTTTTCTTTTGAAAATGTTCATATGATCCCAATCGATCAGGTGATTGATTAGGACAGTAACCAATCGATCGGTCAATCGATTGGTGAACCTTTTCTATGAGCATAAAAGTTCATATAATCGATCCCTTGATTGATTAAGGGCAGCCGTAATTGATCTGTTGATCGATTAAGGCATAGCTTAATCGATTGGTATCCAATACCTATCGATTGGCACAACTGAAACTGTCTGATTTCAGTTCTTTAACCTAATTTTGAGTAACCAAACAATCCCTAGCCCCTTGGAATACTTTTCTAAGTATATTTGGGTATATTTCATTATGAAATCAAAATGGGAGATGGTTTGGTGAAAACTATAGGGTTAAGGAGAGGTTTTGATTCATGTTTTGAATCTCATAATCTCAAGTTGAGTTTTTCTAAAGTTTTAGGAATTCAAAAATCATTGTTAGTGAAATGATAAAGGTTTAAAGCATATTTTGAGGGGGAGGTCTTCCTTAAAAGCATGTGTTTAAATTTTTATTTTTGGGATAAGTGAAAGAATGAGGATTGGGAATCTTCATCACGATGAATGCTCAAGGTTGAGCATGGGTTCAAATGAAAGGTATGACTTTCATTAGACTTTCCTTTGACCATATAGACTCTCAGGGAGAGTTTTTGATGTATGTCAAAGGGAGAGAGATTGAAAGGCTAATAAGGATTAGTCTTTCTCAATCATATTGTCAAACATCAAAAAGGGAGAGATTGTTGATGCAATCTTTGTTAGGTTAGGGTTGACCTAGTTTGACTATGCTCGGGTGAGTTTATGTTTGGTAAGCTTGGTGAGCTTAAGTTTCGATGTTTGATAATGATGTTTGAATATTGTAAGATGTTTGAATATCTTGCAAGTCAAGTGGGTTAAGGTTGACTGGAGACTTGACTGGAAAAGACATAATGAGACTAGGTGAAGTCCAGGTGGATCAGGGAGATCACATGCTAGCACGGGAAAAGTCCTAATGAGATTAGGCACACCTAGTAGGACTAGGTGAAGTCCAGGTGGATCAGGGAGATCGCATGCTGGCATGGAAAAATACCTAGTGGGACTAGGTGAAGTCCAGGTAGATCGGGGAGATCGCATGCTGGCACGGAAAAAGTCCTAGTGGGACTAAGCACACCTAGTGGGACTAGGTGAAGTCCAAGTGGATCGGAGAGATCACATGCTGACACGGTAAAAGTCCTAGTGGGACTAGACACACCTAGTGAGACTAGTGTAGGACCGGTGCCGTCGATAGAGGGGGGGGGGGTGAATATCAATCTTGAAAATTATTCGCGGAAACTTCGTAGAAAACTTTTAGTTCACTCTGGATTCAGGGTTAGTAGCAGCGGAAAACAAACAGAACGAATAAAACAAGGACACAGCGGGATTATTTACTTGGTTCCCGACCCCCCAGGGTCAGTACGTCCAAGGCCTATGTACTCGGCGTGAGTCCACTATTGGTCTCCTTTCTAGAATTTCCGGAGGCGGAGAAAACCCGTCTTACAGTGTACAATTACAAGCAATAATAATTTGAAAGTTAAGTATGGAATAACTAAAAGCAAACCGAACAAGAATATGAAACTTGGCCGATCTGGACCTCCGAAGTGCCGCGCACTTCCTCCTGGAGCCTCCCGGTCGTAGAGCCTTGTTTCTAGCGCGTTGTCGTCGGTCAGAATGATAAGAATTGCTCTGGAATGTTGTGTTTCAAGCCAAGGGTTCGAAGCCCCTTATATAGGCCTCCTGGGGGCGCCCCGGACGCTGGGGGCGCCCCGGAAGACTTGGTCAAACCTCATCCTTGCGCCTACCTCGCCGCAAGTGATAAGATCATTGACCAGGTCGCCCCGGACACTTCGGACGCCCCCGTGAGGGCTTATCCTGTGTTCTGGCTTTGAAACAGCAAAACAGCTACGAATCCGGGCGCCCCGGACGCTCCGGGCGCCCCGGACGCTTTCGGGCGCCCCGGACGCTTCCGGGCGCCCTGGACGCTCCGGGCGCCCCCATTGACACCTATTTTGCCTGCTTCGAAGTAACACTGCTTTTGTGCTTTACTGGGGGTGCCCCCACTGCTGGGGGCGCCCTGGTTGCCTGGGGGCGCCCCCAACACTGGGGGCACCCTGGTTAGGGCCTCCAGCACATTGCTATCTCCTCCAATCTTGGTACCTGCAAGATGTACAACCACAAAGCATAGATACATATAATATTGGTCTTAAGGACTTGGTTCTGACTTCGGATTTACACGAAACCCTAGGTCGAACCGACACGAGTTCCCATCCCCTAAAACTCGCCCTTCACCTACTCCTTTCAGGAGACGGTTGCCACCCAGCTCTTCGGGTGGACTTTTACTTAGCTTCCGATTACTCCGGATCTCGAGACGCCCAAACCCTGACCCGTCTCTACTCCTGTCCTTAGTCATCGCTCAGCTAAGTTGCTTAGTCCCTCGGACCAAGTCTTCATTTCCTAGCAGTCCTTCGCCAGGTGCCTAGCAGCCCTTCGCTAGGTCTTTGTTACCAAGCGGTCCTTCGCCTGGTGCCTAGCAATCCTTCGCTAGGTCTTCTATGCCTAGCAGCCCTTCGCTAGGTGCCTAGCAGCCCTTCGCTAGGTCTTAGGGTTACGATACCTAGCAGCCCTTCGCTAGGTCTTGGGGTTTCGATACCTAGCAGCCCTTCGCTAGGTGCCTAGCAGCCCTTCGCTAGGACTTTTCTTCAGCTTAGGTTACTTCTCTTTTGCTCCCCTTTGTCTGTTCAATATATCACTGACTTAAGTGAATTGTCAAACATTAAAACACTTAAAGAGGAATATCATTGATGCAACTTGCACCAACAATCTCCCCCTTTTTGATGTTTGACAATAACTTAAGTTAGATTGGTTTAAGGGGCTAACTTACTGTCCTTGGGGTAAAAATGAAAAAAATCTTCGGGAAAATTTTTTTCTAACTTAAGCACACATCTCTCCCCCTTTGTCATACATCAAAAGAATAAAATACTTGCACCAACATTAAAAACATTTGGTTCTTTTTGAAAATACTTAGTGCAAAATTTTTGAAAGCATTGTATTCTGAATAATATATTGCAAAAATTATGTAATTTTTGAAAAATATAAGTACCTTTAAAAAAATGTATTAATTTTTGAATAATTAAGTACTTTTGGAATGTGCATAACTTTTGAAAGAATGTTATTTTGGAAAATATAAATGTTATGCTTATTTTGTAAGTACTAACTGTGTTTCGAAAATAAGTGTATTATGAAACATAATATTTTTCAAGGTCAAGTAAATATTGATAGAATTTTGAAAAAAATGATAGTACTTTTGAAAGAATATCTGGCTTTGAAAGACATAAGTACTTTTGAAAGCCTAATATTTGACTTCACTTGGTTAATTTTCCAGTCTGACACTATCCTGGGAACCCTTGTTGACTACAAGGACATTTTCCTAAGTGTCCTGGAAGTTTTCCAACCCAAGTAAATAAAAAATTCATAAGTCATAGAATAATAGGATGTAAGTTAATTTTGAAAAAATGTAAAGATTTTAAAGTGATAATACTTGATTTGGTTTATCTTTCAGTCTGACACAATCATAGGAAACCTTGTTGACTACAAGGACATTTTCCTAAGTGTCCTGGAAGATTTTCCAAACTCAAGATATTATTTCAAATTGAAAAAAAAACCAGATGAATTTTTGAAAATAATAGTAATTTTTGAAAATTGATACTATTTTGAAAGAATACTTATGTTTTCAACAGGATTTGAAAATGCCGCTCATGAAAACATTTGAAATATTCAATAATTTGATCTCCCCCTAAACTTGACCTAGTCCTGGGAAGCTTGTTGACCACAAGTACTCTTCCTCTAAGTCTTAAGGTTTGATTCAGATTAAGAAGAATTATTTAAGATAAATGGATAATTAAAAAAAACTTTTTATGAAATTCTTCTTTTGACTCTGACTCCTCCTAAATTTAACACGTCCTAGGAGTCCTTGAAGATCATAAAGTGGACCTTTCCTCTGTGTCTTTAGGATTTATCAAAGTTAAAGAATCGATAATTTTTAAGTAGATAGATTTTGAAGCCACAATTTGGAAAGAAGATAATTTTGAAAACATATGTAATGCAAATTAAGGTGCAGTTTTCGAAAAATATTTTTAATGAAAGGAACAAAACCCTCCCCCTGCATCCAACACCGTTTGACTTATCTAAGTGCCTTAAGGAACTTTAGTGTTGTTCTAAGAGGCTTGTGTCTAATTGCATGAGTCAAACAATTTTTGAAAAGATGTAATTTTGAAAAAAACATATAATATGCATATTCAACCAGACAAGCATGAATTCCATAAAAACATTATTATGTTGAAGCACTATTTTGAAAAAATATTTTTAGAAAAATATTCTAATGATTTTGAAAAATAATTTTGAAAAACATTTTTCAATTTATTAGTCCTTAACATCTCACCCATTTTAGATGTATCAATACAACAAGCATGATTGTCTTATAAGTGTATTGTGAGATGCTTGAATCATTTTTCTTTAATTGATTTTTCAATTCTAAGATTTAATTGAAGCTTGTGTTAGATTTGAATTTGACAAAAAGTAACTTGAATTTGAATTTCAAAAATTGGCTTCCAGGTCTTGGCGAGGCACTAGGCCTTCTTTGGCCGTAGCCTTATGGGATCATCCACCCTTTCCTTGACAAAGCCTTTTAATGAAATTTCATTTTCAAAATCACTTTTTGAAAAATTCTGGTCTAACTAGTTTGGGTTTTGGATCGGTAGCTTCGGCTAGTTCCGCCAAGATGGCTTCCCTAACGTACTATCATCTCACTGCCACCCAATACTAGGTTGATCAAGTTTCAATTATTCTTTTTCCTATAGCCGTTCTAATATATGCATAAAATTTAAATATGAATGACATGTCATATATTTTAAAAGAATAGCAAATGCATGTCATGGCAGTTATGCATGAGTCAAACAAGTCAAATAATTTTATTTAAGTTTCTAAAATGTATCAAATTCCCGATTTGATACGTGTCGAGTGAACCCGCGAATATGTCAACCCACTTTGACATATTTAATGTTATTAATTTTAATTGTTACACTTTGGGTAAAATTTTATTTTAGTTTGAGTTTAAGTTATTTAAGATTTTAGTTAGATTCAGGTTAATTACGAATTGATTGAGGTTGAATTAATTAGAAATTAATTGATTAGGATTAAACTTAAATTAAGTGAAGTTTTAATTTGGATTCAACTTAATTTTACTTTGAATTTAATTTGAATTATTTGAATTATTTGAATTAATTCGAATTTAATTGAATTTAATTGAATTAATTTGAATTTAATTGAATTTAATTGAATTTTTTGAATTAATTCGAATTTAATTGAATTATTTGAATTAATTTGAATTTAATTGAATTATTTGAATTATTTCGAATTTAATTGAATTTAATTGAATTATTTGAATTAATTCGAATTTAATTGAATTATTTGAATTAATTTGAATTTAATTGAATTTAGTTGAATTATTTGAATTAATTCGAATTTAATTGAATTATTTGAATTAATTAGAATTTAATTGAATTATTTGAATTATTCGAATTTAATTGAATTTAATTGAATTATTTGAATTAATTTGAATTAATTGAATTAATTTGAATTTAATTGAATTTAATTGAATTAATTTGAATTAATTCGAATTTAATTGATTAATTAAATTGAATTTGAATTATGATTTAATTTGAATTTAATTAAAATTTAATTAAGATTTAATTTGAATTTAATTAAGATTTAATTTGAATTCGATTATAATGATTAATTAATAATTGTGGGTTTAAATTCATCATTTTCATTATTTCGAAAATTTCTTCTTCATCTTTATCTTTCTTTTCAAGTTTTTCTAATAATTTTAATTTATTTGAATTTTTGTAATTTTTATTAACTATGACCTTTATCTTAGATAGTTCTCTATCCTCCTCAAGATTAAAATTTTTAATATCCTCACAATAAGTGGAGTAAATTGGGCCACTAGTTAAAGTTTTGTAATAATCTTCAATATTATCTATAATTAAATTATTATCTAGAAGAAAATTATCTTCAGAATTATCCTCAGAGTTATCCTCAGATATATCTTCAATATTTTCCAAACATTCAGAATTAATCTCTAGATTATCCTTAGAATTAATTTCTGGATTATCGTTAAGATATTCAAATTCAGATTCAGATTTGTACAACGGATTTTCAAATTTGAATTTGTAATTATCTAAAGAATTTTCAGATTTAGAATTATCCTCAAGATTTTTGAATTCAGATTTATCCTCAGGATTTTCAAATTTGAATTTGTAATTATCTAAAGAATTTTTAGATTTAAAATTATCCTCAAGATTTTTGAATTCAGATTTATCCTCAGGATTTTCAAATTTGAATTTGTAATTATCTAAAGAATTTTCAGATTTAAAATTATCCTCAAGATTTTTGAATTCAGATTTATCCTCAGGATTTTCAAATTTGAATTCGAATTTATCCTTAGGATTTTCAAATTTGAATTCGAATTTATCCTTAGGATTTTCAAATTCGAATTCGGGATTAATTTCAGATTTAGAACTAGAATTAATTGTATCATTATCTGTAGAATTATCAGAGTTTATTTTAGATTTAATATCAGAATTAATTTTAGCAATTATTGAATTGGTATTAATAATTAAATGGTTAATTTTGGATATTTTAATCATATCCGTATTTTCTAATTTTTCATGCAACATATTTAATCTACTATGCAGTAAATTTAATTTATCAGAAAAATTAACTGAATTTTCTAAAGACAGTGCAGGAAATTGTAAAACTTTTGGAACGTAAATCTTACGTACCTTCGCCGGACATTTGTTTTTGTAATGCCCGTATTTTTTGCACTTGAAGCATCTGATATGGCTTTTGTCCCTCCGGTTTCCTGGCGCTGGTACCTCCTTTGCTGCCGGTGACGAACGATTCTTACGAGTAGGGCACTGATTTTTGTAGTGCCCTCTCTCCCTGCACGTGAAACAAATAATATGCAATTTAAAATTAGACATTAAAAAAATGTACCTGATTCACCCCTGGGCTCCCCCTCAACTCCTGGCGTCTTTGCTCCGTCGGCGGTTAGTCCGGTGAAGAGCGGCTCGGCTCTGATACCAATTGTAGGACCGGTGCCGTCGATAGAGGGGGGGTGAATATCGATCTTGAAAATTATTCGCGGAAACTTCATAGAAAACTTTTAGTTCGTTCTGGATTCAGGGTTAGTAGCAGCGGAAAACAAACAGAACGAATAAAACAAGGACACAGCGGGATTATTTACTTGGTTCCCGACCCCCCAGGGTCAGTACGTCCAAGACCTATGTACTCGGCGTGAGTCCACTATTGGTCTCCTTTCCGGAATTTCCGGAGGCGGAGAAACCCGACTTACAGTGCAATTACAATCAAAATATAATGAAATTAAGTGCGGAATAACAAAAGCAAACCAACAAAATCTGAAACTCGGCCGATCTGGACCTGAAGTGCCGCGCACTTCCTCCTGGAGCCTCCCGGTCGTAGAGCCTCGTTTCTAGTGCGTTGCAGTAGGTCAGAATGATCAGAACAGTATTTTGAAGTTGTGTCTGAAGCTGAGGGGTCGAAGCCCCTTATATAGGCCTCCTGGGGGGCGCTGGCGCCCCGGAGGCTGGGGGCGCCCCGGAAGACTCGGTCAACTCTTATCCTTGCGCCTACTTCGTTGCAGGTGATAAGCCCTTTGACCAGGTCGCCCCAGACGCTTCGGGCGCCCCCGTGAGGGCTTATCCTGTGTTCTGGCTTCGAAACAGCAAAACAGCTACGAATCCGGGCGCCCCCATTGACACCTATTTTGCCTGCTTCGAAGTAACACTGCATTTGTGCTTTACTGGGGGCGCACCCACTGCTGGGGGCGCCCTGGTTGCCTGGGGGCGCCCCCAACACTGGGGGCGCCCTGGTTAGGGCCTCCAGCACACTGCTATCTCCTCCAATCTTGGTACCTGCAAGATGTACAACCACAAAGCATAGATACATATAATATTGGTCTTAAGGACTTGGTTCTGACTTCGGATTTACACGAAACCCTAGGTCGAACCGGCACGAGTTCCCATCCCCTAGAACTCGCCCTTCACCTACTCCTTTCAGGAGACGGTTGCCACCCAGTCCTTCGGATGGACTTTTGCTTAGCCTCCGATTACTCCGGATCTCGAGACGCCCGAACCCTGACCCGTCTCTACTCCTGTCCTTAGTCATCGCTCAGCTAAGTTACTCAGTCCCTTGGACCAAGACTTCATTACCTAGCAGTCCTTCGCCAGGTGCCTAGCAGCCCTTTGCTAGGTCTTTGTTACCAAGCGGTCCTTCGCCTGGTGCCTAGCAATCCTTCGCTAGGTCTTCTATGCCTAGCAGCCCTTCGCTAGGTGCCTAGCAGCCCTTCGCTAGGTCTTCTATGCCTAGTAGTCCTTCACTAGGTGCCTAGCAGCCCTTCGCTAGGTCTTAGGGTTACGATACCTAGCAGCCCTTCGCTAGGTGCCTAGCAGCCCTTCGCTAGGTCTTGAGGTTTCGATACCTAGCAACCCTTCGCTAGGTGCCCAGCAGCCCTTCGCTGGGACTTAGGGTTTCGATGCCTAGATCAACTAGGACTTTTCTTCAGCTAAGGTTACTTCTCTATTACTCCCCTTTGTCTATTTAGTGTATCACTGACTTAAGTATATTGTCAAACATTAAAATACTTCAAGAGGAACATCATTGATGCAACTTGCACCAACAATCTCCCCCTTTTTTATGTTTGACAATAACTTAAGTTAGATTGGTTTAAGGGGCTAACTTACTGTCCTTGGGGTAAAAATGAAAAAAATCTTCGGGAATTTTTTTTTCTAACTTAAGCACACATCTCTCCCCCTTTGTCATACATCAAAAGAATAAAATACTTGCACCAACATTAAAAGCCTTTGGTTCTTTTTGAAAATACTTAGTGCAAAATTTTTGAAAGCATTGTATTCTGAATAATATATTGCAAAAATTATGTAATTTTTGAAAAATATAAGTACCTTTAAAAAAATGTATTAATTTTTGAATAATTAAGTACTTTTGGAAAGTGCATAACTTTTGAAAGAATGTTATTTTGGAAAATATAAATGTTATGCTTATTTTGTAAGTACTAACTGTGTTTCGAAAATAAGTGTATTATGAAACATAATATTTTTCAAGGTCAAGTAAATATTGATAGAATTTTGAAAAAAATGATAGTACTTTTGAAAGAATATCTGGCTTTGAAAGACATAAGTAGTTTTGAAAGCATAATATTTGACTTCACTTGGTTAATTTTCCAGTCTGACACTATCCTGGGAACCCTTGTTGACTACAAGGACATTTTCCTAAGTGTCCTGGAAGTTTTCCAACCCAAGTAAATAAAAAATTCATAAGTCATAGAATAATAGGATGTAAGTTAATTTTGAAAAATGTAAGATTTTAAATATAATACTTGATTTGTTTATCTTTCAGTCTGACACAATCATAGGAAACCTTGTTGACTACAAGACATTTCCTAAGTGTCCTGGAAGATTTTCCAAACTCAAGATATTATTTCAAATTGAAAAAAAAAACCAGATGAATTTTTGAAAATAATAGTAATTTTTGAAAATTGATACTATTTTGAAAGAATACTTATGTTTTCAACAGGATTTGAAAATGCCGCTCATGAAAACATTTGAAATATTCAATAATTTGATCTCCCCCTAAACTTGACCTAGTCCTGGGAAGCTTGTTGACCACAAGTACTCTTCCTCTAAGTCTTAAGGTTTGATTCAGATTAAGAAGAATTATTTAAGATAAATGGATAATTAAAAAAAACTTTTTATGAAATTCTTCTTTTGACTCTGACTCCCCCTAAATTTGACACGTCCTAGGAGTCCTTGAAGATCATAAAGTGGACCTTTCCTCTGTGTCTTTAGGATTTATCAAAGTTAAAGAATCGATAATTTTTAAGTAGATAGATTTTGAAGCCACAATTTGGAAAGAAGATAATTTTGAAAACATATGTAATGCAAATTAAGGTGCAGTTTTCGAAAAATATTTTTAATGAAAGGAACAAAACCCTCCCCCTGCATCCAACACCGTTTGACTTATCTAAGTGCCTTAAGGAACTTTAGTGTTGTTCTAAGAGGCTTGTGTCTAATTGCGTGAGTCAAACAATTTTTGAAAAGATGTAATTTTGAAAAAAACATATAATATGCATATTCAACCAGACAAGCATGAATTCCATAAAAACATTATTATGTTGAAGCACTATTTTGAAAATATATTTTTAGAAAAATATTCTAATGATTTTGAAAAATAATTTTGAAAAACATTTTTCAATTTATTAGTCCTTAACATCTCACCCATTTTAGATGTATCAATACAACAAGCATGATTGCCTTATAAGTGTATTGTGAGATGCTTGAATCATTTTTCTTTAATTGATTTTTCAATTCTAAGATTTAATTGAAGCTTGTGTTAGATTTGAATTTGACAAGAAGTAACTTGAATTTGAATTTCAAAAATTGGCTTCCAGGTCTTGGTGAGGCACTAGGCCTTCTTTGGCCGTAGCCTTATGGGATCATCCACCCTTTCCTTGACAAAGCCTTTTAATAAAATTTTATTTTCAAAATCATTTTTTGAAAAATTCTGGTCTAACTAGTTTGGGTTTTGGATCGGTAGCTTCGGCTAGTTCCGCCAAGATGGCTTCCCTAACATACTATCATCTCACTGCCACCCAATACTAGGTTGATCAAGTTTCAATTATTCTTTTTCCTATAGCCGTTCTAATATATGCATAAAATTTAAATATGAATGACATGTCATATATTTTAAAAGAATAGCAAATGCATGTCATGGCAGTTATGCATGAGTCAAACAAGTCAAATAATTTTATTTAAGTTTCTAAAATGTATCAAATTCCCGATTTGATACGTGTCGAGTGAACCCGCGAATATGTCAACCCACTTTGACATATTTAATGTTATTAATTTTAATTGTTACACTTTGGGTAAAATTTTATTTTAGTTTGAGTTTAAGTTATTTAAGATTTTAGTTAGATTCAGGTTAATTACGAATTGATTGAGGTTGAATTAATTAGAAATTAATTGATTAGGATTAAACTTAAATTAAGTGAAGTTTTAATTTGGATTCAACTTAATTTTACTTTGAATTTAATTTGAATTAAATTGATTTAATTTGAATTAAATTGATTTAATTAAGATTTAATTTAGGTTTAATTTGATTTTTAATTGAGTTTAATTGAATTATTTGAATTAATTCGAATTTAATTGAATTTAATTGAATTAATTTGAATTTAATTGAATTTAATTGAATTTTTTGAATTAATTCGAATTTAATTGAATTATTTGAATTAATTTGAATTTAATTGAATTATTTGAATTATTTCGAATTTAATTGAATTTAATTGAATTATTTGAATTAATTCGAATTTAATTGAATTATTTGAATTAATTTGAATTTAATTGAATTATTGAATTATTGAATTTAATTGAATTAATTGATTGAATTTAATTGAATTATTTGAATTTAATTGAATTTAATTGAATTATTTAATTAATTGAATTAATTTGAATTTAATTGAATTTAATTGAATTATTTGAATTAATTCGAATTTAATTGAATTTAATTGAATTATTTGGATTAATTCGAATTTAATTGAATTTAATTGAATTATTTGAATTAATTCGAATTTAATTAAGATTTAATTAAGAGTTAATTTGAATTCGATTATAATGATTAATTAATAATTGTGGGTTTAAATTCATCATTTTCATTATTTCGAAAATTTCTTCTTCATCTTTATCTTTCTTTTCAAGTTTTTCTAATAATTTTGATTTATTTAAATTTTTGTAATTTTTATTAACTATGGCCTTTATTTTAGATAGTTCTCTATCCTCCTCAAGATTAAAATTTTCAATATCCTCACAGTAAGTGGAGTAAATTGGGCCTCTAGTTAAAGTTTTGTAATAATCTTCAATATTATCTATAATTAAATTATTATTTTAGAGAATTTTATATTCAAAATTATCCTCAGAATTATTCTCAGATATATTTTCAATATTTTCAACATTAATCTCTAGATTATCTTTAAGATTTTCAGAATTAATTTTTGAATTATCCTTAAGATATTCAAATTCAGATTTGTACAAAGGATTTTCAATTTTGAATTTGTAATTATCTAAAGAATTTTCAGATTTAGAATTATCCTCAAGATTTTTGAATTCAGATTTATCCTCAGGATTTTCAAATTTGAATTTGTAATTATCTAAAGAATTTTCAGGTTTAGAATTATCCTCAAGATTTTTGAATTCAGATTTATCCTCAGGATTTTCAAATTTGAATTCGAATTTATCCTTAGGATTTTTAAATTTGAATTCGGGATTAATTTCAGATTTAGAACTAGAATTAATTGTATCATTATCTGTAAAATTATCAGAGTTTATTTTAAATTTAATATCAGAATTAATTTTAGCAATTATTAAATTGGTATCAATAATTAAATGGTTAATTTTGGATATTTTAATCATATCCGTATTTTCTAATTTTTCATGCAAAATATTTAATCTACTATGCAGTAAATTTAATTTATCAGAAAAATTAACTGAATTTTCTAAAGATAGTGCAGGAAATTGTAAAACTTTTGGAACGTAAATCTTACGTACCTTCGCCGGACATTTGTTTTTATAATGCCCGTATTTTTTGCACTTGAAGCATTGCACGTGATCCTTGTTTTTCCGGACTCCTGGCGCTGGTATCTCCTTTGCCTCCGGTGACGAACGATTCTTACGAGTAGGGCACTGATTTTTATAGTGCCCTCTCTCCCTGCACGTGAAACAGATAATATGGAATTTAAAAATAGACATTTTAAAATTAAAAGTACCTGATTCACCCCTGGGCTCCCCCTCAACTCCTGGAGTCTTTGCTCCGTCGGCGGTTAGTCCGGTGAAGAGCGGCTCGGCTCTGATACCAATTGTAGGACCGGTGCCGTCGATAGAGGGGGGGGTGAATATCGACCGTGAGAATCTTTCGCGGAAACCTCGTGAAAAGCTCGTTCGTTCTAGACTTAGAAAATTAGTAGCGCAGCGGAAAAGTAAAAATAGAAAAATAAATGCAGAACAGAAGGACACGCGGGATTTATTTACTTGGTTCCCGACCCCCCTGGGTCAGTACGTCCAAGGCCTATGTACTCGGCGTGAGTCCACTATTGGTCTCCTTTCCGGAATTTCCGGAGGCGGAGAAAACCCGTCTTACAATTTGCAATTACAATAAAAAAGATATTGAAAGTTAAAGTGCGGAATAATTAAAAGCAAACCGAACACAAATATGAAACTTGGCCGATCTGGACCTCCGAAGTGCCACGCACTTCCTCCTGGAGCCTCCCGGTCGTAGAGCCTTGTTTCTAGCGCGTTGTCGTCGGTCGGAATGATCAGAATCGCTCTGGAATGTTGTGTCTGAAGCTGAGGGGTCGAAGCCCCTTATATAGGCCTCCTGGGGGCGCCCCGGACGCTGGGGGCGCCCCGGTTGACTCGGTCAACTCTTATCCTCGCGCCTACTTCATTGCAGGTGATAAGACTGTTGACCAGTGCACCCCGGATATCCCGGGCGCCCTCTGGAGTGCTTATCCTTTGCTTCTGGCTTCGAAACAGCGAAGCAGGCTCTAGTACTACCTGGGGGCGCCCTCAGCACTGGGGGCGCCCTGGTCATGGGGGCGCCCCCACTGTTGGGGGCGCCCTGGTGCATGGGGGCGCCCCCACTGCTGGGGGTGCCCTGCTTAGGGCCTAAACCACCTTTTAGCCTGGTTTAACTGCTTTGTCTCCGGTTCTTGATACCTGCAAGATACACACACACAAAGCATGGATAAATATAATGTTTGCCTTAGGGACTTTGTTCGGACTTCGAATTTGCACGAAACCCTAGGTCGAACCGGCACGAGTTCCCATCCCCTAGAACTCGCCCTTCACCTACTCCTTTCAGGAGACGGTTGCCACCCAGTCCTTCGGATGGACTTTTGCTTAGCCTCCGATTACTCCGGATCTTGAGACGCTCGAACCCCGACCCATCTCTACTCCTGTCCTTAGTCATCGCTCAGCTAAGTTACTCAGTCCCTTGGATCAAGACTTCATTACCTAGCAGTCCTTCGCCAGGTGCCTAGCAGCCCTTCGCTAGGTCTTTGTTACCAAGTGGTCCTTCGCCTGGTGCCTAGCAATCCTTCGCTAGGTCTTCTATGCCTAGCAGCCCTTCGCTAGGTGCCTAGCAGCCTTTCGCTAGGTCTTCTATGCCTAGTAGTCCTTCACTAGGTGCCTAGCAGCCCTTCGCTAGGTCTTAGGGTTACGATACCTAGCAGCCCTTCGCTAGGTGCCTAGCAGCCCTTCGCTAGGTCTTTAAGGTTTCGATACCTAGCAACCCTTTGCTAGGTGCCTAGCAGCCCTTCGCTAGGTCTTTAGGGTTCGATGCCTAGATTAACTAGGACTTTTCTTCAACTAAGGTTACTTCTCTCTTACTCCCCTTTGTCTATTTAGTGTATCACTGACTTAAGTATATTGTCAAACATTAAAATACTTCAAGAGGAACATCATAGATTCAACTTGCACCAACAAGAAGATCCTGGAGGACCGGGGCGCAGAACAGGAGCGCGTGATGGCTTTGCGAGCACACGACTTAGAACTGTCGAGCTCTTACACAACCGATCTCCAGGATCAAGTAATCCAAGCTAACTCACAGGCTGCTGCTGCTTCCCAAAAGCTCCACGAAGTACAAGGGGTTCAGGCACGCCTGCTCCTAGAGGTGGAGGCACTAAAGCTGGCCAAAATCGAAGCCGAAACCAGGGCCCAGCAGCAACAAAAAGATTCTGTACCTCAAGTATCTCAGATGGAGGCGGCATACAAGGCCAAATTTTTGGAGTCGGAGAAGTACGCCAATCTGGTGGCTACACAAGCATTTAAGACCCTCAAACAGGGCTTCTACGGCGCCATCAAGCAGTTGGAGAAGGACCAGTTATTGAAACTGGGCTCCGATTTGAGCGCAATAACTATTCAGCGTGTCTGGGACAACCTTTCCCCCAAAGAGCGGGCTTTGTAGGGCACCCCTTACTGTGTGCTGGTCCTCCTCCGATCCTCCACTGACCGCTGTAGCTTACTCTTGTTGAATTCTCTGCTCCTAGGGAAAATATTTTCTTGATTTACCATGGAACACCTTGTTTTTAGCGTGATTCCGTGTTCATCTTCGGTCCTGTGTAGCTGGAGCGGACATGGGACTTTTATTTGTTTTTTGGTAGGGTTTATACAGTGTACAACTCCGAGGGGGTGGTAGTATTTAATCAGCTCTTGGCCGGGCGTGTACAGATTCGAGGCCAAGCCTACACACCGAGAGGTTGTAGGATTTAATCAGCTCTTGTCCGGGCGTGTACAACTTTGAGGCCAAGCCTACACACTGAATGGTTCTAGGATTTAATCATCTCTTGGCCGGGCGTGTACAGCTCCGAGGCCAAGCCTACACACCGAGAGGCTGTAGGATTTAATCAGCTCTTGGTCGGGTGTGTATAGCTCCCAGGCCAAGCCTACACCCCAAGAGGTTGTAGGATTTAATCAGCTCTTAGTCGGGCGTGTACAACTCCGAGGCCAAACCTACACACCGAGAGGCTGTAGAATTTAATCAGCTCTTAGCCGGGCGTGTACAGCTCCGAGGCCAAGCCAACACGCCGAGAGCCTGTAGGATTTAATCAGCTCTTGGTTGGGCGTGTACAGCTCTGAGGCCAAGCCTACACACCGAGAGGCTGTAGGATTTAATCAGCTCTTGGTTGGGCATGTACAGCACCAAGGTCAAGCCTACACACCGAAAGGTTGTAGGATTTAATTAGCTCTTGGCCGGACGTGTACCTCTCCGAGGCCAAGCCTACACACTGAGAGGTTGTATGATTTAATCAGCTCTTGGCCAGGCATGTACAACTCCGAGGCTAAGCCTACACACCGAGTGGCTGTAGGATTTAATCAACTCTTGGCTGGGCATGTACAGCTCCGAGGCCAAGCCTACACACCGAGAGGTTGTAGGATTTAATAAGCTCTTGGCCAGGCGTGTATAGCTCTAAGGCCAAGCCTACACACCGAGAGGTTGTAGGTTTAATCAACTCTTGGCTGGGTTGTATAGCTCCGAGGCCAAGCCTACACACCGAGAGGCTGTAGGATTTAATCAGCTCTTGGCCGGACGTGTACAGCTCCGAGGCCAAGCCTACACACCGAGAGGCTGTAGGATTTAATCAGCTCTTGGCCGGGCGTGTACAACTCCGAGGCCAAGCCAACACGCCGAGAGACTGTAGGATTTAATCAGCTCTTGGTAGGGCATGTACAGCTCCGAGGCCAAGCCTACACACCGAGAGGCTGTAGGATTTAATCAGCTCTTGGTCGGGCGTGTACAGCTCCGAGGCCAAGCCTACACACTGAAAGGTTGTAGGATTTAATCAGCTCTTGGCCGGACGTGTACCGCTCCGAGGCCAAGCCTACACACCGAGATGTTGTAGGATTTAATCAGCTCTTGGCCGGGCATGTACAGCTCCGAGGCCAAGCCTACACACCGAGAGGTTGTAGGATTTAATCAGCTCTTGGCCGGGTGTTCAGGAAGGAGTCGTTGACGATGGCCAGTCACTGAGGCTTAGCCCTTGTGGAGGTCACTATGGCGAGGAGGAACTTGAGGGTCCTGCGAAATTAACACAAGCGTTAGGGGGCACGCCGGCAGGGGTCCGGCGGAGTCCACTCCGATGCTCAAGTTAGTAGGTTATCCGAAGAGTAATCATGGTAAGAAAGGAAGACAGTATGTAAAAATGAGAGATCGTAACCCCTTTACTGGAGGGGTTGGTCTACCTTTTATACTGGTGTCAATAGACTAGTCATGCCCCCTTTATCGGTGCCACGTCTTCAATATTTAGGCCACACCCCCTGCTTTCGGAGATAAAGGGATATCCTTTGAAACAGTCTGCGTCGTTACCACTCTTTCTCTCATTGAGACATTCGGGGGGTGCGTGGACTTTTTCTAGCGGGGATGATTGCCCGCGCTGAGCGGGGGGGGGGGGGGGGGGGGGGGGAAGAGGTCGGTACCCGAGGTCGGCTGTTGCGAGGGCTTCACCCCCCGAGGTGAGTTCGGGGGTCTTTGGGTGCGGTATCTCCCGAAGTACTCTTAGGGCCCCACCTCGTGGGGGGCTTCTACGAGGGATCCTTGGACTGACCTTCCCGAGCGCGCCCCCGAAAGGGGGCCCCGGGGCCCAAGAAGGGAGGTTATGTCGAGTCCCTGGCTTCATCCTTTGTCCTACTCTTAGGGCCCACCCTCTAGAGCCTGGGGGTCTTCTAGTCGACTGTCCTGAGCGGATCTCGGGGAAGATCCTCCGGCTCGGGCGGGAGCATCTTCTCGATTCGAAGTGTCCCATCCCTTAGCTTCTCCGCCTCACGTGCCCGCCCCGAGCTTATTCAACCCTATCAATAATAAATATGTCAAAGTGAGTTGACATATTCGCGGGTTCACATGTTCTGTATCAAATCGAGAATTTGATACATTATTAGAAACCAAATTAAATCGATTTGACTTGATTGATTCATGCATAACTGCCATTCTCATGCATCAGTTTACTTTTGGTTCTTATATATTTGCCATGTCATTCATGTTTACTTTTCTGCTTAACTTAGAATGGCTTGATAGGAAAAAGATTGGTTGATTCTTGCCTAACATAGTACCAGGGTGAGGCGAGATGATAGTACATTAGGAAAGCTTGGTCTAGGAAGTCATGAAGGGTAAGGAGTACCCGACCTGGTTGACTTAGCTAAGTGGAACTAACTGAAGCTACCTCGCCACATCCTAGACTAGTTAGACCAAAGTCAAAAGAGTAAATTACAAGTATCATTTCTTTAAAAGGTTTTGTTTAGGAAAGGGTTGATGATCCAACAAGGCTACGACCAAAGAAGAACCCTGTGCCTCACTAAGACCTAGAAGCCAATTATTGAAATTTACTTTTATGTTACTAATTGTTTAACTTGAATCTAACTCAAGGTTAAGCAATCTATAAAATTAAAATTGAGAAAAATTATTCAAGCATCTCACAAACACCCATAAGGCTACCATACTTGCTTGTACCGCGACATTTAGAATATGTGAGATGATAAGGACTAATCAATTGATAAATATTTTCAAAATATTTTCAAAAATCGTTAGAATATTTTATTAAAAATCTATTTTCAAAATAATGTTTAAATATAATAATGTTTTAATGAATTTCATGCTTGATTGAGTGCTTACCTATAAATATATATTTTAAAAAATTATATATCTTTTCGAAAGTTGTTTGACCTACACTTAGATACAAACCTTCTAGGTCAACACTAAAGTCCCTTAAGATACTTAGGTAGAGTCCCTTGTAGTTAACAAGGGTAGCCAGAAGGTGTCAGGTTCAAGGGGAGTCTATATTTTTAATTCTTTCGAAAATTATTTTTCAATAATTATTCTTTTCGAAAATTTATCACTTTCAAAATAGCTTTTGCTCAAAAATTATTATGTCTTTCAAAATACTTTTCGAAAAATATGTTTCAAAAAGTTATTATGTATTTCAAAATATCTTTCAAAAATATTTTTCAAAAATTATTTTAATTGCTCTTTTGATTTGGATAAACTCTAAAGACATATAGGAAGTTTTTTTTATGATCTATAAGAATTCCTAAGATTGTGTTATGTTTAGGGGGAGTCCTAATCAAAAGAAATTAATGTATTTCTATTTCTGATTATTTTAAAATATTTCTTAAATTTTTTAAATTTATTTTCGTTTGAATCAACCCCTAAGACCTCAGAGGAAGATCAACTTATAGTCAACAAGCTTCCTAGGACTGAGTTAGGTTTAGGGGGAGGTTCAAATTAAAAGAAACATTGAGAGTGTCAAAAACACTATACTTCAAAATATTTCTTAAACTTTTTTCTTTTCATTTGAATCAAATCCTAAGACTCAGAAGAAGATTAATTTGTAGTCATCAAGCTTCCTAGGACTATGTCAGGTTTAGGTGGAGGTTCAAATTAAAGGAACAATTATTCTAAAAAAATTATTTTTATTTTTTAAATATTTAAGAAAAACTTTATCTTGAGTTTGGAAAAATCTCCAAGACACATAGGAAAATTTTCCTTGTAGTTAACAAGGTTTCCTAAGACTGTGTCAGATTAGGGAGGAATCCAATTCAAATAATATGTTATTTTTCAAAAATCAAAATACTTTCAAAATACTTTATCTTGATTGAAAATCTCTAAGGCACTTAGAAAATCTTCTTGTAGTCAACAGGATTCCTATGACTGTGTCAGATTTAAGAAAATTCAAATCAATAAAGTAATTATCATTTCAAATTTTAATCAAGTACTTAGCATCTCTTAAAATATTTTCTGATAAGATACTTGAATTTGCTGAAAAAAAGGATGTTTGAAAATTATATTTTCTTATAGAAACTTAAATATTTTCAAAAATCATATTGTTGGTGCAAATCTTTAACTTAAAATTTTTGTTTTTGTTCTTTATTTTCTTTTTGATGTGTGCCAAAGGGGGAGAGGGTATTTAAGTTAGATTTTTTTATTTCTCCCAAGTTCTAAACATAGAACCCTTAGACCTAACCTAACTTAAGATTATTGTCAAACATCAAAAAGGGGGAGATTGTTGGTCAAAATGCATCAGTTATGAACAATCAACCTCTAGGGTTTCGATGTTTGACAATATACTAAGGTCTAGTCAAAGTGACAAAGAGTTAGCCAAACAGGACCTTATGTTTGGTAGGATAATCCCAGATTTTATCAGTTTGACAAAGGGTTAGCCAAACAGGACCTGATATTTGGCAGTAACAATATACCATGGTCGAGTCAAAGTGATCAAGGGTTAAACCAAATAAGACCATATGTTTGGTAGGGTAAACCCAGGTTTGATTAGTTTGATAAAGGGCTAGCCAAACAAGATTTGATGTTTGGCAGAGTGAATAGAACCCAGGGTTGGTTAGGTTAACCAAGGGATTAAACCAAACTGGACTTGAGATTTGGGATTATACTTACTTGAAGGTAGAAGAAATCCTAGTGAGTGAAGTTAGGTGGAAGAAATCCTAGTGAGTGAAGTTGGGTCCTAGTGAGTGAAGCTAGGTGGATGAAGTCTTGGTGAGTGAAGCTGGGCACGGAGTCTTGGTCCAAGGGACTGAGCATGAAGTCCTCGTCGGGGATCGGGCAACAGAGTCTTAGCCAAGGCAGGACTATGGACATAAGTAGAGACGGGTCGAGGTCAGACGTCTCGAGATCCGAGAGTCTTAGAGGTCGAGAACGAAGTCCTAGTCGAGGATCAGGCAAAAGACTTAGTCGAGCGGGGATCGCGGACAAAAGTAGAGACGGGTCGAGGTCGGACGTCTTGAGATCTGGGTTCTTGGAGGTTGAGCAAAAGTCCAACCGGAGGTCCCGGTTGGCAAAGGTAACTTCTCCAAGGTAGAGTAGGTGAGGATGCGTTCCCCGGGAATGGGAACAGTAGGAGTCAGTTCGACCTAGGGTTTCGGGTGAAATCCAAAGTCAGAACCAATAAACTAAGGCATAAGATTATTTGTATGTTTGTCATGTATTTGTTGTCTTGCAGGTACCTAAGTTGGAGGCAAGATAGGAGAGCAAACGCAAGAAAAACAAGGTTTGGGAAAAATCTTCCTGGGCGCCTGACATGAATCAGGCACCCAGTATTGGTGGGCGCCCCTGGCTTAGGGGTGGCCTTCCTAGGTGCCCCCTATGCCAGGTGCCTGAGTCTTCCCAGGCGCTTGGGAGGCTCCTAGGCGCTTGGAAATAGAAGTCTTATCCCTGCGTGATTCAGCCGCTATGGATCAAGATTTGATTGCGATATGAGGTGCCCCAGAGTTTATCAAGCACCCAAGAGCTGACTATAAATAGGGGTTCAACCCCTCACTTCAAGCAACCAAGTTTCCCATCCGCTAAAGCATTCTGTGCAAAGCAAAAGTGCTAAAGTTGAAGCTCTGTGACCAAGGAGGCTCCAGGAGGAAGTGTGTTGCACTTCGGACTTTCAGATTGGTCGGATCTTCATTTTCCGTTGGTTTGCTTTTTCGTTTACAAGTTGTATTTAACTTTATTCTTTTGTACTTGTAATCAACTGTAAGACGAGTATTCTCCGCCTTCGAAAATTTCAAAAAGGAGACCAATAGTGGACTCACGCCGAGTACATAGGCTTGGACGTACTGACCCTGGGGGTTGGGATCCAAGTAAATAAACCCGCATGTCTGTTGTCTTTATTTTATATTCCGCTGCGTACTAACTTTGATAGAAAGATGATCGAACAATGAGATTCCGAGAATGTTCGAGTTGATATTTACCCCCCCTCTATCGACCGACACCGATCCCACACCTCTTACACATGGAAAACTCAGAAAAAGAAAGAGAACTTATAGAAAACTTGTTTGCTAATACATGGAATGCATTGGATGATTGAAACTGAGCCCCAGGGGTCTATTTATAGCCCCGGTAGGATTTATTCGTTTGCTGACATGGCACTTGTAGGGAGCCTAAGAGCTCTTGGGAGCCTGACACGTGGCTTGATGCTTATCCAGAAAGTACCATTCGCAAATGGCTAGAATTAGCCTCTCGGGCGCCTGATAGCACAGGGGCGCCCGAGTGCTCGGACGCCTAGTGCTCGGGCACCCAATAGCCTAGGCGCCTATATGCTCACGGGCGCCCGATAGTGGTTGTTTTGGTCGGCAACCGCTGACCATTCTCTAGCCTGTCTTCTGGTCTTCTTAGGTGATTTTTGGCCAACCGGAGTTAGGCTCATCCGAATCCGACTCTGGTCTTTCGCCCCTCGAGCATCTTCCTCCTGGCTTCTCGTCCCTCAGACGCCACGCGCGTCCTTCTCGCTCCACCGGCGTACTCATCCACAGAACTCAGTTTCTCTCAGATGCACCGAGCCTGTTGGCTCCCTCTCCGTTCCATCTTTCTCGACCGCTGCATCTTCCGCTTGAATTCCTGCGCTCCTAAGTTCCTGTACACTTAGACACAAGGATTAAACACACCAGGACCTAACTTAAATCAATTGATCACATCAAAACCAACCTGGGGTACTTACAATCTCCCCCTTTTTGATGTGCATCAACCTGAGTTAAGTTAGGGGTAAACAAATATATAAAAAAAATAAGAACAAATATATAACCAATGTTTTTGCTAAAAAAAATGAAATTAGATCCTACCCCTTAACTTAATCCTACTTCTCCCCCTTTAATCACATCAAAAATTGAAATCGTTAAGAGCAAAATATGTTTAACACATTTTTAAAGAATTAACTTTAGATATGTTTTCTAACATATTGAAAATCATGATAAATTCGATTAATTTTTTTTAAATATCAAAAGAATAGATAGGACACTGCCCAAAAAAAACTAACTTTCCTACAAGTAGTTATCCAAAAATAAGGCATTAATTGCAAAATTAATTTACAAAAAAATCAACAGCTTAAATATATTTAGGAACCCAAAAATAAATTTTTACCAACGGGGATTTATTAAAAATTTAGATGGAACATCTGATTTTGAAAGTTTTTGAATTTGGCCCCTATGAAATCTATAATACCAATGAAATTTTCCATGATATTTAAATTTTGAATTTCTTGGAACATGAATAGTTATTTTTCAAATTTTCATTTTCAAACTTTATTTTATCTTTTATTTCTAAAGCAAAGGCTAATTTTTTCATTAAATCTATATTTTTTATTTTTAATTTACATAGGGATTTCGTTATTTCCTTAATTCCAAAATATAACTAATCAGAAGGTAGAAGACATACCTCATTTTCTATATCCCTTTTGAAGTCAGAAGCTCCCCCTTCATTGATGCTTCTTTATGAAGTCTCTCCTTCTTCATCGATGCTCATCTCGGATGAACTTTCACTATCTTCTGATAGGTACTCAGCCGTTAGTGCCAGCCCGTTAACCTCCTCGATGTTAGACTCTTCTGAAGATGAGTCAGTGTCTATTGAGGAGTCAGATTATTCTTCCTTCGATTCTTCATGGAGTTCCAACATTTTATGCCAGAGGTCTTTAGCAGAATTGTGTATTCCGATTCGTTCGATTTCCTTGGCTGGTAGTACACTTAGAAGATGAAACTCAGCCTTACTGTTTGCCGTAAATTCATCGCATTGTTTTTTAGTTCAGAGATGTTCTTCAAGTTCATTTACGTTCTTATCTGTGGGTACTTCAAAACCAAATTCATTATTAGTAAAATACTAAAATCTATTTTAAAAAATATCTCCATTTTGCGTTTCCAAAACACAAACTCCCCCTCGAACTTTGGTGGGTAGATAACTGGTTTGACCATTTTATAGTTGCTTCAGATGGCGATTAGTCCTTCTAGAGCGTCCTTGCTCTAATACCAATTGAGGGTGATCGAAGGTCGGTAAGAGGGGGGGGGGGTGAATTGCCCCTAAAACAAAAACTCAATCTTTTGTTTGAACTTAATAAAGATGTTAGTTAGAACACAAATATCATAAATAAATAAAGCAAACAAAAAATAAAGAGGCAACTGGATTTACATGGTTTGCAACCGGGGAGGTTGCTAATCCAAGGTTGAATATGGCTTGATACTCCTAAATAAAACTCCTTCCGGCGAAAAAGCCTCTTACACGTGGAAAGCTCAGAAAAAGAAAGAGAACATATACAAAACTTGTTTGCTAATACTTGGAATGTATTGGATGATTGAAACTGAGCTTTAGGGGTCTATTTATATCCCAGTAGGATTTATCCGTTTGCTGACGTGACACTTGCAGGGCGCCCAAGAGCTCTTAGGCGTCTGACACGTGGCCTGATACTTATCCAGAAAGAAACATTCACAAACGGCTAGAATTAGCCTCTCGGGTGCCTGATAGCATAGGGGTGCCCAAGTGCTCGGGCGCCTAGTGCTCGGGCACCCGACAACCCAAGCGCCCGTATGCTCATGGGTGCCCGATAGTGGCTGTTTTAGTCAGCAACCGTTGACTATTCTCTAGCCTGTCTTCTGGTCTTCTTGGATGATTTCTGGCCAACCGGAGTTAGGCTCACCCGAACCCGACTTCGGCCTTTTGCTCATCGAGCATCCTTTCTCCCGGCTTATCGCCCCTCCGATGCCGTACACATCCTTCTCGCTCCACCAACATACTCTTCCGTAGAACTCTGCGTCCCTCAAATGCACCGAGCCCATTGGCTCCCTCTCCGTGCCATCCTTCTCGACCGCTACGTCTTCCGCTTGTTTTCCTGCGCTCCTAAGTTCCTGTACACTTAGACATAGGGATTAAACACACCAGGACCTAACTTAAATCAGTTGATCACATCAAAATCAACCTCGGGTACTTACACTTTCCTCAGATGCTACACTTCATCAAAGTTCTTGTACGGATATTCCTGAACAAAATGGTGTTGCCGAAAGAAAAAATAGACATATTGTTGAAACTGTACATTCTATCTTATTGTCTGTATATGTTCCTAGCTAGTTCTATGGGAAGCTATTCTTACTGCAGTCCATTCTATTACTAGAATTCCATCTTCTATTACATCTGGTTTATCTCCTTTTGAAAAATTATATGGTTATTGTTGGGGCAATAGACCCAAGGATGATCAGGAAGATCATAGTTTTGATGTATGTGTCAACATGTTTAAGGTTAGGGTGTTATCTTGTTATTTAATATGTGTGATTGATCACTAACCATGGGGGTTTTCTCATAGTGTAGCTAGCTTTTTTCTAGCACTCCTTTAGATGGCTAATTAACTTGTAGGACCCTTTTAGTATGTAATAGCAAATGCATCCAAGAATACAAATTTCATATCGATCTAATGGAATTGACTTGGTTCAAGTTGGTTAGAAACCAAATAAACCTGTTGACCTAGCATGGACGTGGATGCCAAAATCTTGTTTCCTTTCCAAACGTTGACTTAATTTGTTGTATAATTGTAATATGGCTCCTCCATGCAAGATGCAACCAACATATAGATTTTCCCGAGCCCTTAACAGTGACTACTAAGCTTTAATTCGCTATTTCTGTGTGCAATTTTATATGTTATATAGTTTCAAGTTTCGAACTTAACAGTGGATAGAGAAAAATTTTGTTGGCAGGCCTAACAAAAAGAGCCAATTTATGCCTGCACCTTTAAGACCAATTACTTCTCATTGATTACATGGTTAAGGGAGTGTTTGGGAGAGCTTCTGCTAACTACTTTTTAGATTCTGGCTATACAGAATCACTTTTGAATGTTTGGGAAGGCTAGATTCTGCTTTAGCTTCTGTTACTTTTGCTCAGAAGTTAGAAGCAAGAATTTGATGCTTCTACCTGCTTCTGCTTTTTTATTTATGATATAACATTAAAAAATAATATTTATATCCTTAAATAATATAACATTTTACCTGATTGTCACTTTACTTGATTATACTAATATTTATTTTTAAATAAAATTTTATATTTTTAAATAAAATTTTATATTTTTATAAAATTTTAATCATGTTGTACATTTTCAGAATTATATATATATATTATATTTATATAAATTATATTATTTTTTATTTTTTATTAATTTTATATTTTTTTTCAAATATTCAAATTATAAAAAAAAATTTAATACTATATTTAAAATATAATAATAATTATATCACTATTTAAAATATAATATTAATTACGTGAACAAATTATTGATAGTATCGAAATTATATTTAAATAATTAAAAATGATTAATTTATATAGTTTAAGGATATTATTGTCATTCAATTAAAAATTAAGCTTGGAAGTAATTATTCTCCCAAACACTCAAACTTTATCTTGTATCAGCTTCTGGCTTGTATTTTCAAACACTGCTTACTTTAGCTCCTTACTAACTTCAAGATAATCACTACAAGAATCACTTTTCAAGAAGTAAAAGCTCTCCCAAACACTCCCTAATAATGCTAAGGATTACGAAGGAAGTATATATATATATATATATATATATATTATATATTATATATATATATATATAATCCCGTCGAAGAGTGAGGTGGCGCTGAAAACTGCTCTTGCTGGTGCCTTATTTGCGAGAAAGATGATCGTCAACAACCAACCAGGAGAAGTCTCCGGCAAAGCTCTCGTACGATCAAATCAGTATCCGGTGGAGAAGAACTGTAGCAAAAGCCTATTGCACATACCTGCGGACCAAGGGAGGAGAGCCTTATATAACCGAGGGAGCCGACAGCCTCTGCCATCCTTTCTGTCACATTTTGTCTCATGTGGGAACAAGATCAGAGGCAACTGTAAGCTCGCCGACCGGCGCCGCCCTTCTTGACATGGGCAGGGGGCATCGTGGTACGGTTGTCAGAGTTTGTCAGGAGAGTACTGTGTCAGTGGGATATTCGCGATTCAGACACGAGTGGTGTCAGGGCTAAGCCAACCTACATCGACACTCGTACCATCCTTTTCAGTATGGTATCAGAGTGGGTACTACCTCCGATAACGACAACACCCGAGTGGGAGCGCCGACCGGCAGCCCCGAGTGAGATGCTGCTATGCAGCTAATGACACATGGATTAGCACAGATGACACATCGAATCGCGGGGTACTCGGACCTGGCTAAACCAACTCATCTTTTGAAGGATACGACTGTAACACCAAGATGGTATTGATCGGGTGCCAACCGGGGGTTGACCGGGCGACCTTAGGTCGAGCACTCGACGTCTATCACTGGGGCTAATTTAGACAATATCTGGCTGATTGTCTGGTCGTGCGTCCCGACCTAAGTGACATTTGTTTCATGCCCTACCACGTCGGGTTGTCGGAGCTCTCCTAACAATGACCTGTCGCCATGCGGCGCCATACTGGCCGACTCGACTATGCGCAGGCTAGGTCAGGATCAATATATTTTTTAATAAAGAAAAAAAATAGTCAACTATTTTTTAATAATGAATATTTATAACAAAAACTTCACATGTAGAGTCTTTAAATTAATTTCTGTTTCTTTTTAACTGTTAATTCCCCTTTAAAGAAGACTTCTAAAATAGTTGTTTGTCGATTTGGATCGTTATACACGAATAGTTTCAAGTACGACACCAACTTAAGTAAAGTCTTTTTATTTTAAAAAATATTATAAAAAGGCTACCGAATATAATATAAGTAGAGTCTTAATCTAGTCGACATTAAGAATCAAGAATGGAGTAGAATACTCTATTAAAGGACGGCCTGTTACACATCTCACTATATTAATTACCCTTAAATTTGATCAATCAAATCAATCCGAGTAGACCTCTTAAAATACTACAAAATTCCAGTACAAATTATTAACCACGAGCTTAAACCTAAATTAACTTGTTATGACCCTCTTTTTTTTTTTGTTGGAAAAAAGTGTGTGTGTGTGTGTATTTTCCTGATTAAAAAATCGTGTTATTTGATTCATTCAATCCTTGTCGATTTCGAATCAACAGCAGCTTAATAAAAAAAATTGGTTGGGCGATAAAAGTGGTGGAGACGTGACGCAACCCGATATTAACTGACTTCCTGCTGCGTCAAATGTGAATTGTGTGTTCGATCGGTTGCAAGTTGCACGGGTCGCGGCCGACATGACTCACGCAGTGGGCTGCCATCATCGCCCATTGCATCCACGTCGGATTGTAGTGTACTAGTCATGGGCATCACGGAGCAAGCAACCTCATTAATGCCACAAACACCAACTTAGTAGTAATTGCATGTTTGTATTTATGATTAACAACTTTTATTCATCTCCTAACCATTTGATAGTTGATTACAAATTAATTATTTTTCTTCACATCATCTGTGGATGGACAATAAAGAACATTTTGTGTTCATTATTTTTTTCTCCTTCTCCTCAGTGTTATTTTGCTTTTTTAGAATAAGTAGTTGGTTAAGTAAATTTAAAATAGAATTATTATTATTATTATTATTATTATTATTATTATTATTGTGCACATTTTTTTCGCATGCTATAATTTCATGCTTTGATATAATGTCTGTATCGACTAATTAAGCTATCTATGAGGTCGATCTTTAAAACTATCCAAACAAGTATTCTGTCGTTTATCAGTGGAAATATCATATGATCAAATTTTAACTTCTTTATTCATCGGTGGAAACTCCTTAAATGCAACTCATTCTATCATGCATCACTCCCAAGCATGCATTGAACTTATGTATCTTTTGATTTTTCTAAATACGTAAAAATAAAATATAGGTACTTTAAGCGAATTTATATCACATGGCACGTGATTCTGCGAAGACTTACTGTCGCAATCTATTCAAACTTTGAAACTCTTGCAAAGTCTTACTTACCATTAAATTAATTCGTCAGACGTCGCACACAGTTGACGTGCTGAATTAATAGCATTTTAATGGCAAAAAAAAAGGAAAAGGTTAAAATAAAATGACAAAAGTCCAAAGACGTTCTTTTCTTCCGAATCCTAAGGGACGACTTATTTTAATTTTTTTATCAAAAAGGCATTTCGTCAGGCTCTTTTCTTCCGAAACCCAAGGGACGACTTATTTTAATGTTTTATCAAAAAGGTATTTCGTCAGGCTCTTTTCTTCCGAATCCTAAGGGACGATTTATTTTAATCTTTTATCAAAAAGGTATTTCATCATGCTTTAAATCTTTGAGTAATAATATGTAATAAATATTTGAGTGAAAAATTTTATCGTTAATCGATGACATATCTAACATTTGATAGTCGATCGAATATTGTCTGCGGCTTTCGGCCATCGTCCCGAACTAAACTATACCTTAGAGGGTACGATGAATCCGTCGAAGATTATCGCAAGTACGATCTCGTATTATTTACCGTCGATTAGACGGGTTCACCGTTACCGACGATCTTGACGGGTTCATCGTCCCCCCCAAAGTTAGTTTGATTCAGGGCGGCGATCAAAAGTCGTCAATGGTGTCTGATCGGTGATCAAATATTGAATGTGTCGCCGATTAACGATTAAATTTTTCACTGAAACATTCACTTATAAATTATTTCCATTAAATCTTATATAATTATTCAATTATTTTTTAACACGGTTGAATATTATTATTTCCTATCTAAATCTCTTATTTAAATATTAAACTAATTTAATACGGTTGAATATTATTATCTCTTATCTAAACCTAAATATTAAACTAATTGAGCGCATGGTAGCTATTATAGTTA
>JAGFNQ010002314.1:1027884-1085429 GCA_024364735.1 Boesenbergia rotunda | reverse complement strand
GCAAGCTCCCCATGTTCTTCTCTCCCTCTTCCCACTCCCCTACGTGATCTCTCCAACTGACCTCGCCATGGCAGTGAACAACGACATCGTGAGTCTGCCCTCACACTGACGTCGCGTGTCCCTCCCTCGCAAGTCCACCCTCATAGCAACATCTCGAGTCCTCCCTCGCGAGGCTGCCCTATAGCATCACTCCCTCATAGCGACGCCGCGAGTCCACCGCAACCTTGCAATGAGGTTTCGAGGCCGAGCATGGCCTAGCCGTGAGGGAGGGCAATGTTGCACTTGGAAGTCGAGGAAGAATTGATCAACTGTATGTGCTAACCCTTTTCTCTTTTAAACTGCCTCTTTGGTTTCCCTGCCTCTCTTTCCCTTAAAGATTGGCTTTTGAAAGTGATACGGAGAATATCAGAGGTCCACGTAGTTAAGAGAGGTCAATATTCTCGTCGAGATGGAGGTCAAATCTAGATTGGTCAACCCAATCACTCCCAAATAGATTATTTGAGACGAGGGTTAGTCAAATCTAATCAGGCAATTCAAAATGACTCTTTGTCCTTTCCTTGTGGAGCCCATCAGTGGAATGGTTAACTTTGCTTAGTTCCTCTGATCTTACATTCTCTCATACTCTACTCAGTCAACCCTAGTTCTACTAATCAATCTATTAATCTCTAGGGGCCCAACTGGCCTGACTCTGCACTTGACTCAATCAAATCTAGTTCTGTCGATCAAACTGCCCTACTCCAAGGGCCTAGCTCCCCCAACTTTGCACTTCGCTCAATCAACTGTTGTTCTGTCAATTGGTCTGCCTGACTCTAAGGTCCCAATTCCCCCTGACCAACTACTTCTCTCTATTAATTTCACAATCCAACTCGACCCCTCTTAGCCTCTGTTTGGATGGGATGAAAGAATTATGGTTCATTAATGAAAAGAAAATGGAGAGGAAGGGAGGGAAAGAGAGGGGAAGTAAAATATATATGTTCCTCTTGTTTGGGAGGGAGAGAATGTTCATTAACGTTACATGTGCCACTTTGTTTAGGAGGAAAGGGAGGATAATAAAGGTTAAATTTATAAAATTATCCTTAATTTTTTAAATTGGAGGAGGAGGAGCTGATAAAGGAGAGATAAAATTAGAACAATATTAATTTTGGTTCCCCGTACCCTTCCTTACCCTTCCTCACACCCCTAATTGGGATGTAAAACAATCTTCCATTTCATGGGTAAGGAAGGTTAAAGCTTACCCTTCCTTAACTTAGCTCCCTCCCTTCCATACATGGTTCAAAGTTCTCTTTTCCCTTGTTTCCCTCGCCCTCCCCTTCCCTCACGTCCTCCCAAACAGAGGGTCAGTGAGCTAGGACCTTAAGGTCCGATGGGTTTCATATTTCATGGGCCAACACCATAAGTAGCATAACACATGACGTGGGGTATTATAAGTACTCTAGATATGAGTGATGTGATGGCTTCATATGACAGAAATACGATAATGAGATGGTTTCTTAATGTGCTATAATTAATGAAGAGAGAATGTTACATCAATAATATTATAAAAGGAGTAAGCTCTTGCGGGTCTAGGTACATTATCATCTATGCATGCTCTGCTTCACATTGTTCATCTTTGTTTCCCTCCTGGCCTTCCTTCTAACACTTTGTGGTTCTCTTCCTCCACGCGCCGAGATCTAACCCACACACGAAAACCCTGTGGTTCTCTTCCTCCACGCACGACGCCGCAACCTCTTCTTCCACCCTTAGCTATATAGCGGGTGTTCAAGACATATGACCGGAGATGTGAGCAAATACATCACCCTTAGCTATCTAAGAGAAGGAACCGTATCTTTTGAAAATAGTGGGAAACTCAAAATAATTGGTAGGGGCAACATTGAGGTATCCCCTACTATCACTATCCATAAAGTTCTTTTGATTAAGGATGTGGAGTTTAATTTACTTAGTGTAAGTCAACTTTGTGATGTGAAATATAGGATTGAGTTTCATGCTAGAAAGTGTTTAATTAGACAAAATGGATCCGAAAGTATTATGCTAGAAGGATATAGAGAAGCTAATCTTTATTATCTTAATCTTGCTTATGCTTCTAACAATTTGCCTAAGTGTCTCATATATAAAGAAGAAGAGAGATGGTTGTGACACTGGCGACTTGGGCACATCAACATGAAGAATATTGCAAGAGTGGCAAAGGAGGAGTTGGTGAAGGGGCACCCCATGATCAAGTATGAAAAGACTAAGATGTGTGATGCATGCCAAAATGGTAAGAAATCTAAATCATCACACAAAGATAAAACCTTAACTAACACTACTTTACCTTTAGAATTATTGCATAGGTACCTATTTGATTGTCATAGCACTCCCTCACTAGTAGGGACTAAATATTGTTTGGTAATTGTAGATAATTTTTCTAGATTTACTTTGGTATTTTTCATGAAATATAAGGATGATACCTTAGAAATTTTCATACGTTTTAGTAAGAGGACTGAAAATAAAAAACACCTCAAGATTAACCAAATTACGAGTGACCATGGTGGGGAGTTTAAAAATTCAAACTTCTCACAATTTTGTTTAGAAAATGGGTACAAGCATGAATTTTCATGCCCACAAACCCCTCAACAAAATGGTGTAGTAGAAAGGAGAAATAGAGCCCTATAAGAGGCAGCTAGGACTATGCTTAATGCATATTCTCTTCCTAGCTACTTTTGGGCCGAAGCGGTAAATACCGCTTGTTACATCCAAAACCGGGTCTTAATTCATAGGTTTTTAGGAAAAACTCCATTTGAGTTGTGGAATAGGAGAATTCCACAAGTTCACTACTTTAGGGTTTTTGGATGTAAGGTTTATATTTTAAACACCAAGGATGATTTGAGGAAGTTTGAATCTAAGGCGGATGAGGAGATTTTGGTTGGTTATTCATCCACTGTAGGAGATATAGGGTATATAACAAAAGGAACAATGTAATTGAGGAGTCATCCAATGTGGAGTTCGATGAGTCTACCAATACCTACCCTAGGAAATCTTCTATTAATAAGGACATAGAAGAAAGTCAACCCCTTGCCCAAGAAATTTAAAACCTACATTTGGGGGTAATGATCAAGGGGGAGAGAGAATTGCACTAGAGGATGAGCATCATGTAGCCAATGAACCCATAACCTCTAGGCTCTTAAGGCATCACCAAGATCATCACATTGACCAACTAGTTGGTGATGTCACTTAAGGGGTGAGGACTAGGTCTTACTTTAGGGAACAAAGTAGTCAAATTGCCTTGATTTCTCAATTAGAACCGAAATCTATTGATGAGGCATTAGGTGATGTGGATTGGGTCCTAGCTGTGCAAGAGGAGTTGAATCAATTTGAAAGGAGTGAAGTATGAGAGTTAGTTCCTTGACCCAATGATTGTATCATTGTCACCACTAGATGAGTCTTTAGGAACAAGCTAGATGATCAAGGAAAGATAACTAGAAACAAGGCTAGGTTGGTTGCTAGGGGGTTTAATCAAGTTGAAGGTCTTGACTATGATGAGACATATGCCCCCATAGCTAGATTAGAGTCTATTAGAATTTTATTAGCATATGTCGCTCATATGGGTTTCACACTTCACCAAATGGATGTGAAGTCGGCATTCCTTAATGGGGTCATTAAGGAAGATGTATATGTAGAGCAACCACCCGGGTTTGAAAACCCAAATTACCCTAGGCATATCTACAAACTAAGAAAAGCCTTGTATGGATTGAAACAAGCTCCCCGGGCTTGGTATGAAAGGCTTTCATCATTCTTAGTATCCAAGGGTTTTAGGAGAGGCACAATTGATCCAACTCTTTTCCTAAAATCTAAGGATAAGGACATCTTTGTGGCCCAAGTTTATGTAAATGATATTATTTTTGGGTCAACAAATAGTGAATTTCTCCATAAGTTTATTAAATGTATGGAAAACGAATTTGTGATGAGTCTTGTGGGAGAATTGACTTTCTTTTTAGGGTTACAAGTTAAACAAACAAATGAAAGGACTCATGTATATCAAACCAAATATACTATGGAAATCATTAAGAAATTTGGACTAGAAAATACTAAGGTAGCATCTACCCCTATATGAACAAATGTCAAAATGGATAATGATCTTGAAGGAAAAATGGTAGACTCAAAATAATATAGGAGCATGATTGGTAGTTTATTGTACCTAACCGCTAGTAGACCCGATATATTATTTGCGATAAGTATGTGTGCAAGGTACCAATCATGTGCCAAAGAGTCTCATTTAGTGGTAGTCAAGAGAATTTTAAGGTATATTAAGGATACTCTTAATGTCGAGCTTTGATATCCTAGAACTCCAAATATTAAACTTTTTAGATACACCGATTCGGACTATGCGGGTTGTAAACTAGATAGAAAGAGTACTAGTGGAGGATGTCAATTTATTGGGTCATCTTTAGTTAGTTGGAGTAGTAGGAAACAACCATGTGTTGCCCTATCAACAACGGAGGCCGAATATGTGGCAATGGATAGTTGTGTGTCTCAACTACTTTGGATCATGCACACCTTAGAGGATTATGAGTTACATTACTCCAACGTCAAGATTTTATTTGATAATGCAAGTATAATTAACTTGACTAAAAAATCCGGTTCACCATTCTAGAACAAAACACATTGAAATGAAGCATCACTTCAATAGGGATCATGTGACAAGGGGTGACATAAATTTGCACTATGTTGAGTCAAAGTCAAACCTTGCCGATATATTTACCAAGCATCTTCCCGAAGCGGAGTTCACATCCTTAAGAAGGGGCATTGGTATGTGTTTTGTAGAAGTATAGGATGGACCTTGGGGTAATACAATAGGAAGGTGGTGCTTGATCCATTAAGATGATACAAATGATTCACGTGTGCTTATGGCATAGTGTTGGGTCATGAGATGTATCAAATTATGAAAAATAGACCAACCATGGGGAAAACAAGTGTTTAATTAATGAACATCTTGCCCAAAGATCATGGTTGGACATTTTAAAAATTTGAAAACCATTCTATGTTTTATCTGTTTTGCCATAAGCTTGGAACATATGTGATTGCAAAACTAGGTTGAAACTTTGATACAAAATTAGAGTTTTTCAAGAAATTCGAACTTTAGTCAAAAAGTCAAGCGTGTTTGAATTTTTCATGAACTGATATTTTTCCCTGTTAAAGTATCTCATATGAAACATGCTTGCAAATTTTCATATTTTTTGAAATTTTCTGAAATTTTTAGGGAGTTTCTGAAATTCGGCTTAGAATCCTGTAATTCAGACTGACAGAGTATCAGTCGACTGCCCCTTTGGGCAGTCGACTAGCACGACTGAATTCAGAATACTGAGAAATTTTTAGAAATAAGAACTTCTCTCATTTGATACCATGGGTGAGTATTGCTTAGGGCAATCGTTTTAATGGTGTCAAAAGGGGAGAATGTGTGGTTTAAGTTAGGTTTGTAACTTAAACTTTTGGTTTAAACTTGGTTTATGATAAGAATTGAAAATGGGAGAAGGCATAGGTTAAGGGGGAGTTTACCTCTTGGGTTTTACTATGTCTTGCTTTTCAATTGCTGTTATTTGCTGTTGTTTTATCCCTAACTTAAATATATTGTCACACATCAAAAAGGGGAAGATTATTGGGGCAATCGACCCAAGGATAATCGGGAAGATCATGGTTTTGATGTGTGTGTCAACATGGTTAATGTTAGGGTGTTATTTTGTTATTTGATATGTGTGATTGAGTTTACAGGTCTTGGAGAATCACACATGAAGGACTTATCCGAGGGACGAGAGCCGAGGGAAGAGGACTCCAAGGGCAAGTCAGGAAGTGGACTTCAAAGGGCACACGTGAAGGGTGGCATGGAGGCAAGCCAAGGAAAGGCTTGTGTGCGGATTCGAGGGACGATAGCCGGTGGAAGAAGACTTCAAGAGGCAAGCTAAGGGAGTGTACTTGAAGGCACACGTGAAGGAGGGTCTTCGGAGTGAGGAAGAGAGGTTGTATAAGCTAGGCAGTCGACTAGTAGAAAGGCAGTCGACTGCTAGCCAGATCTCAAACTCACAGAATATTTTCGACCCTGGACCAGTTGACTGCCCCAGGGGCAGTCAACTGATACCCCCGAAAACTAGCCGTTGAGTTAGCCGTTGGCTAGCAATTAAGGCTAGACCGGTTGACTGCTCCAGGAGCAGTCGACTGGTGTCGTGCTGGATGACTCGAGGAGTTGTCCTTTACTCTTATTTAAAGGGTGATTTTTTGGCACGAAAAAGGGACACTTCTCAAGTGTACCAAAGTGTTGTTCGTGCAAAAAGTCATCAGTTCTTCCTCTCGCTTTCAATTCCATATTGTAAAGAGGAAGAAGGCAACCTTGTAAAGGTTTTCTCCACCTTAAAGGAGACTTTTCATAGTGGAGAGTGTGTTTGTGCGTGGATCCTTGGATTAGTCACCTCTCGGGGTGGATACCAAGTAAATTTTCTGTGTTAGTATTGGAGTTCATATTTTTCATTATATTGCTTGTATTGTGCTAACCATCTTGTAGAGAAAGTTCAAGAAAAGTGTTATTCACCCCCTCAAGCAAGCGCCACGATCTAACAGCAGCTTCTCAATGATGGATGTTACCTGGAAGGTTTCACTCAGAACCATACCTTCTGAGTGGATCTCATGTAGGATCACCTGAAGCTCCTGGACTTGGCTGATCACTGTCTTAGAGTCAGCCATCTTGTAGTCCAAGAATCGGCCCACGATGAACTTCTTGGCCCCTGCATCCTCCGACTTGTATTTCTTGTCCAAGGACTCCCATAGCTGTTTAGTCGTTCTCTTCGTATTGTATACAACTTACAGCGAGTCAGCCAGACAGTTGAGGATATAGTTTCGGCATAGGTACTCAGAATGAGTCCAAGCCTCCACCTCAGCAACCTCAACTTGCTTGGGAGGTCTTCGGTTAAGAGCCGAGCTAGATTGAGCGTGGTCAGGTAGAACAACATCTTCTGTTGCCACCTCTTGAAGTTCAACCCAGTGAACTTCTCTGATTTTTCCCCATGGTTGATTGGGACATTCCCAATCGAGGCGGAGGGGCCTGGTGATGAGTCTGTTTCACCTCAATACTTTTCATGGTCATCTCAATAGAATCAAGTCTATTTCAAGATTGTTGGAGGAAATGGACTCCTTTCGGAGAGTTTACTATAAATTGAAATACACAATTTTTAACTTATCTGTTGAGTGGCCCGAGCTGCTTTTTATGCAAACTGCAATCTTCCGAGCTGAATTCTCGAGTTGGAATTCCCGAGCAGAATCTCCCGACCAGGTCACCCGACTAGGTCTCCCGACCAATATCTCCCGACCAAGTCTCCCGACCAGGTCTGTCGAGCAGTATCTCTCTAGCTCCCGAGCAGTAGTCGGACGTTTCCCGACCAGAAAGTTGTTAAGGCCTGCACAACGCAGTTTCCTTGAAACAGATTTGTCCTCCTCAGACGGTGCTTCGAGGTTCAGATGGGCATTTGTCTCTCAGGATACAACAGCAGGACCACGGGCACAATGGAGCACTCGTTGCTCGTGGCGAACTGAGAAAGTACCCGAATGCTATCAAAGGAGGTCGGAAACGAGGTGGAAGAGAATATCTTTCTATCTCATATACGCTCAGACCCGCAATAATCAATGACTGAATTAATCGTCATTTACTGCCAATTAACCGGCCAGATCCAAACGTCTGCGGGTTACTGATTTTGTATTAATCAAAAGTTAATGCATCAGTTATATTTGAGAAAAAATTTGGCAAAACATTGGTTGATCTGCTTGGACAAATTTTGCCCTGACCGGTTGGACATTCGACGCGCGTAGGTCGTGCACGCACACGAGTTCATTTGGTTCAGTGCAAATCTAGACCCTGAATTTGTACCTCCCTCTGCGCACCCACGCGTGAGAGAGAGTCTCTCCCCTAGTATTTGTTCACAACTAATATGCTTGTGATACAATATAAACCAACAATATAAACCAACCCAAAAGGGCCTTAGGACTTATAATGTAAAGCAAATTTCTAAAACCTTTTTTGGTCTCTTAATATTGTGTAGTTAATTTGCCTCACTTGTCTGATCTTGTTGTCAAACATAATTTCTAAGAGTGACCTTTATACTTGCATATTTTTGGTACATGCTTTTTGTTTGTTTATGACTTTATGCTTTGACATAGATATGTAGTAACTTAACTCTTTCTTATTTGTCGTTTAACTAGTTGGCAAAGCAAGTGTTTCTATTTTAATTTTTCTTCGGTCTTCTTAATATTTTATGAAGCAGATCATTGACCACAAACTTTGTGTTGTAATACATATACGTCGTAGGGGCCAAATCGATCATCTCAGATTCGATGTTATCTAATAACCTGATTAATCATCATTTGTAATACATATGTCTTCTTAATTGGCAAATATTGACACTAAACAATTGGTAAATTTGCTTATGCTTTTGCAGGTTGAGTTGATTAAACAACACAATGTTAATTGGATGTGATATTAAAATCTTATTTTCATGTGTTTGGCAATGGAAAAATATTTTATCTTTCCCATAGTGTCGTATTAGTAAAGTTATTTCTTCTAACTTTTGCAATTTATGCATTCTTTGTAATGAATCATGAACGCATAATATCAATTTTCATATTATCAGAGCACAGATTGATTCATCTTGTGTCATGTACTTTTAGGTTTAGGGGTCGTCGAGTTCTTCATTTGTTGACGCGCAAACATTAAGAGAGGAGAATCAAGAATTGAGATCTCAAATCAAGATAATTGTTCTGGAAGGAGTCGACGACGAGACGATGGTTAGTCATCGAGATTCTGCTCACGTTGAAGCTGACACGAGGGGAAGAACTCTACGCCCTGCGTCAATACGAGCGTTAGGGGAACACGTCGGAGGTTGTCCGACGGAGCCCACTCCGACGCTCAAGTCAGTACCTCGATGAAAAAAGATATAAGACAGAAAAGAGAGTGTGAGTTGTAGAGAATGTTTAACCCTCTTTACCAGAGGGGTTGGGATACCTTTTATACTGGTCTCTTCTACTTTGCCACGTCCCTACGATTCATGCCACGCCCTCCCCCTCTTTTGGCGGTTACTGGATAGCTTTTGAAACGGTTTATGTCATCATTACATTTTGACCCGTTGCGACATTTAAGGGTTGTGATGATTCTGTGCCAGCGAGGACGCTTATCCATAGATCCGCGATGGAGGGGGGAGAACCGTTATTTGACGTCGAATGCAGCTCAGGCTCTGCTTCCCCGAGATGGTCTCAGGGTCTTCTAGCCCAGGTGATTGCAGGCGTTATAGCTCTCCAAGGTGGCCTCGGGACCCCACCTACTGGGATGATCCCGGGAGGGATCTTCTGGTTGACTCCTCAGGTCTTGTCTCCCGAGGGGGGCTGTAGAGGCTCCTCTTCCCGAGAGTGTCTCGAAGACTCTGAAAAAGAATCATTGAGACAAAACTTCTTTATCTCTTATGTTTACCATGGACTATTCAACCCTATCAACAATAATGCAGTCGATGAAAGATCAATTAGTTAAGACGACGATAGATCAGGCACTTTTCAAGTCCGCATATTGTGGATAAATATTTATATTTTTGATAAATATTTGTATTTTGAAATTGATGATTTGGATGTTGTTATTAAATAATAAATTAATTGGGGTTGATATTTATCTAGATTTGAATGTAGTTAATTATATTATTCCAGTATAATATTGTAATTTTGTAAAGAATTTTAGATTTTTGGATAAATTTGATAGATTTAGCGGTGGAAATTTAATTTCATCCCTAATTTAGTGATGAATTTAACGATGAAAAATAAATTCTATCCTAATTTACTGAAAGAATTTAATTCCTGTCATTAAATTAAATGACTTGACAATGGAAAATTTGATGATAGAGAATTTCAATCGCTTCACTATTTTTATTGTACTACTAGTCAATAATCAGTTCGTATAATCACAGCTAAGTTAATCGTCAAGACTTGAAAGATGCTATAATTAGCTTTGTTATAAGTAAAGTAAAATCCAAACCCCACAGCCTATTTTAAGTGAGAAGTCGGCCCTGGTTCCTTCCTTTATTGTTAGGGAGAATATGTTAGGTAGCCTCAAGCTTGGCCCACAACACTTGCAACCGTGCTCCTTCGTACCGATTGATAGTTAAATTAATTGGCGAGCAAGTAGGAAAGGTGGCCAAGTGGTTGCTATCCACTCTATTTATCTCCCGGCTTCTATCTCCTCCTATCTCCTCCTTTGAAAAAATATTAAGTAATCGATTTGATTTTATAAAAAAATTTTATCGGTCACTAAGATAAATCAGAAATTCAAAAATTATTCATGATGAAGAATTTAAAAATCTGACGTCTGAGAAATTTTATATGGACGCGATGCACCTGTCATGCTGGATGGCGCCTGCCCTCGGGCTGGCCTTAACCGCTGCCTGTGACGCCGTCCGGCTCACATGCGACCATAATTGCCGTGACAAAAGGCGCCAAATCGTGGCCCCAGAATGTTAGCTCCTGAACGCTGGGACCAGCGATTAAACCAAGGATCGAGTCGGATTTTGATCCTTTTTTTAGTTCGACCCGTGAGTGCCCCGACGATGACAGCTGCTTAAACCCGATAATAAGTTAATTCATATAAATATCGAGATGGAGGGAGTCGCGCTCTTCCTCTCGTAACCGAAAGGTCTCGGGTCGTTTCTCCTCGGGTTCGTCTTCTTCCCCGTTCGCCGTTCCGCGAAGGAGGACGACGAAATCGGTCTTCTCGTCTTATTCTCACGGGTCTTGTGTGATTCTTCGTTGATAATCATCGTCCGGTTTCGGTTTCCGCTATAGAATTCGAGGGATCCCATTGGAGCGCGTCGTCCGGCGGCGATTAGGGTTAGAGTCTGGAACGCGGGACCTTTATGGGATTCCACCTCATGCTTCACAGGTTGGTTGATTGATTTGTGCTCGAATGTCAAAACCTTTCTGTTATGCACGTCGGAGAAGTTTTATCGCACTTGCATTTCTGAATGCGTTAATTTTTTTTTTTTTTCGTTCCGGTAAAGTCCTTCCGCGGCATTTTCTTGGTGTAATCAATGCTTGTTGATTTTGTATATTTTAATTGTTGATGTCTGGGTTTTCTAGGTAGAAGTTGAATTGTTCTTCGTTTACGACCTTGTCGATGTTGATTTGTCATTCATGTAGGATACAATTTGGTCGATGAAAAAAAGGATGATTTAATTGCAGATGTAAAATTTTGATTTTGATTTGGTCTTAGGGCCGCGTGGACCTCAATCTTTGTTTGATTAACCACAGAACCTTCTCATTTCCTCAATTTATGTTTAAGACCATTGACAGTTTCCTAGGATCAGTAGTCACCATATGTTTTCAGTTTTCTCTTACCGTTGATTACCTCTTTCCTACTATTTACTATCCTCCAAATGTTTTTGTCTGCGTTGAAACCCAACAGAACAAGAAAATTACGCGAATATTAAATTTTAGTACATGTATTAAAAAATGGCCACAATAACACATGATCATCCATTATTCGGTGCATTTCTGTGCGTATTCCCACGTCTGTTGCTGGAATCTTCATTATTTCTCGTACCCGCTTTGTTCTCTTTATTTTGTTTGAATACAGACCATCTTTCTTTAACAATTTCGAGTACCTTTTCTCTAATTTTCAATGTTCATGAAGTTCTTAAGATGAAGTTGGACCAGAAACTATCATATCCTCTCCATTCTTTATTGAAAGTGAATTTTTGTGTTGCACTATGCTTCTTCAGATTTTCTTCTTATCATCCTGCTGTAATAGAAATATTTCTGATTTTTTCCCTTTTTAATTGCAATTTTTTTGGCAGTGAAAATTTACTCGGATCTATGAAAAATTCTTTTGGGTAGGTTTCTGCTAATTATCTAACGAACTCATCAATGTGGCATCATCTAACGAGGTCAGTGAATGGATACAAGTAATGTGAAGCCCCCAAAGGCTATGCCGCTGCAGAAGATTTCTCAGACACAAGATAATCTCAGGTTGCCGTTGGTTCCTTCTGAGAAGAACAATGCAATCGCTGCTACTCGCAAGGTACGGGAAGTTGCCTCTAGATACAAGGATGGGATTTCCTCTGCTCCAATCTCTAGACCTAGTTCACCAAAACGATTACCCTCTCCAAATGCCGTTTACACTTCCCTTGCATCTGAAGCATCACAGCCTAAGAGGGCCCAATCTGCTGAAAGGAGGAGACCGGTGACCCCTACATCAAGGTTTTCGGCACCCTCATCTCCATCCAATCGTTCCACGCCCTCTTCACCATCCTCGAGGCCTACAACTTCAATCCTTGATATGGCCACTGGTGCTCATAATACTGCACGGAAAATATTTAACAACAAGGTGTCAGAGGGTTTATGGCCTTCGACGAGGAATCTATCATCTTTCCAATCAGAGCCTCTTGCTGTTTCTGTAAGTAAAAGTGAAAAGATTGTTGCAAATTCCTCTACAAAGCCAAGTGTAGTGCCCGAGAGAATGTTGACGCCTTTGAGAGGAAGGAGCACATCCTTCCAACCAATGGAGTCTAAACCACTTGAAAACTCAAATGCAAGGGTCATTGATCATCACCGGTGGCCTGCTATGCATGGTGGCAGGGTGTCTACAAATGTCTTTTCTATGAGTGCGGATCCAAATGACAAAGTTAACAGGTCTCTTTCCTTGGTAGCTGCACTGCGTGTTGCTTCACCAAAGAAATCTGAGCCTTCTTCTGAGAGTGAAACAACAGCTCCTCAGCCTTCCTCAAATGAGGAATCTGAGCAACTATTTGACACTAAAGGTGGAAAAGCAAAGCAGGATGTCAAATCGCCTAGACATTCTTCTTCAACACTTATAGAGAGATCAACCTTTGTACCAAGGCCAATTAGAACTCGGTCATCACCCATCCCAGTTTTAAATTGCCCTGCATCCCTAAGTAAGGTTTTGTCGACATCATCGACCACCAGGAGCATGGCTAGTCCATCTAGAACCCGACCCTCAACTCCAATCTCACCATCCGATGATGTGGCTAATAGAGCCTCATCTACCACTAGGGGCATGTCCAGTCCACATAGAATGCGACCATTAACTCCAATCTCACAAGCTGGTACTTCAATTGATAGGGCAATATCTTTGTCAGCATCTTCTTGCACTAAGGTTCTGACCAGTCCATCAAGGACGCGACCATCAACTCCATTTTCTCCAGGTGGTAATGCAACCAGTAGATCAGGCAACACATCCTCATTTTTTTCAGCGTCGTCTACCATTAGGGGAATGACCAGTCCATCCAGGATACGACCATCAACTCCATTCTCATTGTCTGACAATGTGAGTAATCGAGCTGGTGGCATATCTTCTATCCTTAGCTATAGTGTTGATTCACAGAGAGAGAAGAATGCAAAACATCTAGAAGATGCTCATCAGCTAAAGATGTTGTATAATTCAAGCATACAGTGGCATTTTGTCAATGCCGAGGCAGAAAAGACACTGTCAGTTCAAAAAATCAGGGCAGAGGTAATAGTTTTCTGCTGACAGTGTAGTTACTTAATTGCATGAACATTACTTGGAAGAAAGTGTAGGTTGTGTTGACGATGTCTATAATACTTTTCCTTTTCTGTTGATAATAATCCCAGCAAATTTTGTTGTTCTTGGAATATAACTTAAATTGGTTTTTCTACGTACTAAATGCTGCATGATATTTGTACTAATCTTATTTCTGATATATTCCACGTTTTATGGGATTTTGTATAAATACTATTGGACATTTAATGCAGAACTGTTGTTTCCTTCATTTGAATCTCTTGGTCCTCAGCATAGGTAGCATCATCTCTGATATTCATTTCTCACGCTCCACTTAAATACAATTTCTTAGTAAATTTTCTTTTTCATAGTTCTGTGGTGATAATCATAGAGTACGGACTACTTGTGCTATATATCTCAATTTGCTTCAATAGAGTTTTTTCTGAAACTTGGCCTTTTTATTCTTTTTTTATATATTTTTACAGATATGAAAGTATTTTAATTGGATGCAATTAACTTTGGAAACATGATTTTATTTTACTTTTGATTGTGATACAGAATGATCTTCTTAGTGTATGGGATAGTATCTCAGAGTTGCGTGATTCAGTTGCTATAAGAAGGACCCATGCCCAACATCTACAACTGAAGATGAAATTGGGTGTGATTTTGAAAGAACAGGTAGATGTGATTCATTTAGTTCTATAACTGATCCACTAATGATGCCTCCTGTATATATGTTTTTGTATTTACATTTTTTTCTCACTTCTTTTATCATTCTTGCATAAGATTTAAAGTGACTTTTGGGCAATAAGATCTTGAGAATGTTGAAGTTTCATCCTTTTTTTTGTCGAGTAAAAGGATATACATGGAAATAAATTATAACGTATCTCATACATGGACAGCTGGACTTTTGATTACTGACCCTGTTTCAACCTGAATCCAAATATTAATATTTTGTCGATGTCAGAATTTGTACTGTTTTTTTTTAAAGTAAAAGAACATGCATGGAACTAAATGATAGGTATCTCATACATAGATATAGGGACTTTCGATTACCGACAATGTTTTAGCTTGAATCCAAATGATGATATTTTGCCAATGCTACTAAATCAGAATTTGTACATCCAATGAAATGTTATTTCTTGCACTATTTTATTGCTTCATTGATGATTTTGTGGAATTGTTTTGTAGATTGCATACCTTGAGCATTATGTGACCTTGGAGAGAGAACATGCGAGTTCTTTATGCGGGACAATTGGGGCTGTGAAAGCTGGTACATCACGCCTTCCTGTTACAGGAGCAAGGGTATTTGCATAGCAAGATACCACTACCATTTGTCTTTTTTTGTATAATTTCATTAAAATAAAATTTTCAGTTTTCTTTTGATTTTTTTATGTTTCAGGCAAATGTACTTGATGTGAAGAAAGCTATTACTTCAGCAGTTGATATTATGCAAGCAATGGCCTCCTCCATTTGTTACTTGCTACCTAAGGTGACTTGTTGACTAATTTTCACTGTATTTGTTTCTTCTTAATTTGACCATTGAGGATTCTGAAGATATCTAATCATAGGATTCTGAAGATATCTAATCATACTTTTATTGATATTTTAGAATTGTACTTTTTTTTAAAAGATAGCTATGAGAGTTCTTAAGCACTCATATTGAGGTGAAGGTGGGTTTCCAACACAAGACCTCGGCCACAACTTCCTCTAAGATTTTTGCCAACTGAGCTAATTGGTACTCTCAAAGTTGAATATGCCACCTGTGCATAAACTTCTAGGAACTTTTTATAAACAGTTCGTATAGGTTAATTCTGCAATAGATAGTATGAGCTCTGGTAGGCTCGAAAAAATTCAATAAAAACCTTAGTGAATGACGTGACACTTTGCATGCACACGTCCGCTTGCCGCCCGAACACCACGGCGGCCTCCAACTATCGTCCCGAATCAAACTATATCCTGGTGGCACGGTGAACCCATCGGAGATTGCTGTATACAAAGTGTCACGTCATTCACTAAGATTTTTCTTGAGATTTTTATCATTTTCCTAGATAGTATATCCCAACATGTTGATTGGATTCTAGTGCGTTTTTTTTTTTTGCATCTTTTAAATGTCTATAATCTGTATGGAATAACTTCCAATGGTCAAATTAATCGCAATGTTATGAAGTCCTTTCATTCCGTGAAAAGTCATGATTTTATTTAGAAAAGCACAAACACTTGTTTATGCCTGCATTGTTCACAAGGGAAACCTTTCTATATCAAGTTATACTCGCAATTGAATGACAAATTTAACATTTTGATTTGGTTGCAATAACTTTATTCTGGAGATCGTGAAATCATTTTCCTGGAACTTGATAGGGGGCCTGATATCCTCAATTTCACTTTCACCATGTGGATACACGTTTTTTTTCCTTTCCTTTTTTCTTTTTTAATTTGAAGATGAACTGAAGATTTGGATATGGTATATCAGGTCGAGGGCACAAAGACTCTAATTTCTAAGCTTTCAGCTATTGTAGCAGCGGACAAAATTTTCCTCGAGCAGTGCAGAGATTTACTAGGTTTAGTAGCAGCAATGCAGGTTGGTTGGATAAAATGGCTATGCTATAAGCACATTAGCGATGTCCCTTTCTCTTGCATCTGGATAAAACTTGACGGTATATTTCAGATATAGACATTTTTTTGTATATACAGTCTGAGCTCAGACTCATAGTCCAGACTGAGTTATTTCTTGATAATAATGTGGCCGCTCATTTTCATATGGGCATGGGAAAAAAATTCTAAAATAATTCAATCCTTCATTTCTTTCGACAACCAACATATTGCAATTTTATTCTCTGACTTAGATATATTTCATGGCACAGATGGAGTCTTCCAGCCTTAGAGCGCATTTGATACAAGTTAGACAAGATTCCAGTCAATTACATAAGGCAACAACAGCAATTCCAAATTCGTCAGATGATGGGAGCTCATTCTCCATGTGGACGACCACTTCGGGATTATAACATTACGTTTTAGGCCTGTTAGCAATTTCTATCATTGTTTTCTTTCTTCTTTATTTTTATTTTAATTTTTTTTCTTCCCCTCATTCCAAAGCCAAGCCATATTCTTGTTCAATGTAATTTGTCACTTTGACAAAAATAAACAAAGTAGGATAGTCGAATCAAGGGTTGCACAAGTCTTGTAAACATCACGATCGTTGTGCATATCATACTAACAACTTGTTTTTTTGGCTGATTAGATATGCTGGGGCATTAGTCTCTCTTCGTGTCCTTGCTCTGTGATTAATAGTAATACTAACCTTTTTGAATTGTTACGAGATTGTACCGGACCTGTGTTGATCTTCTATTTAGCTTTCCTGTGAGTTGCTAAAGATTGTAATTCGAGGAATCATCAATCTATAAATGCGAAACACAATCTATATATAAAATTTTAAAATATTCAATCTTTAGTGAATTAAATATGAATCCTCTCAGTGTTCTATCATTGTATGAGACCGTGGGGACATTTCATATGAGGCTTATGTTTAAACGTCTAACTTTTCATAATTTTGGCAATTGACGCGTCAAAGTGATATTAATTTTTAAAATACAGTATCATAATAATATTCACTGTAATATTGTATTTAAAAAAATCAATACTATCTTCTTTGTATAAAATGGAATTTGATCTACGTACAAAAGGATAAAATAAAAATAAATATGTTAAAAATCTAAAAATTAAGTTTGATATTTGATAAGGAAAATGATATGCAGCGAGAATTTTCAACGAGAAATCCAACGAAAATGATATGACACTTCAATTGTAGCGATCCTCGACGGATTCACCATGCTCCCAGGGTATAGTTTGGTTCGGAACGGCAGCCGGAGGTCGCCGTCGGTGTCCAAGCGCCAATCGGATGTGTACACAAAAAGTGTCACGTCATTCCCGCTGGGTTTCTCGCTGAAAATTCTCGTGCGTATCATTGCTCTGGTAATGCTTCCTATAAATTTCAAGTCGTTGGCGGTTAGGGGTTGTTGAAACGATATGTAGAAATAAAACACCCAACGAAATATGGACTCGACCGCTCTCAAGCACAATTATCAAGATTTTCTAGCGGTAGTAGTATTGATTCTGGTTTATTTTTATATTCTGATAATAAATTAAGAAAATCATTAGCTAAATTTATTTCTGTAGAAGTAGTTTTGGATCTAAATGCACATTTGAAGATTTTTGTAAAGAATCTCTTAATACATGTACTAAATGTGTTCCTAGGGCTACACTTACTCGTACGATTAAAAGATTAGTAAAATAAGAAAAAAAATTAATTTATCAATTTAGTAAATCAAATAATAAAGTTTCTTTATGTTTCGATATTTGGAGTGATCATTGGCAAACTCATTCTTATATAGGTGTGACTTGCTATTGGATCGATAACTCCTGGATCCTCCAAAAAAAGATTGAGGGGGTGCTTGGTATACATTCGGCAATGGGAATGGTAATGAATTTGATTGAGGGGTTTATGGGTTTAGTGATAACCTAGTGGGGGCTAGATTATAAAATCAGGGGTATCATATCCATATTTTGATTCTGATTCCCGTATACCAAGAATGGGAATGAAATAGATTTCATTCCCATTCCTGTCACCTAAACCCGCTTACCAAGCGCCCCCCTGATAGCTTGTAGAGTTTTTGATGAATCATATACTGCCTATCACATTGCACAATTATTATGTTTAATTTTAGAAGAATATTTATTGATTTATAAAATATTTTCAATATCATTAGATAATGTTAGTTATAATACCGCTTCTATATATGAACAAAAATTTATTTGTCAACCTGTTATTGGTGGTTTATTTTTTCATATTCGTTGTCTATGCCATGTTTTAAATTTATATGTTCAAGATGAATTAAGAAACTTTTAGAAAATTATATTAAACCAATTAAAATCGCAATTTCATACTTATGATCGCATCCATCTATGATAAAACAATGAGGTAGGTTTTGTAAAGCTAATGGAATGAGACTTAAAAAATTTCATGTGATGTTTCAATATTGGAATTCAACATATTAATTATTATAAGATTCATTTTAATGTAAAGATTTATTATATTTATTTTTTTACATAAAATAGTAATACTAATATATATTTATTTTTACAACAATAGAATATTTGTAATAATATTTATAACTTTTAAAAGTATTTAATGATGCAACCGAACAACTTTTCAGTGTTTATTATCCCACTGTTTATTTAGTTTTAGTAAATTTTTCTAATATAGTATTAGTATTAAATGAACCTAATAAATTTTTAACTTCATGTATATTAGCTATGAAAATTAAATGGAAAAAATATTTTTATTTTGTTCTTAAAATTTATTTAATTGTATTTACTTTAGATCTAGATTTAAATTAAAAGTTTTACATACGTTTTAATTTCTATTAAAGATTCTTCTTCTCTAGATCCAGTTAATATTATATATAATATTAGAATTATTTATATGATCTTTATAATCTATATTATATTAAATATGGAATAAATATTTCTAAAATACAATAACCTACTAATACTAATTTAAAATTTATGAAAATATAATTTTTATTAAAAGAATGGATGAAACATCCACGAGGATCCTCAAGTTTCACACAGAAACTAGAGAATTATTTCATGAATTCTTTTGATTTTAATGAATCAGATAACGAAGATTTCGATATATTAAAATGGTAGTCACAGAAGGCTCAAAGCTTTTCAATTCTTTCCGTGATTGTCAAAAAGATTTTAGCTTGTCTAGTGTCAATGGTTGCTGTGGAGCAGACGTTCAGTGTCGGCGGTAACATATTAGATGAACGACGATCAATTATGTCTCCCGACTCATTGGAAGCTTAAACATTACTAGACGATTGGACTCGAGCCGAGAAAAGAATCTAAGGAATGCAACTTTCAGAAGACAAAGTCGAAGAATTTGATACCAAAAGGAACGAATACAACGGGAATGAGAGGAACTGAAAGTGAGTGATATAAATTGTAAAAGGATAAAAATGTAGAAGAATTACGTGGATTTTGATTCTCTGTACTCCAGGGATACGTATGTAACTTAAATAAATGGAAGCCTTTTTTAAATAAATTTTATATTTTAAATTTAAATTTTTAATTTTTTAATATGATAATCTCGATTCGCCACGACCGTGACGAACCGTGAACCAACAGTTCCGAATCGTGAACCGACAATTCCAAACCATGAATCGGCGGTTTCGAGCTGTGATCCGGTGATTTCGAGCAGTGAACCGTAATCGTCTTGGACGGTTAAGGTTAAGAATCGACCTCCTATGAATCGTCAAACCGTCGAACCATCGATTCTGAATGATCGAACCGTCAATTCCGAAACCTGATCAGCTTTACTTACAAGTTACACGTAAAATCGCGAGTGGAATGACATCCTAAATAAACCGGAGCTGGTCTGATCTGATGCGACTCGAAACGGCCGCTTCGAGAGGGAGAGAGGAAAGGGATCACCACCCCGACTCCCCAAGGAGAAACCGCGGTGCCGCAGCGATCGATGGAGGGCGGCGACGAGTGGTTGGCCGCGGACAAACTCGAGCACCTACTAGCCTGCTTCGTCATCACCCTTCTCGTTGCCAACCTCTCTGGACGGAGCCGCCACACCTTTGTCCGACGGCGAAGCGCCGCCCTCGGCTCCCTCGCGGCACTCGCTGCCGGGACCGCTAAGGAGGTCGCGGACGAAATTGGGATCTGGAGATCGGCCGGAGCCTCCGCCAAGGACGCCGCCGCCGATGTTGTCGGCGTGCTTCTGGCTGCAATGCTTCTCGCCGTCTTCGGGAGGCTACGGTCGTCGTCTCGCCGGGAGGTCGAGATGATTGGCGATGATTCTTTGGTATAGAACCACACAGAACCAACAGATCTGAACTCTTTTAAATCGAGGATCTACCTTTTGTGTTGTCGACGATATGGTAAATTTGCTTCCTTCCTCGATTTTAATTCGATGCATCATTGATTGCCATTTGATTCTTTTAATCCATTCATCCACCTTCTTACAAAATATTGAAGTAACTCTTCTTTTAATTCGGTCCCCGGAGGTTTGATACCGGCCATCAAGAAATGAGGCGCCCCTTGATAATTTTTTATTAAAATGAAAATAGGACTTTATTTTATTTTGCCCCTTGTTATTTTCGAATGGTTGAACCGGCTCGATCCCTTCGAATAAATAGTGCGACTTCTCCAGAACCTTTCCGCAAAATCTCTCCGGATAGGTAGTGCTGCTCTCTCCCGAATGGCTGCCGTGCTTACAACGCCGTTGGTGTTCCATTCTTTGCCGGTGGCTTGTCCTCGCTCCACTCATCCCAACGCCCCGAGAAGTCTTCTGTCCTTCTTGTCGACGCCGAGGGCTTCGTGTGCGTTGAGGCTACAGCGATCCCCTCTCGCCGACCATCCTCCCCGCTTCCGACGGTTTCGCCTCTTCACCGCATATGGGGACACGACAAGAACGACTGAAGCTGTGGAAAAGGTATTGTCTTTTCCCTTTTTATCTAATTATTTTAATTGGAAACTGGAGATCTTGTTGCCAAATTTGTTGTTTTAAGGGAGTTGCGAACAAGTGAGCATCTTTCCCATCAGCTAGTCAGGCGGAATATATATTCTGCAATATTGATTGTGTTAAAATTTTGAACTCTATAGACTAGTTGATACGCCTAAGAGTGTTTTTTTTCCTTCTCTAAAATGGATATATGTACACATGATGCATATCTTTAAGATGGTATAATTTGTCAGGATATGAAGAAAATGGACGGCATGAGAATCTCAGTTTTTTCAGTACCTTCAGTCTTTATCTAATATGCTCTCTAATCATCAGTAGGCATGTCTTTCTTATGTCTTTGAATTATGTTGGATGGCTCACTACATGATTCACAAGCAATGGCACTAGGCACTAGGCATAGGTTCTGTTTTTTTTTTTACTTGATTGACTTTTTAATTCCAATTTGTTTGTAGTGAAATTTGAATAAGTCAATATAACCGTGATTGGTAACTAGTTATTTTGTAGAAGAATCTTGTAACATCTTTTCGAATGTTGTTTGGGAAGCATACTAAGTTAAGGTTAATTATATTGAAGTTTTTTAACAACTAAAGTTTAATTGCAATACAGGAAAAAGGATAACAATGGTCTTACTAATTTGTTAAGCTGATCAAAGCAAGAACCACACTAATCTGATAAGAGATGGATACTCATGATTCCATAACTTGCGATTAAGGGCTGTTCTAGTTCCCTCTATCATGTCTTGCCTACCTAGATTCAAATGCTATTTAAGGTCAAAGATTTGGAGGTCATGTAGATAAGGACTGAAGCTGAAAGTTTCCTTCATGAGGAATCTTGTCGTATTCACTTTAATGATGCAATTGAGTTACTATGTAGGGTTTTATACCTATTATTAGAACTAGCAAGGTCTTTAATTTTTTGGTCTTCTTGCTTACATACTCATGTAGGAGGAAATGAATCAGCAATTCTTTGAGGTGTCAAATGTATTGAAAACTCCTTGGTCTTTATTTTGTGTCATCAAGAGTGTGGAAAATGCAAACATAGGTTTATCTTTGTTTAAATTCATTAAACCTTCTGTAAATTGGGTTCTTCATATGTTAACATGGTATGGGTAGATTAAACTTTGTGTAGGTGATCGCTGGATCATATGTTAACATGGTATTGGTCTAAGAGAGCTGTTTATTTCAAGTTGTTATGCCATCCATTGACTTTGTTTACTTTCCCATCATATGCTTGGCTGTATAAAATGCGTCTTCATCTTTCATTGTCTTGCGATTTGGTACCATTCAAGGTTCATGGGGCGTGAATACAAGGAGATGCTAAACCAGAAATATGTGAACAAGCTTTTTCACCAAACATTTTAAGGCTTGGGATATTCAATGGCAAGAAGTGATCCATCTATCTAATACCAAATAATTAAGATACACAAATTTTAGTTGTTATTCTTTGAAGGTTATGCAATTAAATCATGTCTTTGGCTTGAACCTCTTGCATCCTTTCTATGATAATCAAAATTATAAAATGTTAAAGTTGATTGCCTAACTACTTGTACAAAGGCTTGATTTGTTAGGAAGGAACCAATTTTATCTAATAGATAGGTCACCGCACTTGTTTATGTAGGAGCCTCCTAACTTCAACGTGCCCCCTCCCCCCTTAGGATTCAAACCTCATATCTCTTACTTTGCTACTATGTTAGACTTGATTGACTGACCACTTTTCACAAAAGATGAGCTATTAGTAAATGAACCAATTTTATCAAATGGACACTGCATCTGTCAATGTGAAACCCATGGGCTTGGATCCTCCTAGCTTCAGCTCGAAGGAATTTGGACTCTCTGGATTGGGATGAGTTCATACAAACTAAGTATGGGAAAGTGTCTGTATGAGATATTATGTAGCAAATAAAGCAAGAGGAAACAATGAGGTAGTTGAAGGGAGGCAAAGAGGTGACAAATACAGAAATAAAAAAAGGGTGTATAACAAAGATACTAAAGGGTTTAACATGTGGCTTAATCTAGGGCTGGAATTTAGGCCTTCTTTTCAATTTGGAAAGATATACATTTTTTTTTTCACATCTAAGACAGTGGTTTGGAGTTTCTAAGAATCATATTTTCTTTGGGGGAAAAATTTAAATTTTCCCTAGCATGTTTTCATCGTCTTTCTAACTCTAATAGATATACATTATGTCCTGTTCGAAGTCAATCTGCCACATGATAGACTTTCTTTAGCGCGCATAACCTAGAGTGATGTTATAGCAAGATATATATCACAATCAAGAAGCAACAATTGCCCAAGTAATTCTAGTGGAACCAACTCAATTGACAACTTGAAATTGGAGATGATAGAGGCAAAAATAAACACAAATGTAGAAAGTAGACATAAAGGAGCAATATGAATATAAGTTAAAATGAGGCTCAGCAATATCAAAGGTTCATCAAGAATGCATTGTAAATACCGTGAATGTGATACATTAATTGCAACATAATATGGCATAAAAGCATATAGCATAAAAATGTCAATGTTAAGTATCTACTAATGGAATTTGTACCATTATCAACATAATATCCACTTCACTGTTAATCACTAATCAACGAGCATGATTGGATGCATTCTCTGTGTGAGTCCCTGCGCTTTCACACTTGAGAGTGATTATCATGTGCATTTCAAAATGTGTATGACTACCAAAGGTAGCTTGATCAAGTTACATCTAGCACTCATATTCCTCGACATAGTTAATATATGACCAAGGTGATGAAAACCAGATAGCTGTTAAGTGGTCTTGAATCATCATATAGGCTATTGGAGTAATAGATTCAATAACCGAGAAAGGCCTTATTCATAAAAAAAATAATCCTATAGTGAATAGATATACAGATTGTGGTCTAGCACTATATAATTTATTGTATGTTACCACTCTAGTTGCACGAACACACATCATATCACATGTATGCAAACCATTGAAAATTAGCAACAATATAAACAAAGAAGACCAAGAATATAAACAAAGAAGGTAAAAGAATATCAAGGCAGTAGAACAACTGAAGCGAATAGACAGAAAATTAAATTGAGTTCTTTATATGTTCTGGTATGTTGAGTTCTACTTCCACGACAACATAAACATACAACTATTTGCAATCACCGTGTCTACTGATATTGTACCTATAATGTATAGGACACCTCAAACCTTGAAGTTACCACAACATTCCTAATTTCCATCTAAAACAATTTAAACATCAATCACTAATTGGCTTTTCAATTTTGAGCAATCTATTCTCAAGTAGCATAGCTTCTACAAATTGCTCAACTAACTTGCCATCATAGTTAACTCTCCAATCCAAAAAACCTCTCACTGTCCTCTCAACTCAACATGGATATAATCAATCATTTATATGATCAAAATAATCCAAGGTCCAAAGGTTGCTAATACACACTCGTAATTTTATAGTCTTAACCCTACATAAGTAATTTATTTATATCCAAAAATTCAATAAATATCACCTATGATTCACACTTTTGTAATTTTATAATCTTATAACCCTATGAAAGTAATTTATCTCTATCCAAAAATTCAATCAATATCACCTATGATTCGACTACAACCTCAATCACCTTTGTAATGGAGTAGTAACTGATATAATCCCCATGATCTCATCAATCTAAATTTATTGTCACTGAAGTGTCCCTCTTTACATCATAATGCTTCAATTGAGACTTCATTTTGTGAAAATGGCCTTGTTTTATGTTCACTTCATTACTTGATTTTCTTTTATGTCATTAATGGTGCATTTTCAAGTTTATTGAGTTCCTATATTTTGTAGGGATTCCTGGCACGTTCATGCTAAGATACCTATTGTTGCAGGAAGATTTTGACGATGAAATTTCTTTGGAGGATGGAACAACCGACACCCAAATCATTGATACCGAAGAAACAGTTTCATCAACTGTGTTGCTCTCACTACAGTCATACAGATATGCTTTGGCTAATAAAGATTTATCCAGAGTTGCTGAAATCGAAGACATTCTTCTTTCAATTGAAGATGAGAAGAACTCTCTTTCAACTAAAATTGCTTCTTTATCTCAAGTATTATCAACAGAAAGGGACAGAGTTCTTAGGATCAGTGCTGATTTTGATAACTTTAGAAAAAGGACAGAGAGAGATAGACTTTCTTTGATGACAAATGTGCAAAGTGAAGTGATAGAAAGCTTATTGCCTGTTTTAGATAACTTTGAAAGAGCTAAGTCTCAAATAAAGGTTGACACTGAGGAAGAGGAGAAAATCAACAACAGCTATCAGAGCATTTATAAGCAATTCCTTGAGGCTCTGACATCTATTGGTGTGGAGGCTGTGGAAACTGTTGGGTCTCCCTTTGATCCGTTGGTAAGCTTTTTTCTGCTTTCTGTTTTGTTGATTTGGCAATCATGTTGGGTTTGCTATTCAACTGGTAACGATCTACCTTTTGTTGCTAATTTGAGAAAATTCTTTGGTGCCATTGCTGTTGAATCATTTTATTTTATTTGTATCCATTTGATATTGGCGGCTACGAGGGATGGATTTGCCATAATTTACCCTAGATTTCTCTAATGTCAGATTAGAAAGAGAAAATGAGATATTTTATCTTGATTAATCATTATTAGATCCATCATTGGAACACACCTAGAGGTCTTTCAAAACTTCTTGTTTCTTTAATGCATATGAAACTCTTCTGGGCATATGTTTTTCTTTGCTCACTGGTTGGTGATTTCCACTTGAAGCTTCACGAGGCAATAATGCAAGAGGAATCATTGGAATTCGAGGAAGGCATCATAATTCAAGAATTTCGTAAAGGTTTCAAACTTGGAGAGAGGCTGCTGCGCCCATCCATGGTGAAGGTTTCTGCAGGTCCAGGCCCAAAAGAAGTGGGGGATGACATTATAATATCTCATGTCGATGGTGAAGCAAGTGAAAACATCGAAGATGATATTGATTAATATATACAGTCTATTTTGCTAAATATAAAGGAAACTTGATAAGTGAATTCTGCGAAACCTCCTCCTGCATTGAAAATTTTGAACTAGGCATATGGCTGAAACTGTGTTGTAGTCATCATTATTCATCTGCTTTGTAATTCATCTTTAGTTAATATGGAATTCTGACTGTTGCTTGGTTCAGTCAATTAAGCAAGAGATCTGAAAGTCAATCCGTCCTGATTCAATTATTGAAAAAGTTTTAGCTAAATATAACTCTTACTCGTTCAGAGGTTTTTGTGTTGGTCAGCTTTAATGCTTCAGGAGATTTGTGTGGTTGTAGAACAAGCAAACCAATTAAAATGATAAACGCCAGTGAGAATATTAAAGTCTCACAATTAAAGTTGACGGATATAAACAAAGGCAGCGAGAAAAGGTAAATTCATCAAAATAGAAAACTTTTTTTTTGTTGTTGGGTTTAGAGATTTTTTTTAATAAAAAACTACATTGAAATTCCAATTCCAAGCATGTTTTGGACGTCGATCTTAAGGAACAGCTCCGTTCTTGCCGCCGTCGGCATCGGCGCTGACGGCGTTGGACGACTGGACTGTCAGCGCCGATATGCTCGGAGACGTCTCGTCGCCGGCTGCCGGGTGGCGGAGGTTGAGACTGAGGGGAGCCCGAGGACGGCAGTTGGCGGAGGAGATGGCGGAGGCGAGGGTGATGGGCATTAGGCAGAGGCCTTTCCCCTGCAGGTACTGCATCGCTGAGCCCATGTCCTCCTCCAGCAACTTCGCCACCTGCTGCTCCGCCGCCGTCATGCCATCGTTATTACTCCTCGGCGTTCCCGCTCCGCCTGCTCTTCCGGCTCCGCCGCCGCTCTGATATCAACAGACGCGTAAAAGAGTCATTTCAACGAATTAAAAGTAAATAAAAAAAATGCAAGGAATTGAGGAGATCTATGCCTCCGAAGACATGTCAGCGACGAGCGGGGCGACGGCGGCTGCTCCGCCCAATCTGCTCATGCTCAAGACCTGAACGCTAAGCTTAATTACTGCCATTATTGCAGAGACAAAGACTATGTTAAATTAAACAATGCGAAGAAGAAGAAAAGAAGAAGGGGAGCTTTGCCTTGACTTGGAGCTGGAGAAATTTAAGGTAGTCGATGATCTCGTCCAGCATCGATGCCTTGTCCGTCTGCAGTGCATCCAAAAATAGAAACAAATGATTCATTTAAGGTATCGACGGAAAATGCCAGTATGAAAAACAACCTTGTTAGCGTTGGGCACGAATTCCTGCAGAGCTTTCATACGCTCTGCGATTCTCTCCCTCCGAAGCTGTACAGAGCAAAAGCCAAAGAACATCGGAGAAGATAATTTGGTGGAAAAAACAACAAAAATAAGTATAAATCTGATTAGCAACACAATGTTTTTCTTATATATATATATGGAGTTTACTCTTTCGGCAATGCTATGGGGATCGGTCGCTTGCCCTCTTCTGGCCCTCACCCTCGGCTTGGGTGGTGCAGTACCTGCTCCGGCGGTACCCGAAGCCGTCGCTGTTATCGCAGGAGCCTGCCCGGTCAGTGTAGCAGCTCCGTAATCCTTAAACAGTAAAAATGCCAGGTAGTTAACATCCTAACACGATCCTTGATTGGGTTCAAATTGCTAGGGAAGCAAAATTGATGATCTTGAGAACCTGGGGATGTTGGAGAAGCTGCTGATGAAGAGACGCTTGCACCGCCCGTGGAAGCGATCCGGTGAATCCATCGTTATACAACACCTCAGCCTCCTTCCACGCCATTAAAAATCGAAATTTTAGCCCCAAATGAAGGGTTTTACTAGGGCGAGTAAATTAAAGGAATGGATGTCATACGGAGGGATCGGGCGATTCGAACGGCGGGTCGACTTCTCCTCTGGATCTGTCCCCGAAGATGGCAGAAGTCGAGACCCCAGAGCCTCCGCTACCGAGGGAGAGGGGCAGCCGGAGGAAGCCCCCGGGCTCGCCCCCGGAGGCGGCGGCCGTAGGATGTAACTGAATCTGCCCACCGAGCTGGAATAGCATCGACGAATCCGCCGGCGAGGCGCCGAGGTACATCCGGTGCCGCGAGGCGAGAAGAGACGACCCACCGTACGGCGCCGCGTAGTTCAATCCCTCGCCGTCCGGCGACTCATCCGAAGACTTCGCCCCGAAAAGCGACCCGGGGGTCCCCAACTCCGGCGGCCAGGCGGCGGGGGAGAAGCCGGACATCGTCTGCTCGAAGAAATCGTCGTGCTCGGCGACTCCGCCGCCGTTCTGGAGCTCCAGCTGGAGCGCGGCGTGGGACGGCGCCATCCCTTCCGTTTCCTTGCTGTTCGGTTGCATCGCCACGCCAACAGTTTCCCGGGGCAAGGTTAGGTCTCGTTGCCTCTCTGCCTCAATCTTCAAGGTGGCGCGGCTAGAGGTGGGACGAAAGTGGTCGGCCATTATCCAAACATCGAAAGCTTAACTGGCTTTCCAAAAGCTAATCGCAGGCAATCATAAACTAAAATATTACATGAATCGAATTCCGACCTCATTTAAATAGAAATATATGGAAAAAATAAAGAAAGTGACTCTTCTTTTATTATTGGTCATCTTATTTAAAAATATATATAAAGCAATCTTCTTTTTATTTTTTATCCAAAAAGTATAATAAAGTATTTTAATTTGTTACGATGAAATTTGGATAGTTCTCGCTGAGTGCTCCTTCTTAATGCTTCTCAACGCGACAGATGAGTTCGTGCTCGATCAGAGGGCATCGATCAATCCAGACATGGCCCCTCCAATGTTGAAAAGAGATCGTGTTCAATCGCTTCGTAATAAGTAACGTTTGTTATAATTACTGATTATCTTCATTACCGAGAATGTTCTATTTCTCGATCAAGTTATCATCCATGAATATTCTTGAACTCATCATATGATATTTCTATAGGATAGATTGAGAATCAAAATTTAATAAAGTTAACGTATTTATCCTCTCCACATACTAGCCATAACATTTAAACTAAAAATCCTTATGATTTACCAATTGTCTTTTTGCCATCTAATGGTTAAATTTGCAAAAGAGATTTTTATAATTTTTAATGTATCATGTAGATATCACATAAAAATATACAAACCTATTGGGACATGTCCTGATTAAACCAATCAATTAGTTTTTTTTTGTATTTGTCAATATGCCACGTCAATGCTATATCACAAATACAAAAACATACTATTTTCTATATAATATCTATATATAATTTTCAATTAATATTTTAATTAATTATGATGTTTAATTTAATTTATTTATAATTTTTAATTAATAAATAAAAAATTTATGATTTTTAATTTAATTTAATTTATAATTTTCATTTAATATTTAATTAATGTATAAATGTTTATTTAATTATAGAATATTTTTTAATTTATTGAATATATTTATTTTCCACCGTAAAATACAACTTTAATTATTAATAATAATAAAATAAAAATTATAATTAACTAGTTTATAAAATAATCCATTTTTAATTATTTTGAATGGGTCACGTGTAAAATTTATCTTGTCATTAATGGTTGACTCCACGTTCAAAAGAAAAACAGTAGATTTGAAATATCATCTCTACTCGTAAGGCACCTCTAATTCTGGAGAGGTTTGTGAAATAAAAAAAATTAAATAAAAAATTCAAATCATAAGGACATGTGATTTGGAATTTTTAGTTCAAGAATAAATTTATATTTTTTTAATATATTTTTTTCTCATCAAGGTGGAGCTTATAATAAATAATATAATAATATTATATATTGACCTTTCAAAATAATTAAAAAATAAATTAATTATAATATTTTATTTAATCGATAAATAATAATGATTAAAATTATATTTATTTTTTAAAAATAAATATATTTAATAAATTAAGCCTTGCCTTCGGTGCCAACACGAGCAGCGGCTTCGAAGGGACCTTCTTGAGTTAGTCGTCAGTCAGTCCTCTATTCTGCTGCTAACTTTTGAGCTTTAGCGGCCACCAACAACTCGAAGTCTTCTTGTGAGAGGATAATTGTCACCTTGTTGGAGTCCCTCATTTTCGTCTTTCGATCAGGCAGAGATTTTCACAGACGGCGCCAAATTTAATTCTGTCGACAAGTGGAGAGGGCTCTCGCTCAGATGACTCGGTCAGACAGACGAGTTACAGTGGTGTTCAGGTCGGGATCAAAGGTTAGCAGGAAGAACAGGACTGAACCATAATTGGGTCCAGAATGGAGACACAAGGAATAGGGGATGGAGAGAAATCGTTTCAGCAGAATCTCTTTTTTGAAGCACCAAGGGGCCTTTATATAGGGGAGGGGGATGACTCCTGTTTTGTCTGGGTTGTCTTGTCTCATAGAAGTCAATCTTCTGACATGATCCTCTGGCAGCCATAGTTTCCCCGAGGATTTGACAGGGTCGCCAAAGGGTATGTCCGTGTTGTCCCTTTTAAAGTCTGATGCCTGTGAAGATATGATTATGGCAGGTGTCTTTACCTCATAATGAGAGGATAGGGAAGATCCTGCTATATCTGGAAAGTCTGATCATAATTAAACTACTGAGACAGTGGGGGCACCTTGGTTTGTCTTACTTTGTGTTGCGGTTGTGACTCCATACGGACCCAGCCGACCGGTCGGAAGTGGTCACCCGGAGAGGCTCAGTCACTCGACCATCAATGACTCTTGGGTGGGTGAGTCGCCTGAGTGGGTTCAGTCATTCCTGGTGCCAGCTAGTCTGACTGGCCGGTCGGGTATGCCCGACCGGACAACCGGATACAAGTCATGAGTCATTCAGAGCGAGGTGAGTGATTTCATGGGCAGGATGATTGATCCGTCCGGTCGGGCATTCTCGACCTGGACCATCCGCCCGGAACTCAACTACAAAGGGGGTCCTGTTTTCCACCCGTCCGACTGAACCTTCTCGGTCGGGTTCTACCGACCAGGCTCATCCAACCGGCTATCGCCTGCAGGACCAGATCCACATAACCCCAAATGCATTCATCAGGCTAGGTTAACACCCTATGCGCCCGACCGTCCTTACCCGACCGAGCCCCCACCCGATCGGGCTCCCTACCAGGTCAGATTAACTCCTGACCGGATCAATCTGCAATGTATTCTGGCCTATATCTATTGATGTGGATGATAGTGGAGCCCTATAGTTTGGTCAAATATAAAGTAGAGGTGGGAGTCAAGGTGGACCCCAGATATTTGGGACTCGGTATGTCTAACTCTTTTGACTCAGCTTGTCCGACTCTTGCGATTCATATTAGCCACTCGATTCAGCCACCTTCAACTTAAACCCGACTCCTTCAGTTTGATCCACCCAACACATTGCATAGTTCTACTTTTACCGACCCATCGCTCAAGTCTATTTAATTCGGTTTTGTTAGCTTCATGCTTCGCAGCCTAATATGCTCAAATCCTCTTGCCCTATCATATCGTCCAATGAGATGGGTTGTTAGAGCCTGTGGTACAACATGGGGCACTTGACGCGTTATAACTCGTGAAGCATGGTCCTCTACAATACAGAATGTAGGCAACACAACCTTAGATATAATGTGACAATTCCTTTACTGAAGTATGATAGATATCCCATCATCAATTAATATCTAGAGGAAAGAGGTATCAGATGACTATGATATAAAAATGCGCTCGCTCTTGCGGATGGAGGTATGAGTTCACAAATACATATATACATCTCTACTCTCTTTATTGTTATTCCTCTCCTTCTCCCTCGCTAGAGACTAATTTGAGCATCGAAGTGGCTAAGCCAGGGCACTCTCTGACCTCCATTCTAACCCTCTCTTTCCCTCTCAAGATTTGTAGATGTTCTAGTTGATTCAGCTCCCTCCTTGCTCTTTCTTGAAGTCCAAAGACTTAGCGATCAACCTAGAGTATAGCTTACCAATAGCTCATCTATCGACAGTCTTAGGCAGAAATATCTATAATGATTTTTAGTTCAGCTGGGACATCCCTAATGCTTACATTGGCCACCGCTTTGCTTCCTCCTCAACTTCTCCGGTCATCTCCTCCAGTGACTTGCTCTTCGACTCCGACACCAAAAAGGTACAGAGGAGGCTCAAGATGTTGCATATCGTGAGTGTGAACAGTGAATTCCTCATGCCAATGGCTGGTGCATACCCACGCTCAGTCTTCGTTGGGTCTTGGTTATGTGCCAAGTAGGGGTGGATCTACTATAGGACAAGGGGGAGTCATGACACCAAAGGCGAAGGAAGATTTTGGGTTGTTGGTTGTTGACAGACCGATCACATTGCCCTGCGATGACACTTTTATAGAACAAGTCATTGTACATCTGGGAAACCCATCAACCTGCCCCCACAAATCGAAAATCTTAGATCCGCCCATGGTGCAAGTACATGAACCCGAAAGACCCCAAGATGGCGTCGAGCTTTCCCGATGCGATCAAGATTGTTGGAAGGTGGTGGGCTCTCAAATAGCTTTCTAGGAAGAGAAGAGAAGTTGTAGTACAAAGACTTGTTTTATAAAAATGACTAAGTATTGAAAAAAAAATACTTGTCTTGCAACTTCACATTACATGAGTATTTATACTACCCAATAGAAACTTTTATATCATATATTATTAATTAGATATATAAACTTATTCTATCTAGATACATGAATTACAAGATTCATGCTTCACTAGGTTCATGTACATCAAACATTTTTATGGCTCTTGTATTTAAGTTTAATTCAACTTCTAATGCTTGCTCTTAAACTTGAATCTTCTTTACTCCAAGCATGGACCTCAATATTTGAAAATCATCAAATTTGAGTGGCTTTGTAAAAATTGTTAGTGAGAGCCCTAGAGCCAATCATATGATGATTACTTTTTGGACTCATTGTATCATATTCTTGTATATATATTTCTTATATATAAAGGCATTTCTTATGGTTATTGTACTTATATGTATTGGTGCCAAATAACTTAGTATAATAACGTCCTTGAGTAGAAGGTTCTTATCTATATCAATCGATTAGTTGAATCGATAGTCAGATGATATAGAGAACACTACTCTTAATTATTCCTAGTCAAGTATTAACATTCAAGGACAATGTTAATGCATAGAGACTAGCATGTAGGTCAACATGATGACTTGATCTCACAAGTCATGGATATGAGATATCAAGTTGACACATGGGTATACATTAGAGAATGTATACTGAATGGCCCGCCATGAGAAAGTATCATGGATCGTTATATGAGTGTCATATACTTTCTCATGTGACTATTAGTATGACTATTAGTCCTTAGACCTGAAGTCACCATAGTTCCCTACATAAGGAGTTATGTACTTTGGTTTCGTCAAACGTCACCCGTAACTGGGTGGACTATAAAGGCGATTACTGGGTATGTAACAAATTATGCGGAGGGATGTGAGTGATGTAGATGGGATCTATCCCTCCTATATGACGGGAGAGATATCATAGTCTTGATAGAGTGAGATCACTAAGTGCATGGTCATGCCCAAATAAGGCAATATGAGATATTGAGCTTATTTGATTATAGTGAGTCTACTTGGAGTTCAAGACACATAGATTGATTGGAGGATGACACGGTCTATGCCTCATGAAAGATCAATCTAGATATCAAGGATAGAAGGACATTGTCACATATTGTGATGGTCACAATTATTAGTCACATTGGTGATGTTGGATCTCAACATTCTTGTAACTTGGGTAGCAATGATGTGTTGCTAGATACCGCTCATTGCTTATGTTTCTAAGAGGTTAGAAGCATTGCCAACGTTACAAGAACCTATAGGGTCACACGCAAAGAACAAATAGATGGAGAAAAATTGAAGTCAAGTTTGACTTGACTAAATATGGAAAGTCCATAAAAGGCAAGTTTGACTTGACCCAAATCCAAATCAAGTTTGACTTGACTTGGTTCCACTTCAAGTTAGACTTGACATGGGAGAAGAAATGGAGTCAAGTTTGACTTGACTAAATATGGAAAGTCCATAAAAGGCAAGTTTGACTTGACCCAAATCCAAATCAAGTTTGACTTGACTTGGTTCCACTTCAAGTTAGACTTGACATGGGAGAAGAAATGGAGTCAAGTTTGACTTGACTAAATATGGAAATTTCATAAAAGGTAAGTTTGACTTGACCAAAAGGCCACCTCACCTTGACTTGACCAAGTGATGACTTGGCTTGGTTTCCCCCCATTTGAATTTGAATTCAAATTGAAAGGGGGTTAAGGAAGGCCACCTAATGGCCATTAGTGGCCATTATGGCCGGCCACTTAAGGCCGGCCACAAGAGTGAACAAAAGGGGTTTTTGTTCCATTTTTCCATGAAGTGTGTCTTCTCTTCTTCCTCTCCAATTGTTGGAGTTCTTCTTCCTTTTCTCCTCTTGGCCGAATCCTACAAGGTGCTAGCACACCTAAAGGATTTCATCCATCTACTTTTGTTCGCGTGGATACTTCTAGAGGGACGGCACTTGACGTCCTAGAGATTCGACATCCAAAAGGGAGCGAACGGGATTAAACGGGGCACGCATCAAAGGTAAAATGTTTATCCCTCTTTAGATCTAGGAGTAGATCGGGTTTTGAAGCATGTAAACGAGCACTCGTAATTTTTGAAATGGCTTTCTTCGCTCGGATCCTTGCTATTGGGGCTTCGGGTTTCCGCGACGCGAAAAAAAGCGGTTTCGTGGCCCGAAAACCCTACAGTGGTATCAGAGCCACGAGCGAAGCTTGTGCTCGTTTTGTTTTTATTTTTTTTGTATTAGATACAAAATTTAGATAAATATTTGCTTCTGTAATTTTTCTAAATTTTAGGATTTTTTGAGTAATTTTTCTCGTAGAGGCAAAGCGACGAGTGCGAAGCACTTGTAGACTTTGCCACCGAGAAAAACTTCTCCGAAACGGTAAGTTTCGCCCAAATGGTTTTTGGGACAGCGGGTTAAAGCGTTGTATAATTGCAAGAAGACACTCGTGAAGGTTATTTCACGAGTAGGGGCGCTGCCCCTAACCCCGCAAGGGGCCTTGTCTCGCGATTACGCCCGAAACCCGCTTACCGGGACCGCCGCGGAGTTGTGACTCGGAAAAATTCTAAAAATCAGTAGAAAAATTATATAAAATTTATAAAATTACATAATTTTGAATTATGTACAGAAGTGTGATGATCATGGCCCAAAACCCTATTTTAATTAGATTAAAATATGTGTGTAATTCATATTACGGCCTGCGTGCCGTTATTTGTGTTGTGGGTGTTGTATTGTGATTGCGACCTGCGTGTCGGTTTTTTTTTTAATTATTTCTGTTAAAATTAGTTTAAGACTCGAATGTAACTCGAGTATAAATTTTGTAATGTACAAAATTAATGATGAAGGCAATTCTGGAGAAGACGTACTCGTGGGAAGCAAGCCGACAACACATAGGGTACTGGAAGGAGGAGCTTGGAGAAGCTGCTGCCTAGACCCTAGGTTGACCAAAAAATCTTCTCATTGGCTTGAGAAGATCTTAGTAGGGCCATGACTAATCACACTTAATTTTCTTGTATATTTTATTTTTGCTTATATGTATGTGATGCATGTTAGTATAGAATAGAATATACATANCTTGGGTATCCGCAACTGTTAAATCCGAGACTTTGGAGTAGGTTCCGGAAAATTTTCGGAGAGTTACCAGGTAGGTTCCAGGGTCTCCGAGTCCTTGGACACAATTTAGGGACTAAAATGTATTGGAATAATTAGTTACAAGGACTAAGACGAAATTAAGTTTAGAACCCTAGGGTGGTCTTGCGATTAGACTGAAACTCGGTGGACCTAAATGCAAAATGGACATACATAAACCTTGACCTTGCCCCCCGGCCCGATCACAGTAGCGCCTCTCCTCTCTCGCTGCCCTAGCCGAACCCGATGGACGCCGACCTCCCTCCCTTCCATTCTTCTCCTTCGCGAACCCTAGCCGCGCCCCTCTCGATCGTCGACGATCTTTTTCCTCCACGAGAAGCCCACGAGCTCAAGGCCGACGACTCGCCTTCCTTCTCGGCCGCGCATACTCGACGCCGAAGCCCCAATCATCTCCAACCTCTGCCTTCCGACGGTTCCCTCTTTAGTTTCCGACGCTTACCTGACTTACATCACAGTGAGGTAGATGGATTTCGGATTGGGGTTGTCGTTTGCCCTATTTTCCAATCTTGCCGAGATTTGATTTGTTGTTTCCAAATCACAGCTCTCCTCCAAACATTTGGTGGGTTGGATGGCTAATTGAGCCTAGAACTAGAGCTAGGGATTGCTGATATTTGTTCCTCAGTGGTCGACCTTGCCGAAAAACTGAGCTGTGTTGTGTCTTCCCGTCGGCAATCATCTCAGGCAAGGTATGTTCTGGAATTTGACTAGCTGTGAATCTTAGATCTGGAACTGAAGAGTTGGGGCAGAGGAGTGGAACATGGGCTTAATCCGTGTGTGTAATGGCAGGTCTGATTTCGGGAGATTGAGATTGGGAATCGAGGTACAGATCCCTCATCTTCTACTTGCTGTGTGTTTCGGCAGTTGGAGCTGCGATAAGAGGTAATTGGATCTGCTTGTTTTGGAATAAGTGGAGTGTTATGTGTGTTGGTATTGAAGTTTATTTGTGGATGTGGAAGTGTGGTGGAACGACTTAGGTTTTGTAATAGGGTTGTAGGAATTGAAATCAATCCTAATTGTAGGTTGTGAGTTTAACACTTAGATCTTGTGATGTTGTCACATGATACTTGAGTGATTAGGTTAAGATTGGGTTTAGTATGAAACATAACCCTAATAATCTACGTGTGGTGAATTCGAATTGAGGGTTAGACCTAATTTTAAGTACGAGGAGTAATTAGAAACTGTACCATTTAATTAGACGTAATTAAATGAAAGGGGACAACTAGGTTAAACCCTAATACGGATTAGACATTTAATTAGCTAGTTACTATTTGTTTGTAATAGCTAATTAAATCCATCCTTGATACAGGAGCTTGATTGGATTTATTGCTGCTTATTATTGACGGGTGGTTCTTTTCTGTTGTGATACGGACTTCTACTCCTTGGAGGCGGGTACTTCTTGCTTGTATTCTGTAGTCCACTTTATCTTTATGCATAGCTATATGGTTCTTTATGCAGTAGGCTGATATTGACCTTCATCTGCTACCGTTTTGTTATCCTGCTTGATAGTTATGCTTGACCTTGGATATGATCTACATTTACTTCTATACAGTCTCGTTTATTTGTTATCTGACTCTGTATAACATTGGTATGAGCATGAGTATGTGGATATAGATTAGCATTCCATTGTATGGTTGCATTGGTTGATTCTGGTCATACTTGCACGTGTGTCTAGATATGGACTGTTTGGGTTATTGTGGTATGTCACCTGATATCTGCATTGGTTGATTTTATTCATACTTGCACGTGTGTCTGGATATAGGATTGATTGGGTTATGATGCATACATATGACCTGTGCATGATAGGTTGAGTTATGTGTTGATGACCTGGTAGGGGTTGCATGTGTTAGTCATGCACCATACCTGCACTGTTGCATGCCGGCGATCAGCGACTCCCTTGTGGTTGAGCTTAATCATCTTCCGGCACATGATATGCACACACGGCCACTCATGGGTTAGTGGATACCGCTGGGTGTGTGCATTTGCTTTGTAGTGCTCCGCTCGTCCGCTCAGGGGTAGTGGTTCCGGAGCGTGGTAGCACACAGAGATCCCTTCTCTTCCCATAGACCAGAGAAGATGAGAGAGATATCTCCCCCATCTATATATGGGGCGGAGCGATAGCTCCACCAGCATCCTGTCCTCTCGGTCACTCAGGAGCAGTGATGGCAGATGTGCGGACAGTGTCACCGCTCTACCCACTCGGCCGACACAGTATCGCCTGTCTCAGTGGCTTGACTGGAGTTAGGGGGCGACCATGACATTGCATCATGTGCATATGATGCATTTGTGCATTGATTGTGTTTGCTGCATTTACTTGCTGCACTTGTTTGACATGCACATATAGGAGGTACTTTTGGTATGGTATTATTGACCCTGCACTCGCTCGTATGGTACGAGTCCTATTATGATCATGATAGACTGATTTTTGGTATGTACAGTCCTTTATTATTTCAGTTATGCATGCTTTTGATATTATTATGGAAACTGTATCCTGTTGTTTCTATATAGCTGCTTTAGCTACTTTTCAGCCATGCATATCTTTCTATATACCCGCGAGTCCACTTGGACTCACCACCCATCGTAATATTTTTGTTTCAGGTTGATAGCTCGCCGGAGGAGCCCAGTTGCCGGTCCTGGTCCCTACGACTCCATTTGGATGGATGCTTCCGCTGATTTTATTTTCTTTGATAGCATAGTCTACGTTTTGTATTCGTTTCATATATCGTGGGCTTGTATTGGATTTATTTGTACGGTATTGTATTTTTGAGTCCTCTGTTGGACTTTGTGCTTGTGGTTTTGCTATGCACCTGCCCAGGGGGCAGCTCAGGTGAGTTATATTTTCAGTATAGAGTGTTTCATCTTTCTTACACTTTATATATATCTGTTTTGAGGCCTGAGGCCAATTTATAAACTGCGTGTGTTGTGTGTATGTGTAAATTGTCTGCTGGACAGGGGAGATGCTATCCGATTTTATATTGGATCAGCGGCTCCAATGGTCTCGGGGCGTGACAGCAACACCACGTGATGGTAGGAGTTTATGCTTCTCCTGGTCGAACATCCTCGGCACCATGACTAGGCCTACTCATCTCAAGCATCCGCAACACCGCGAGAAAGTAGGGTTTTTGCTGCTCCTAGTCGGGTATCCTTGGCACCACGACCATGCCTCCTGGTCGGGCACGTATGTACTAGACAAAGCCTAAGTACCCCGGGTGTCGGCAGTACCGCAAGTTTTTGGGGTTTTGGATACTTGGTCGGGCGCGTGTCCTACACCAAGCCTAAGTACCACGGGCGTCGGCTGTACCGCAGTGTATTAGGATTTTGGATACTTGGTCGGGCGCGTTTGTCTTAGACCAATCCCATGTACCCCGGGCGTCGGCTGTACCGTTAGGGTTTTGGATACTTGGTCGGACGCGTATGTCCTAGACCAATCTTAAGTGCCCCCGGCGTCGGCTGTACCGCAGGGTATTAGGGTTTTGGATACTTGGTCGGGCGCGTATGTCATAGACCAAGCCTAAGTACCCCGAGCGTCGGTTGTACCGCTGTGTATTAGGGTTTTGGATACTTGGTCGGACGCGTATGTCCTAGACCGAGCCTAAGTACCCCGGGCGTCGGTTGTACCGCAGGGTATTAGGATTTTGGATACTTGGTCGGGCACGCATGTCCTAGACCAAGCCTAAGTTCTCCGGGCGTCAGTTGTACCGCTGGGTATTAGGGTTTTGGATACTTGGTCGGGTGCGTATGTCCTAGACCAAGCCTATGTACCCCGAGCGTCGGCTGTACTGCAGGGTATTATGGTTTTGGATACTTGGTCGGGCGCGTATGTCCGAGACTAAGCTTAAGTACCCCGGGTGTCGGCTGTAATACAGGATATTAGGGTTTTGGATACTTGGTCGGGCGCGTATATCCTAGACCTTGTCTAAGTACCCCGGGCGTCGACTGTACCGCAGGGTGTTTGGGATTTGGATACTTGGTCGGGCGCATATGTTGTAGACCAAGCCTAAGTACCCCGGGCGTCGGTTGTACCGTAGGGTATTAGGGTTTTGGATACTTAGTCGGGCGCGTATGTCCTGTACCGCAGGGTGTTAGAGTTCTGGATACTTGGTCGGGCGCGCATGTCCTCGACTAAGCCTAAGTACCCCGGGTGTCGACTGTACCGCAGGGTCTTAGGGTTTTGGATACTAAGTCGGGCGCGTATGTCCTAGACCAAGCCTATGTACCCGGGCGTCAGCTGTACCACAGGGTATTAGGGTTTTGGAATTCCTTAGTAGCGCATACTCAGTTTGAGAGAAGCAACTAATTTTGTTACCCGATTTGCTACGAGAGCCCTTGCATTATTTATCTTACCCAGACCGGACCACAGCCAGACCGAGACCCCTTGCATTATTTATCTTTTTTCATCGGCTATTCCTCCAGGCCTCGCAGGTTCTTTCGTGATTCTGACCTGACCTCTCCGCTATAGCACCGACGGGATACGAGCTGATCCCCTTGGACCTCCACCACTCGTACACCCCCCAGGAACTTGATCTTCTGGTGCTAAACAGAGACCACTGCCTAGAAAGTACTAAGCGCTGGGCGACCCAGGATGACATTGTAGGAGGAGGGCGCGTCCATGATTAAAAAAGGAGTCCTCCGGGTTCTCTCGAGCTTATCGCTGCCCAACGAGAGTGACAGGGTGATTTGCCCCAACGGCTGCATTCGATACCCTGTGAAACCAAACAGTGGGGTCGAGGCGGGGAGCAGTTCATTCTCATCTATCTGTATTTGCTCCCAAGCCTCCCTGTATAGAATGATCATAGAACTCCCTATGTCTCCGAAGATACGTTTCAACTCATAATTGGCGATGTGGGCCACGATCACTATGGCGTCCTTATGAGAAGCTTCCACTTCTTCGAGGTCAGATGGCTCAAACGAGATTGTAGGGCCCGGTACCTGGCTTCGGCTTGTTCCGATGGAGTAGTTATCCAACTGCCGGGTGTATGACTTCCTGGCTCGGTTACAGTCCCCTCCAGTAGGTCCTCCGGAGATAACCCCTACATGGCCTAAAGGAAGGCCCCGCATAGGAGCTTTGCCTTTTTGCGGATCTCTCTCCAAGGAAAGGGATCTTCGGGGGGCTGGTCCCCGACTTCAGCCTCGCGATCGCGATCGGGATCAAGGTCTGGCCTCGTTCTCCCCGGTGGGCCGACACTGAGAGGAAAGGCTCCGCCTTGGCGACCTTCGGTGATACCCCGAGTTGTTCCATTTTTCGTCGGGGTTGATGTCCGCCTCCTCGCGGATCTTTTTTTTCAAGGCGAGACACTCTTCCGTGGATTGAGTTGAGTTGCCATAATAATTGCAGTACTTCGGCAATGATTCAGGCTGCTCGGTGTCTATCGTCTCCACCAGCCGACGTCTGCCAACCCATTAGATTCTCCAGAGCGGAAGGTCTTTTCCTCGCGACGGAGCCGGAGGCTCCCTTCTGTCTGATCGGGGAACCGTCGGAGGAGGAGCTCCAACTGGGTCCCTGCGTCAGACATACTGCACCTCTTCTACATTGACATGCTTCACGGGGCGCCTCAGCAAATCATCGAAGCTGGCATTGGGCTTCCTTACTAATGACCGGAAGAAGTCCCCCTCAGCGAGCCCTTGGTAGCATGCACTGGCGAGTATTTCAGTTGTCACGCTTGACACGTCCTGCGCCACCCCGGTTGAACCTCTGGATGTACTCCTTGAGCGGTTCCTTAGGCTTCTGTTTGAGGGCAAACAAGTTAAGTGCCGTCTTCTGATAGCGACGGCTGCTCGCGAAAAGGTGGAGGAAGGTTGTCTTAAACTCCGCGAAAGAGTTGATGGAACCTTGTGGCAGCCTCTGGGACCATCGCTGAGCTGCTTCGGACAAAGTGTTCAAGAACACCCGGCATTTCACCCCGTCCGTATATTGGTGCAGGAGTGTCGCGTTCTCAAACTTACAGACATGATCCTCCGGATCCGTCTTCCCATTATACTCAGGGATCCCTGGCCCGCGGAATTGCTTCGGCATGGGGTCCTTGACAATCTCGGACGAGAAAGGGGTAGAGGGAGCCTTTTGGGAGGTCTTGGGTCCATCCCTCTTCCCCGATCCCTCCTCATGCCGCTGGGCGCTAGAGGCCACTGAGTGGGCCTTCTCCATGTCTCCAAGGGATTCTCTCTTAGGGCCCTGGGCTGCTCCGCCCTGTCGCCCCATCAAGGTGACGAATCTTCGGGGATGCGAAGCGGAGACCCTGGGGATCTCCTCCCTCGGTGGACCCCCTGGTTGTGGGGCAGCCTGTTCAACTTGGTATTGCTCTAGGGCTGTCACGCCCCGAGGAGCTGCTCGTCCGATACCGATCGGACTGCCACTCCCTCGACTGACGGACAATTCAGAAACCTAACCTCTACGACCACCTCAGATTGATTGTACCACAGCCTATAGGGCTGGAACAACCGTCTGAAATCAACCAAAACGACGACAAAGCTGCGTACCGGTACGACTTACGATAAAACCAAAACAGAATCAATACACGACACAAAAGAGTATAACATACCAACAGCGGAAATGAAAAGAGATACACTGAATAAAAGAAAAGGGTACTAGCATGTACCACAACCAAAAGACAAGCGGAAATCGTCTCGGAGACACATGAACTGGGACAGGCTGCTGAACAATCCAGACGATCATCCTGATAAGAGAAAAAAAAACATCGCCAACGGGATGAGTTCTAAGAACTCAGCGAATACAGTCTAATGTGCATAGGAAGAAATAATAGCAGTAAGTCACCATCAATCTATCACAATAATAAACATAAAGTGCAGTAATAATAAAAGCAGATCTAAACCAGCAGACGAGAAGTATACCTACCTGTGCCGAACCATCCCCGTAGTATGCATGTCAACCAAGTGCAGCAATCAAGTAGAGCAATCACAACCAGATGCATCAATGCACAGTATGCTCATGATGCAGCATGGGTCACCCCTGACGCCAGTCGGCTACTATCGCCTCTACGCGAAACCGAGTGGGTAGGGCTCTGACCGGGTCCTCCCTCCACTTAAACGGCCGTCGTCGTGCCTCACACGACACCGAATGAGCCGGGTCTCAGACCCTGAACGTACTCTGTCATCGGATAAAGTGACGTTCCCTGCCCCTCACTATCATCGGATAGGTAGGGGACCTGTCGGAGCGCCGTGACCTATAATCCACTAACGAAGAGTGGAACTGGGACTACACGACAGGTAAAGTGGCAGGTATGACGACCCATCTCAACCACTAGGGGAGTCAAAGGTCGCCTGCATATGCCCCTACACGAGTAGCAAGTACGACGACCCATCTCAACCTCCAGGGAGTCAAAGGTCGTCCCCTATGCTACGTGCAACAATGATGCATGTCACTATCCCATGCATCATCCACTATCTATCTCTACTGTCATCTACATGATATGCAGTAGTCCAGATAACCGGTATGCACCAATACCTAAATCCTAGCGTAAGGTATAAGGTATGAGGTCCGCAGATCCAATAAACACAGTAGCATGGAACAATAAACAGTAATCCCTCAGCAGATAGCAAGTGCCGAAATATAGTACAGGAATAAAACTAACAGGTATCCCTACTACTATCATATCTAACTATGCATAGTAAAGGTACCCGCCTCCTGATGTAGTAGTCCGAATATGAAGAGAATTCTCCGTCCGAAAATAAAATCCACGACACGTGATCTACGTCAATGTCCTGCATCAAAACAAATCCATCTTAGCTAATTATATAACTACGAATTAGCTAAGTCATACACTTCTAATATTGGGATCGAACCCTACCTTCGCATTAACCCAATTCCAATTCAGATTCAGCAACCAAATCCCCAATTGATTACTGAATTCCTAATCACATTACTAGAAATTAACCAAGCTTACCTCCTCTCTTCCATCCTTCTTTGAAGATGCCACACCGAATTTCAAGCCCAGGCAACTTGGGGATACAATCAATCCAACTCAAGATCAGCAATCTAAGGCACACGCCTGATCATAGAACTACCAATACAAACCAAACACACACTGATGTAACAGATCCACCTAGCTTCAAATTCTAACATCGATTCATTCCAGATAGGTTCCAGATCCTTACCTGAGTCGACGCCAGTGCCAACCTCAGCCCGAATCTGATAGACAACCATCGATCAGTGATCAACACTGAAATAAACTCCAATATGTTCAGAACAATTAAGAAGACGAATCAAGATCAATACAAAACCCAGGGATCGAATCCTAAACCCCTTCCTTACCCGAGATTTGGCAGCAACCCGTCCTTGCTCAAATCCGAGAACAGCCCACAATCGCCAGCAACAGAGCGCGTCGCGGGGAGTATGATCTCTTACGGTTCCTGTTTGAAACCTCCTCCAAGAACCCTAGATCCATCGAAACAAAGATTCGCCCAAATCAAAACTCGCCCACGATCGGAAACCATTCTAAAACGCAGAACCACAACCACTCACCTTCGATTCATCGGAAGGGAAAGCTGATCTAAGCCTGTCGTATGCTCGCAAGAACGCGAAGGCGACGTCGGAGAACTCTCAGATGCCGACGATCTCAGGCGGAGAAAGCGAAGAAACCAGATAGACCTTCGATTCGACGGAAGAAGAACCTGATCTAAGCCCGTCGTGTGCTCGCAAGAACACAGCGAACGCAAGAAGCCCTCCCTCAGACCCCGGCGATCTCGGCGGAGAAGACGAAGACGCGAGAGAGAAAACGAGAGAGAGCGAGAGCGATCGGGCGGTGATGGATTCTGCGAAAAACGAGGGGAAGAAACATTTAATATACTAAGGGATTTTAACATCTAAACCCCCCACCTTCGGCAACTCACACGACAGCCCTCACTTTCGAAAATTTTTCCCATTTTAGCCCCTAACTTTTTAGGAATTTAACATTCTCCCCCACTAACAAAAATTTGGTCCCCAAATTTCGCTATCTAGATATGTCAGGTCCGATCATACAGTACAAAATACTGAACAAAAGACATGCAGTATAAATACTGAACGAAATGACACGTACCTCAAGCAAACAAGTGGGGGTAACGAGCTCGAATGGTATCCTCGAGCTCCCAGGTCACCTCAGCATCCGAATGGTGCTGCCATCCGACTTTAACCAGTCGGATTGTCTTGTTCCGCAACTGACGCTCCCCGTACTCCAAGTTCCATACAGGAACCTCCTCGTAGGTAGCATCTGGCTGCAGCGAACCCGGTACCTCAGATAGAATGTGTGTGGGGTGGCCACATATCTCCTCAGCATAGAGACGTGGAACACATCATGCACTCCGGCCAATGAAGGAGGAAGTGCCAGACGGTAAGCTACAGCTCCGATCCTCTCCAGGATCTGAAAAGGTCCAATGTACCGCGGAGCTAGCTTACCTCTAAGTCCAAATCTCTACACCCCTTTCGTGGGTGAAACACGAAGAAAAACATGGTCGCCTGCCGAGAACTCCAGAGATCTCCGCCTCCGATCAGCGTAACTCTTCTGGCGGTCCTGTGCCTCTGACATCCTCCGTCTAATAGTGCATACAAGCTCTGCCTCCTGCTGAGCTCTCTCTGGTCCTAGCAGCTGGGCCTCTCCAACCTCCTCCCAGAGGGTGGGTGTCCGACATGGCCTACCATACAACGCCTCAAACGGTATCATCGGTATCGCCGAATGAAAGTCGTTGTTATAGGCGAACTCCACCAACTGCAATGGTCCTCCCAACTGCCCCAAAGTCCATCACACACGAGCGCAGTATGTCTTCTAGAACTTAAACGGTACGCTCGGACTGCCATCTGTCAACAGACGAACAATTAAACCGAATCGCAGCTATGCACTTGTAGCTCGTAGGAGACTCCTACCGGATTCCAGAGAAATCCCTAAAATCTAGTAGTCTTCCTATCATATATCTCTACCAAGTGATCCATCGAGTCCATCCTACGGATCGAAGGAAAATGCATAGATTTGGTTAATCGTTCAATGATCACCCAAATCGACTCGTGTTGCCTTTATAAACCAACATATTAGGCTTTCTCTCGTAGGGAATTTATCGAGAGTAAGACCGCTAGTCTCTGACGCTCCCTGTGGGTTATGAGCCCACCACGCTACCACTGCGTCAATCGACGTATCAATCGTCTGAATACGAAGACTCTCAATGTCCTTTTCCATGTTGTTCCGCTAACAAGAACGTTTCGAATCCCTGTACACTCAGGTACATCCTGAGGATATCATAACAACTAGGTCAATGCACCACCGAAGTAATTTCTCCGGGACCTGAGGTAATCTCAAGACCGCACCACCTATTACGGAATTAAACTATTCCGTATACACCACGAGGACCCCTACGTCCGATGCCCTAAGGCTACTCTGCCTCGAACACACCGAGGGTAAAGAATCTCTAACCGGAGCACACCAAATCTGATCGACAAAAGTGTCCAATCATCCAAAGGTAACACACGTGCTCATATACCCAGCCAAGAATACATCCGGATGTCGTCTACGAATAGTAACGGCACATCCCAGCATCCTAAGGGCACCAGACTCCAATCCACGTGGTGGCCAGATCATCGGTATGCCCGTACAACATACCAAGGGCATAACTAATCAAGGAACATCATCTAACCATCAGCTACAACCGAACACTAATCAACATCACCCATATCAAGGGTGCTCACCCTAGGTCACTTGTGCCACTCTATAATCTGATCGTCCGAATACACCAGAAACTGTGCAGATTGGTTAATCGCTTAACGATCACCCCATTTCACATCAAGCCCTCTCCGAGTCCTAAGTAAGTCCATGACAAGATCCTTAATACCGGTTCTTATTTCCAACCATAAATTAGAATCGTCTAGTATAACCCAGCGAGTCTCTAAGATTCAACCTTCATCTATTGACATACCAAATACCTAACCACAACATCCGCGATATCCTCCCTAATATCGGTCCACCAACGGAAACGCCTCCGGTCTCTGTATCTTCGGTATTACCTGCAAAACACACAAACCAAGAACGGTGAGCCTCACTTGCCTCATAGGTGAGATAATCAGTGAAGCTCCTCCATAAATAGGTCAGAAAAATTTCAAACCATGGAAAACGCTAGAACACTCCTTCGGACTGGCGTCCGGATATTCTCGAACTACGGAAACGTTCGAGAGCTAAGGCTACCACTGACATCCGTACGGCTCAGTGACAATAGGAAAACCCTAACATCCACGTGCTAGAACCTCTAGCTCTGAAACGAGTAGATACTGTAACCTAGTCGTCTCTGATACCAATGAACCACCACGTGGACTGGTTTGGAGGTCAACTCGTAACCACTCTCACCTGCCAACCAACGGTATACCCCTCGAGGCCCGTCCTCGATAACCTCCACCGATTACGGTCGAATTTCTTAGGTGTTACGCAGCTAACACCAAATTCACCGCACCATATCCATTCCTAATTCTCGATATATCATCGAGAATATTTAACACGTACGACCTGTCTCTGAGTCATGATACCTCAAAGGCTAGAACAGCGTCAGCTCAGCCGACTAACCGTCGTCTCGTAACCTGATATACTCCAACTCTGCTCCAAAAAGACGATAGAGACACACACTCTCTTAGGAGTATCCCAACGTAATCAAAAAATAATTATTTGTTTCCTGAGTACCGTCCTTAGTGTCTTCACATAAAAGTAACTCAGTCTCGTAAATGATTGGCATCGCTGCACAAATCAGAAGTCTAAAGGTACCTTCTTGGTTATCCAAACCAAGTACAATGAATCCGAGGTCAAAAGTCCCACAGACCAGGATACATCTATCCTCTATCCACTGAAATGATAAACAGTGAATATCATCTCTGCTGCATCCAGCAGGTCATGTCCTCTAAACATGGCATCTAGGATATCTGTACGGAGATAAATACCCCTAACCGCCCAAAGCTCCATGAGCAAAGTGGATCGATCCTATGTCGGTCGAGCCAACTACATACGCAAGCTCCAATAGGTTGTCGTTCGATTTAATCCTAGCTTCCCAACTCCTCAGTCGGTAGCATTGAAGAATCAAAATTCTCCACTATACAATCGAATTCACAACGTGTCCTCCGATCCTCTCCTTAGTCAACTTTAACCATAATGGTGACATCTGATCATTTACTATCAGTTATAGTATATAGCTAGTTCTACACTTCCTGCATCAATGCAGGTGGTGTACTCACTCGTACCCTCTAGGTCACCTAACTCAGCACAAGCAAACTAGAAGTCTAAAACTCCCCGATATAGGAGAAATCATCACTGTTTCGATATGCAGTCTCAATGTCTCACACAGTCGATAACAACTGATACTAGTATACAACTGGTATGAGACAGGAATTCTATAACTTGATTTCCTTAACCTCCGATAGGTTATTGACAGGTTCGACCCTCGTCTTCCGATCATATATCGGTGCTATTCGAGAATCAACATTCTCTGCATCCTAGACGAGTTGGCAACATGTCAACCAGTCACCTATAATCGACTCCCAACATGGTCGCAAATAAACCGGATCGACTACATGTCTTCCAGCCAAAACATATCTACGAGTACCTACCGGTCAAGAATATAAGTCGATATACAATCCCAGCAAAATAATAAAATGTCCAACCCTACACTAGACAGTGAATACCAGAAGAGGTAAATGAGTCGTGACATATACCTCATATCGCCTGGAGATGTCTCATCGCTGCCATGTCCCAATCATGTCTATCGAGAAAACGACCCCGACATAAAATCCGAAGACTCCCACAAGACCCCAAGGTATCTCGCAACCTGAGCTCTGATACCAAAAATTGTCACGCCCCGAGGAGCTGCTCGTCCGATACCGATCGGACTGCCACTCCCTCGACCGACGGACAATTCAGAAACCTAACCTCTACGACCACCTCAGATGATTGTACCACAGCCTATAGGGCTGGAACAACCGTCTGAAATCAACAAAAACGACGACAAAGCTGCGTACCGGTACGACTTACGACAAAACCAAAACAGAATCAATACACGACACAAAAGAGTATAACATACCAACAGCGGAAATGAAAAGAGATACACTGAATAAAAGAAAAGGGTACCAACATGTACCACAACCAAAAGACAGGCGGAAATCGTCTCGGAGACACATGAACTGGGACAGGCTGCTGAACAATCCAGACGATCATCCTGATAAGAGAAAAACATAGCCAACGGGGTGAGTCCTAAGAACTCAGCGAATACAATCTAATATGCACAGGAAGAAATATTAGCAGTAAGACATCGTCTATCTATCTATCACAATACTGAAGATAACTGCAGTAGAAAGAAATGCAGAACTGAACTATAAGCAGTAAAGGAACTACATACCTACCTGCGTCGATCCAAACCCGGTAGTATGCATGTCAACCAAGTGCAACAATCAAGTGCAACAATCACAATCATATGCATCAATGCACAGTATGCTCATGATGCAGCATGGGTCACCCCTGACGCCAGTCGGCTACTATCGCCTCTACGCGAAACCGAGTGGGTAGGGCTCTGACCGGGTCCTCCCTCCACTTAAACGGCCGTCGTCGTGCCTCACACATGAGCCGGGTCTCAGACCCTGAACGTACTCTGTCATCGGACAAAGTGACGTTCCCTGCCCCTCACTATCATCGGATAGGTAGGGGACCTGTCGGAGCGCCGTGGCCTATAATCCACTAACGAAGAGTGGAACTGGGACTACACGACAGGTAAAGTGGCAGGTATGACGACCCATCTCAACCACTAGGGGAGTCAAAGGTCGCCTGCATATGCCCCTACACCAGTAGCACGTACGACGACCCATCTCAACCTCCAGGGAGTCAAAGGTCGTCCGCCTATGCTACGTGCACGATGATGCATGTCACTATCCCATGCATCACCCGCTATCTATCCCTGCTGTCATCTACATGATATGCAGTAGTCCATATAACCGGTATGCACCAATACCTAAATCCTAGCGTAAGGTATAAGGTAAACTGTGCATCATCAATCCATACAGATATAGTAAGCAGTAAAGCTAACGGATACAACTACCGGAGCAAGAGCACAGAGATACAGATATCAGGTATCCCTACTGCTAACTATGTCTAACTATCCCTACAGCTACAGCTCAATTGGTGTCAGGATTCATAAACTCTAGTACTTATCCTGGAGGTCTAGAGTTCGAATCCTGAGGAAGGCAAAAATCCACTGGCCAAGGGTGGGAAGTCCTAGTGAGTAACGACACGGCCGAGGGTCGCCTAGAGGGGCCGCCAAATGAGAGATTTGGCCGCCCAAGGGGCTGAGGGGCCGGGTCGTTACATCTCGACTTGCCAATCCTTCCCTGAGTGCTTAGCCTTCATTCCGTGACATCCCACTTGGGTTCAGGTCATCTCTTGATCGGCTCCTAAGCACTCAACGTTCATCCTGCAGCATCACATTCGGACACAAGATAGCCATTCAGAGTCTGTTCTCTCAAACACTCAAAATTCATTCCGTGATTTCTCATTCAGAATTGGAAAACTCAATCATATCAGCCTGAACCGCTAACAACTTGTGCACACCAACGACTTGACATTCCTTGATAACCCTACAAAAGGTGACACCCGAAAGTGTCAAAGGTATAGTCCAACGGTTGTCACCTCTAGTGTCCTAACCATCTCTTAGGCGGATAGTTGGTTCTCTTCCATTGGGTATATAAGAATCAACAGAAGTAAATGAAAGATATGATTTTATTCTCTCGGACATAGAGACGAGTCTTCTCCCTCAAAGTGTCATTTCTGTCTCTTTCTCTCCCACATCTTTGCTAGCCCCATTCCTCTATCTAGTGTTGACTTCATTGTCAAAGGGACTACGCCGGTGATCCCAGCCCAGCTTGCGTATAGCTTGATCGGCCAACCTGTCGCCCCGTCAGAGGGGATCAGGATCGAAGGTCCCATGGGCCTGGCAAACCGAGTGCTCAGATGGTCGAATCGACCCGTTTCCTTCAAGGTCGGCAACATACCGACCCCGATCGGAGGATGGTTACCGAGCCACCGAAGGCCGAAACCCTGGAGTTCCCAAGTGGCGAATGCCCGAGTCAGGGGAGCCCCGAGCTGGATGGGTATATAGTCTTCGACCACCTCACTTCCAACTCAGTCGGGCATTCCAGTCCGAGCATACCCTGGCTCAGAGAGCTTGACTATCCTATGTGATAGTGACCATAGGGTCCGAGTTCACTCCCAGCTGCCGGTCGGCACTCCCGTTCGAGGTTTTTTCGCGACCCACAAGAACACTCACTCCCTGACACAGCACAAACCTGATATCATTCAGGCCCGAATCGCAAGTACCCCGCTAACGTCATGATCATCCTGTCATACCCTGGCACCTTGTACCACGGTCACCTACGCTTGTGTTAGGCCGAGCGGCGCCCTGCAACGCTCGCCCATAAACTGACAGTGCTCTTTGCCTTATTCCAGTATGCGACATCTTACCCTGCCACCACTGGCTATGCCTTGCCTTGTTCTCGCATACGACAAAAGGTGGCAGGGCGAGCAGAAGTTGTTGGCTCCCTCAGCTATATAAGCTCCTCCACTCCCCTTCACACAAGTACGCGTAATAGTGTATTTTCACTGTTCCATTGTTTTCTCATTCTTCTACCACCGGGGACTGACTTGACCGTCGGAGGGTCTTACCGAAGACTTTTCCAGGCGGGTTGCTAACGGTCATTTTCTTACAGATCGGAGCCAGCATCGACAACTCACGACCTTCAGGAGACCACGTTGCTCTTAGAGCTCCACCTTACTTTGCGACAGGATCAACCGGCAACACCAACCACCCATTGACATACATCATCTCGCATACCATCGAATCTTGGCCAGTTGAGAGATGGTCGTACCTTCAGTACTCAAAAGGCACTAAGAGAGGAGGGGCCCTGAGAGGGTAAGAAAGAATATCATCAATAATTTACCTTTAAAAACACCATGTGCAGTGTTGTTAGAAAAATAAAAGAAGTCTCGTACAGTAGTTGGTTTGACGGTGACAAATTTACTAAAAAAAAATAATAAGGAGAGTGAAAATGGAAGAATGAATGGTACAGTGAATGACGTGGAATTGTGCATGCAGCGATCTCCGACGGATTCACCGTGCCTCCCAGGATATAGTTTGATTCGGGACGGCGGCCGAATGCCACCGATGGTATCTAAGCGATAATCGGACGTGTGCATGTAAAGTATCACGTCATTCACTTAAGTGTCACATCATTTACTCTACCATTCACTCTATCATTTTTACTCTCTCTATCGTACCTCTTTTACTAAATAGGGGTAGAAATCATTTCTAGACCACAGAAAAATCTAAAATCTAGAGGGCCACAAGTTCATAAAAAAATTACTTGCAGCCCACAATCGGACAACTATTTGTTCCATTTTTTGTCTTCAAACAAAATGCTGAAGCTTGACTATCATCACGCTGATATCATCCATGGAGCGTCGATCAGCCGATAGTTCCACGAGTTTTTTACAAGCAGACAATGTCGATGCATTATTATTATCATTATCTGCATCCACACACAATGGCCGAGCAAGATCTACTGCCTCCTGATTGCTAACCTGAAAATTTACAAGTAACCATTAACTTGTTTATTATTCAATAGAACAAAAAAGATGAAAAAAACAGAAAGATGAGGTTTTGATTTGTACCTTATCCCACAGTCCGTCAGATGCGAGAATTAAGAACTCACATTCAGCGTCGATTCCGATCACTCGAGTCTCCGGCACCGGTATCACCCATTGTTTGAGATGGGAATCTCCGATCCCTCTGGAAATCGCGAGGGAACCTTGTAATCTCCAAGTTCCTCGGCAGTAACCGACGTAGCCGCCCTGCATAAGATTCGCCGCCACTCATTAATTGCTATATATAATCAATGATCGAGTAGTTGCAGACGCGCGCTTACGAGGCTCTCAATTCTGTCTCTTTCATCTTCACGAGAGGGCCGGTGATCGGAAGTCAGGGCTTCTGCTTTTCCGGCTCGGCATAAGACAGCACGGCAATCCCCGGCGTTGGAGACGATGAGATCGCCGTCCCTAACCAAGGCGGTGACGCAGCAAGCGCCGCCGTCGGCTTGCTCCTTTAAGAACTCGGCGTCGGTTTTCAAGTATCCAGTTCGGACGATTTCTTCGATGCTGCTGGACACTGCTCCGGCGGTCGTCGACGACATTTCCTCTACGATGAACTCGTCCAGGTTCTCCGAAGCAAACTCCGCGGCTTTCTTGCCTCCATGGCCGTCAAAAATACCAAAGAAAGCCTGCAATCACAGAAGGCCAGGGCGATTTAATCGAGCCAATTCCGCTAGCCAGAACCACCGATCGATGCAACTCTTGAAGTGCAGTGCACCTACCAGTTTGGGATCCCCGTTGAGGTCCAGCGACACCTTATGCCGATCTTCCATCTTCCTCCCCTTCTTGCAATACACTGAATAGCTCGCGCTCTCCGCCGCCACTTCCGTCCTGCCATCCACCTCCTCTGTCTCGAAAGGCAACGCCTCGGCCGACGGAATATCAATCCGCGCCGGTCGCTTCCTCTTCAGGACGGAACGGGAAACGCTCGATCCCAACGGAAGCAGGGGCGGGGACGGATCGACGGCCCCCACGGATGGAGATGCCAGCAGCGAGATGGCGGCTTTGTGGAACCGGAAGGGGGATTCCGGTGAAAACACCGGCGAACTCGCGATCGCTAAAGAGCACGACATCGGCAATTCTCTTCCAAATCTCTTATTTATTTGATTTGATTAATTCTCTTTTCTTCCTCCACTTAATTGGCTCTGTTTATAGGCGTCGGGAGACGGTGAAATAAAGCTTAAGAACAACTACCTAAACTCAGAGCTAACGACGGCTGTAGAGTCAAAGCAACGTGAATGGCGTGTAAGTGCCGAGTGAGAAAAGTCTAGTCAAACGACACGGTCCACCGGGTAGCAACGGCCAAATTTTCCTGCACTTCTTATACCCATACACGAATCAAAACCTTCCTTTTTATTCGACGAGAACCTTGGGACCCAAACGACCGAGGGGTTTCTGGTTTTGGGGACGCCGGGGAAGACGGCTCGAGTGAACGGAATGAACGTTGGAATGGAAGAGGCGGCGGCCGACAGTTGACTGGAAGGTTTCGGCCTGACGTTGACCTTGACCTTGACCAGGGACCTTCGACGTACAGCTTTTAGGCCCAAAGTTTGCTTGTCCAAAGTTGAGTCCAGATTGTTATTTTTCTGTCAAAAATGGAAGAAGATTCTACCTTAGTATCAGTTTATAAAATGCTTATTAATCCTTAGATTCCAATCATACAGGAGAAATTTGGAGTGCCAACCTTTAAGCTATTTAGGCTTATTGGTTCCATTTTCCAATCTTTTGTAAAGAATCCTAATCTAAATGGAGCATAGTTAACTCAGATCTGTCACATTCCTTGACTTGTTTAGCTTTTTCATTGGCTTCTGCAGAATCACCAAAAACTTCCTAAAGATTTCACAATAACTTATTGATGCTAATTTCGATCTCCTTGATCAGATGGAGGAACCGAGTTCTGATGGACCACATATTATTGAGGTAGATATGGATGGATGTACCTCCTGGGGTTTCTGGCCTTGGTGGAAACAAGATTTGTTGTGGTGCTTCCTGTGATTTTAACAGTTCAAAAGATCATGCCAAAGAGAGATATGCAGCTATGAAGAAGCTTCTAATCGCAGTCATCTTTGGCATTGTATTTATGAGCGTAGAAGTGGCAGGAGGTGTTGCATCGGAGTCATGATCGGAGATGGCCTCATTTGGTATGAAGCAAAGTGGAAGATTATTGATCTGTGATCTCGTCATATATAGCGGACGGACACGTGGTTTTGGCCGGTACAGTAGACTAGGATGATAGGTCGGACATAGAGTCTGCCCTGATGGGTAAGGCCCTAGGTGACGCATGGCTCTGGGCCCGGGGGGTGGGGAAAATATGGATCTTAATATCCGTGTTCGAGTGGGCCCAGCTCGGTCAATTCCGCTTATAAAGTCACTCGGCCCTCTGGATAATCAAGTTGGAACCATAGTTTGCAAAATCGCGATCCTGGATCGTAAGATCGTACGATCCTACGATCCTACGCCAGAAATCGATCCAGAATCGCGCAGAATCGTTTTTCGTAGCAGGATCGGTAAGATCGGACAGGATCGGTAAGATCGGACAGAATCGGACAGAATCGTATAGGATCGGACAGAATCGGAGCAGAATCGGAGCAGGATCGGTGAAAGCTTCAAGAGGTCATAATTTCTGACTCGGATTGAACCACGTGACCTATAATATATCAAATTGAAACTCGTTCAAAGATCTACAGGTTAGTTTTAAGATTGAATCCCAAAAAATATTATTTAAAGTCTTTTCAGAAGCTCAGAAGATTATTAGTATTTTTTATTATTATTTTTTTATCTTTTACAGAGTTAGTGTTAGGGTTTTAAGATTATTTAAACATCTATTTAATTATTTTTAGTTAGTTTTTGATTAATAATATTATGTTATATCTTTTTCCTAAGGGTTTTAAGATTATTTAAACATCTATTTAATTATTTTTAGTTAGTTTTTGATTAATAATATTATGTTATATCTTTTTCCTAAAATGATACATTTTTAGATGTCTATTATCTAATAGGTTGACAATTAAATTGGATCATCTTGTAATCAATAGAATATTCTTAAAGTTGAACGTGATTATTATCATTATAGTGTTAATAAAAATTGTATATTCTTTCATTTTAAGGGTTTTTGTTAGGATCGTACGATTTTACGATCCGATCCTGACCGATCCGATCCTGACCCCAAATCGATCCGGTGTAGAATCGCGATTCTACGAACATTGGTTGGAACACCCTGGCAGGGCAGAACGAACCCCGAGCCTCTGGGCGTAGCTCTGACCCTAGAGAACTCCCGATCGAGGAATGTCGGTCGGAGGTACTCCCTGACCGGGTCACCTCAACCCAAGTAGATTGTGGCTGGCGTTTCCCGACTTAGGAGTCCCTTATTGTTCTCCCTGAGGAGGAAAACTCTAGTCCCGAAGTCGCGATGAGGAGGATGTCGATCGGCAAACGACTGAGCGCTCTGTGACTCAGTGTGTCATATTCGTGATGGTTTCTCTTGTCAGTATCTGTACTGATTCTCTGACGCTCATCACACAAAAGCGGTGACCGCGTCGGCGTCCGCTGACTCGGACCCAACACCACTAGTGTCAAGAATCATAGAAATCTCACTGGCTCAATACGGTCTCTAACAGCCACAGTGAATAAAACCAGGTTATACTACGAAGCCACCTGTAAATATCATAAAGTGCGGCGCCGGTCAGCTGACTGACACTGTTCACTGGCTTTGTCCTCGCATAGGACAAAAGTGGAAACAGAGTTGGTCGGCCCTCCCGACTATATATAGGACCCTCTGTCCCTTGCACGAAAAAAAGAAAGATAGGTTGGGCTACAATATTCCTCATTTTGCTTCCTCTTCTTTGTCGGATTTTGGCTTGACCGTCGGAGGACCCTTGTCAGGAGCATTTCCGGCGAGTTGCAAACGGTCACTTTTAAACAGACTTGGGGCTCACTTTCAACCAGGGTTTAGAGTCTTCGACCAAGCCGCGAGTTGTCTACCACCATCCTCTGTCGACACACGGTGCCTCGTCAGCTCGTTGGGAGCCCACTTAGCTTGCCGACAGGATCAATCTGATATGCACTCTGATCTTTTCTGTCATCGTGCTGTCGACCACAATCAAGATGCCGAGGAGGTGCTCATGGAGAGCACTCCGCGAGAGATAGATGCAACTGAGTTGGAGAAAGGTTTGTGCGATCGAGCTGAGCAGTGTCATTGCCATTCACGAACTCCACATACATATGGGCCATCACTGTCGCGAAGGTTCAATTATCTTGGCTTGCCGTGTTACCCTCACTCGACACTCGGACGCCGACGCTATGCTCGATCAGGTTATAGGATGCATCAGGAGGGACTACAACATCAGCTTCAGGTGATTTTAGTTCCTCCTTAGCAAGCTCCTTTGGCAACTGAAAATGTTGGTTATGAATGTTGATCCTGTCGACAAGTGAAGATGGTTCTCACTTAGATGACTCGGTCTGACTAAGATGATTTGGTTTGCAGTGGCGTGGGGGTCGGGGTCGGGCTCGAGAATTCAGTGGGGCAAGAGTGGCTCGGATCGGACCAAAACAAGAGCACACAAGTGGAGGAAGGATTTCTCAAATACTGGAACCCCCTCTTTGGAGCCCAAAGGGGGGTTTATATAGGGGAGGGGAAGCCCTCTGCCCTGTCAGAGCTGTCCTGTCTCATTAAGAGCTGGTCAGCTGGCAGACATGACTAATGGCAGCTTTAGTTTCTCTGTGAGACTGCCACAGCCGCCTGACAACCTGTCCTAATTGTCTCCTTCTGACCCTCATTAATTAATGTTTTGTGGCTCTGTCAGGTCATGATAGTGTCAGAAATCCCTTCCTCATAATGGGGAAGTTCTTAGAATCTTTTTGTTGGTGGGGCCGTTCGGTTACTCAGGAACTTCCAGTCAGGCGAGTACGAGCTTACCGAATGATGGCTGGGCGGGTGAAGAGGGCCAGTCAGATAAACCCAACCTCTCTATTGCTTGCGTACTCGAAACGGGCTTGAAGTGCCCACTCCCGGATGCCCGACCGAGGACGCCCAATCGGGTGCTCTTGACCGGGAATTACCGACCGGGAAGGCCCGACCGGGAGACCCCGATCGAGAGGTTCATTCTTTGTTGAGTGCTTCCCTAACCAGGGCCCGACAAGTGCTTCTATCATTGCTCAACTGAAATTGTCCGACCTGGAACATCCGACTGGGTGTCGTTGCTTGACCTCCTTATCTAGGTGAACTCAA
>JAGFNQ010002314.1:996089-1024515 GCA_024364735.1 Boesenbergia rotunda | reverse complement strand
GTCGACATCTGCGAAACCGACAAAGACAGCAAGAATTTAAGAAAGTAAACAAGAGGAAGACACAAAAAAAGATCCAGAGGTAGAAAGAGGGACCGAACCGTAGGTGAGGGCACGGACGATGCCGCCGCGGCGGCCGCTGTAGTCTTTGAAGATCTCCTCGACGGTGCGGGGGGCGGAGGAAATGGAGCCGAGTTCCATGAAAGCGACACCAGATATTGGATCCGAGGGCTGGCGAACAAGAATCTCTCCCTATCGGAGGAAGATGAAGAAGAAGATTGGAACGAGGAGCAGAAGCGAAGAGTGGAGTCGAATGCAACGCAAGATAGGGAAGAAGGCTCTTTCCACTTTTGACGATAATTATGATACAATATATTATTTTTATTTTATTTCATGTTATTAATTATTCCTTTTCCGGAAGTGAATTAACTTGAATTGAATTCCAGTTTGAAGTCCGTGTATCCATCCAGTTAGAACCGGCCCGGCCCAACCCAGCCCAGCCCATTGGGCCTATATTAACTTTAAGATCTCAAGCCACATCCATGATGTCAAAGCGCATCAGTAGCTTCACCGACGGCAGAGTCTCTCCCTTGTGATCGCAAAGCTTCACTGACCGGATTCCAGTCCGCAACTCCCACACCGGCAGGCAAGTCTGGCCGGCGAAGTCGTCGGGATCCGACAAGTCATGCTCGTAAACCTCAATCCGGAGCAATGCCAGCTCGGGAACCCTCAACTGGAACTCGAACTCTTCATCCCAAACCGGCGTCCAGTCATCCTCAACTGCTTGCGTTTTCTCCATTTTTACTGTATCAGCTGCCACACCAGCTATCCCAACCTACACCAATTCCTCAATCATCCAATTCTTGTAATTAACATCGCAAATACGTTGAAATTAATTAATTAGTAGCTCATTACCCTCGTATAAAAATCTGGAGGAGAATAAGGATCAAAGTGGTGCTTGTCGAAATCAAATCGCCAGCCATCTCCAGTATACACTCTCACCTTGAGAATCTTCTTCACTTCAAGTTCAGCTTTGGGATCGAAGACTTCATTTGGATCATCATTCTTCAACAATCTATCTGGTTTTTTCACGTACCCACAGCCTCCATTTGCTCTGAACATGCCCTGCATCAACCATAATGCTTTCCCATGCCCCTGTATTCATCAGAAACTTCATCAACAATTGAACAGCTATCTTTCTGTTGCGGCTCGACCATGACATATCTGGATACCTGCATGTTTAGGGCAACCATCTGAGCACCATGCGCCCAAGCAAGCAATGGTTTGTAGTTGGAAGAAGTAACTCGAGTGCCCTTGGGATATATCCGCAGCAAATTCTTTTGAGTGAACCTGAAAGATCATCTTATAATTTTCTCTCTTTGATTCTTGTTTTCAGAATAAGATTTACCAGTAAGTCAACAACAAAGATGATTTTTGTAGTACCTCACGAGTTCAGTTGCATGGGAATCAGTAGCCTTCTCCAATGCCAATTCACTTAAACTGAGACGACTCACACTGTGAGGATCAATCTTGAGAGCAGCCCCTAAATCACTCTTCAGTTTCTTTGCTGCAATTCCAATCAGATTCTTGTATTCAGGCGCTACTATCCGATCCTCCTCTTCTTCATGATCAAGATGATCACTTACTTGTTGCTGAATCTGTCAGTGAACAAGTTTATCAGACACAAATTTATTTATGTGTGTGTGTGTGCGTTCTCTGTTGAAGATTACTGACATCAGTAAGTTTGTCTTCATGATCTGAAAGATCTCCACTCCATGGCTTCACTTGGCCTCCCTTTTGCTCTTCTTCTTCTTCCTTAGACACCTTGGATGATGATTCAAGGTACTCTTTTGGTGGTTTAGTGGAGATTATGATTCTCCTTTTCAATGCTTCTGGCGAAGGAAAATTTTCTAGCGACTTGGAGTCTGAAGTAAACAGCATGGCTCCAAAAGTCTCAGTTAACATCTGAACAAACATACAAGAAAAACAGAGTGATCAAAATGGCATGCATACGTAGATCAGAATCAAAGAATTTATTGTACCCGAGCTACTACAGCTTGAAGCTCCGCAGTTAAATGGTCTTCAAAAGTGATTATGACTGGATATTCAGATGCTGCAAAGGCAAATTTCTTAATGGAGGTCAAGCATTTGATGAGTTTCACTGGCTGAGTCAATGTCCTACAGAGTTAACGAGATCAGACAGGAATTTATATTGCAGAGAGAGGAGTAGATTGTAGAGTGAGGAATTTATGTACCCTCCGTGAAGAACATCAAATCAGTGTGTGTTTTATTTGGCCAGAGATCAAGTTCAATGACTCGCACTCCATTTTGTAATGCCTCAATCACTGGTCATCACCTGCGAGGCTACTGATCTGAATTGCCTGTTAAATAGGAGTTGTGGCCTGTGTATATGAAATAGTGAGACAGTGGAGCAGTCATGTCTTGGTACACCTGGAGTTGCAAATCGGAGAGGATTCAATAAATAAATAAATGAATGAATATTGAAGTATTAATTTGATTAATCTAATCTGCATGCGTACGTACTCCGTCGGGACGGTGAGCGGCGTTGTCGTCGGAGAAGAGGAAGCCGTAGAAGTCGTCGAGGGAGAGGCCCTTCTTCTTCTGGAACACCTTCAGGGGCTTCGCTTCCCTAGCGTCGTCGATGATGGCCTGCGCTGCGCCGGAGTCTGTGGGCTCCCCTTGCACCTCCGCCAGGAACTCGGCCAGCTCTTGGACCCCCATCACGCCGCCGGCGTCCGCGTACTTCTCGAACTCCTTCCTGATCGCCTCCGGCGGATCGGTCGACACCGGCCTGAACCGGCGCCGGAAGAAGTAACACACCCTGTACTCGTGCCACGCCGACCGGCGCCGTCGGCGCCGCCGGAAACACGTGCGGAATCGAAACATGAGATTATCTATAGAAAATGGTTGCGGCCTGTGGGATTATCTATAGAGCTGCTACAAGTAATCTTCTTAGAAGGTAATGAGAAAGTGATTGGAATGATGCGAAGCTTTGCTCCATTGGGGTGGAGACGAATGAATACGATGCCTTGCTCTGACTTGGCAACAAGGCTTTGTCACCTTCTGTTCATGAGATATTCCACATATATACTGATAATCAACATATAATTCATCTCCATAAATTGAAGCAGTTTGCATAGGTTGCAATAATTGAAGCACTCCTAGAAGAGAACAGATTGACTATAGAAAAGCTAGCTACATCGATCTTCCATTATTTCCAACTTTACGGTGGTGCCTTTCAATTCTAGGGCTTTATATATGATTGAACCAGCTTTAACAAAGTTGATTTCCCACGCACAAGTCCATGGAAGGTAGAAAACATACGTAAACATCGATCTACTAGTGTTGTTGGAAATAAATTAGGTGCGAGAAGAAGTTGTAGCTAGGTATTGGACAAAGATGTAACCATTACCAGAGGACCACTGCTGTAAAACGTATCTTAGGACATCTCCATCCGTTCCGTTCCGTTCCGTTCTGTGAGAGAGGTTTTTAGTTTTTTTTTTAATTTTTTTCGGTGGGGATCCACTGTAAATGAAAATTTTACAGTGGACTTGTGCACAACTTCTTACGTAAAGTGGGCATCCACAAAGAGAAATAAACATACGTAAACATCGAAATATCAAACTCAACTTTACGTAAGAAGCTGAGTTTGATATTTCGAACACAACTTCTTACTTTTTAATGCCACTTAAAAAAAGAGAAATAAAAAATTTCTTAAAAACCTCTATTGTGGATGCCCTTGTATGTTAAGTAAAAGTGAGATAACATTGAGATAGACTCTTTGAGTAATAAAGATTTAATTCTCATTGAGGCTGTGCTAGGATGTCCAGTTAGTATAGACAATTATATAATTAATAAAATAAATAAATATTATAAAATAATTGTCTTATAATTATTCTTTTCGAATCTTCGTATTTTAAAATTTTTATACAATAATTTCTGACATAGCCATGTGGGATAAGTAAGGGTCCTAGTATGTTCTTGACTCTGTCAACATAGTCTTTGTGTGACATGTTCTTGACTCTATCAACATTGACCTGTTCTTGACTCAGTTAACATGAACCCTGTGTGGCATAAATCCAAGTCACTTGAAGTGTTGGATGTGCTCGGGGTTTGGGGTCAGATTAGGTCATGCAAATTTCGGAAGAGATCGGAAATACTTATAGAGAGCTTGGAGGTATAAAGTAGCTTCGGCAATTTAGATAAGGACGTACTTAATAATTGATATTTATTAAAAAATATATCATGATTTTATTTTTACTAAAGAGCACATCCATTTTAGTAAACTTTCTATTATACCCTCCCGTCAAATATTATCTTTCTCTTTCTCAGTAACGAATTCCTAGATATCTAAACCTGCTTTTTCAGACTTTTCATTTTAAAATAATATATTATGGAATCGGCTAAAAAACGTAAGGTGAAGAAAGAAAAATTATTTTAGTTAAAGGAAACATCTCTTCCAACATCATTTCAAAAATATAAAGAGATGATTTTTTATATTTAATTAATATAAATTAATATATTTAATAATATTTAATAAATATATTAATATATAAAAAAACTTATCAAAACACGTGATTTCAGATTCCAAACGCAGGGCCTGTGTTTTGAGAAATCCAAATATCCTAAGTCCATCAGTGGGTTTTCACCTCTAACTATTGACTTCAGGCCCTGTGTTTGAATCTGAAATCACGTGTTTTATAGGTTTTTTTATATATTAATATATATATTAAATATTATTTAATATATTAATTTATATTAATCAAATAAAAAATCATCTTTCACTGAAAGTCACTAATTCATCCTAGAAAACTCCTATTTCAACATAATTTATAATCATTAGAAGTTTGGATACCAAAAATACCATCTCCTAGCTCAAATCTAACTATTGATATTGGATTTTGAGAAATCCAAATATTCTAGGTCCATCAATGGATTTTGGTGAAAACCCACTGATAGACCTAAAAAATTCCTATTGCAACATAATTTATAATTATTAGAAGTTTATAACATAAAAGATTATCTTATAAATAATTAATTTAATAAATCATGATTAAATATTATTTTAGAAAAATAAAATAAATTTTTTTTGAATGCACGCAGGGCCTGAAGTCATTTGACTTTAATAATGGGAATCCATAAAAATTACAAAGGTATCTAAAATAATAAAATTAATACAAAATAGAGAAAGTTAAATAAAATGAGTTGAGAGATAAAGTAAAAAATATATAGAGAAAAATTATGGAAGTGAGGTAGAAAAAGAAAATTAGTAGAAAAAAAATAAGAGAAAATATGATAATAAAGAAAATAACCATTAAAGGTAGAGAGAAAAAATAAGATAAGATAGATGTGATAAATTATAAAGGGAGAAATTATTAAAAAATATAGAGAGAGAAAATAATATGAAAGAGATAAAGAGAGAAAGTGATATAGAAATACAGAAAGACAAAGTAATAGATAATATAGAAAAAAAATAAAAAATTATGATAAATAAATTATGATAAGAGAGGTAGGAAGAGAAAGTAATATTGAAAATATATAGAGAGAAAATGAGATGAGAGAGGTAGAGAGAGAAAGTGATATAGAAAATGTACAGAGAAAAAATAATATAGAAAATATTAAAAAAAAGAAAAATAAAAATAGATAAATTATGATAAGAAAGGTAGAGAGAAAAAGTGATAATGAAATTATATAGAGAGAAAATGAGATGAGAGAGGTAGAGAGATAAAGTAATATAGAAAATATAGAAAGAGAAAAGAATAAAGATGTAGAGAGAGAAATTTTAAAAGGTAGAGAGAAAAAATAAAATGAGAGAATGGAAAAGAGATAGTAAAATGAAAAAATAAAAAATAAAAAAAGTGTTTTAGATATATGAAAATGAAGGAATGATTAAGGAATTTAATTGACGAGGGAGGAGTACAGAATGAAAATAAGGGAATGATTCTCTTATTTTTATTCCTATTGACACATATCAAATAGTGTCAGTGGAAATGATTCCCATCGATTTTCATTCCCTATTTCCTATTATCCCAAACCAAACGTCCCCTAAAAAAAATTGTATCTTTTATCAATCAAGATCTCGTGAACCTGTTTAGGGCTTCGAGTAATGATATATGTTGGTTCTTGGATGGCTAGAGGGGGAAATTGCTTTCTCTTTGAAGTTTCTGCACTTATGGGTTAGGCAGCGGAAGACAAATGCAGAAACAGAAACAACACAGAAAACCAAAACAAAGAGAGCAAACCACACAGACGCTAACACCGCGATGTACAAGGTTCGAGGATAACTTGCCCCAACTCCTTAGCGTGCCCGTGAGATGGGCGATCCCTTGATCGTCGGCAATCAAGCCCGGGTGAACCTGGATATAATAGCGCCACCTTCTCGGTGAAGAAACCTCTCCACAAATGCCTCAAGACGATATGAGATTAAGTGCACTCGACAACAAGAAGGAACGCTCACAAGGATGTCACAGGAACACTCAAGCACGAAGCAACAGAGAGCACAAACACAGCCCAACCAAACTCCTCAAGTTTTCTGTCTATTCTAATCCCGCTCCTCTGCTTCCAGCTTCGTCTTAAGCTTTTGCTCCCATCACCAGGCTCTCCATCAGCATCCACTGAGCTACAGCCTGACTCCCTGAGCACTCAGTCCACTGAAGACCTCTCCAGCTGAGCCTCCGTCAGTCGCCAGCCGTGCGCCAGAAGCCGTTGAGACCTGAAATCAGTAAACAGACAAACTTGCACCAAGGAAAGTCCCCAGTTGACTCTTCTCCAATGTTTAAATCCTCCCTGTATTACCTGCACACTCATCAGAAGCTTAGCAAAGCATATCACAAAGAAATCGGCAGTGAATCAAAGAAAACGCAGAGAAAACAGACGCGATTAGATCGTCTGACATCGATTTTAAATTAAAGTTCAGCTACTGATCGGTCCACAGAGCGATCAGAGATGACCCTGATCGGTCACCAGACCGATCAGGGTAAGCCCTGAACGATCAGGCTCCAGCCTGATCGGTCCACAGTGAGAAACTGGGAATCGCGGCTTCTTGTGATCGGTCACACTGACCGATCACAGGTCGTGGATCGGTCACCGGATCGATCCAACACTTTGTTGGAGGAATTCCAGCTCTCGCAGGGCAAAGCCTCTGATCGGTCACCTGACCGATCAGGCTGTGCCCTGATCGGTCTGGTGACCAATCAGGTCACTCCCTGACCGATCAGGAGCTTTCCTGAGTGATGAATAGTGTCGCGACACTTTGATCTGTCATGAAGACCGATCAAGGGTTTCTCCCTCAACCTTCTGATCACTCTCTGATCGTTCACCAGAACGATCAGAAGCAAAACAGAAACCTTTCTGTTCTCTCCCTGATCGGTCACCAGACCGATCAGACGTCCTTGGTTCGGTCACCAGACCGATCCACAACAGGGAGTTCGTGCCAACTCCCTGATCGGTCACTAGACCGATCCAGAGACTCCCAATTCAACTCTCAGTCAAGAGAACGGGCTCTCTAGCCTTCTCTGACTCGTGCTCAGTCTCCCGGACCAAGACTCCGTGCCCAGCTTCACTCACCGGGACTTCATGCAACCTAGCTTCACTCACTAGGACCCGACTTCACTCACCAGGGTTTCGGTCACCCGGCTTCACTCACCGGGACCCGCCTTCACTCATCAGGATTTCAATCAACCTAGCTTCACTCGCTAGGACCTGGCTTCACTCACCAGGATTTCGGTCACCCGGCTACACTCACCGGGATTTCATTCACCTGGCTTCACTCACCATGACCCAGCTTCACTCACCGGTATTTCAGTCACCTGACTTCACTCACTAGGACCCGGCTTCACTCACCGGGATTTCCTTCACCTGGCTTCACTCACCAGGACCCGACTTCACTCACCGGGATTTCAATCAACCTAGCTTCACTCGCTAGGATTTCAATCACTCCGTGCCCAATCCCCGACCAGGACTTAATCCGAATTCACCCAACCAAACTTAAATCAGTGTCAACACCAAAACAACAATCGGGCCAGACTGCATCAACAATATATACGTACAGTGAAAGTGAATGTCTCAGTGAAAAATTTGATCGTCAATCGGTGACACGTTCGACTTCTGATCATTGATCGGACACCGCCGCCCCAAACCAAACTATATCCTGGGGGTACAGTGAACCCGTCCGGGATCGCCGCAATTGTGATCTCGCATCATTCGCCGTTCAATTCCGACGGATTCACCGTTGCCGGTGATCCTAACGGGTTCATCGTCTCCCAAAATATAGTTTAATTCGGGATGTCGATTGAAAGTTGTCGGTAGTGCCCGATCGACTATCAGACGTCGAACGTGTTATCGATTGATAGTTAAATTTTTTTATTAAGATATTTATTTTTATTATGAAAATCATTTTTCTTAAGACTTCTGCCCAATAAAATGGTAAAATCGGCGAGCAGGCGTCGAACACGTGGAAGAGCATCCTTTTTTTGAACTCCCCAACCAGCGCCGACATTCTAGAAGAGACGGATCGAATCGTCAACCGCTGGCTTCCGCCGCCTCCCGCTCGCCGGCGACCACCGATCGCGCCGGCCCACACCCTGAGATGGATGGAGGAGGCCCAGTCGCGCACCTTCGCGATGTGCGCTGCCTTCGAGGTCCTCGATTCCCACTGATGGCCTTCCAGCAGTTCCAGTACGCGTTCTTCTTCGCCTTCTACTTCAGAGTACTCGTCTACCTCCTCAACGGCGGCGGATGCCTCCTCCTCAGGATCCAGTCATCTCAACGCGATCTTCCTCAACCTTTGCTCCCGCGTGTACCTCGGGTACATACCACACCGTTGCCCAGGTAAGACTCCTGCTGTCGCCGCCTAATCTCTCAGATCTTTTCAAGATTTAATCTTTGCTTGTTTTCTCGGTTAGGTAATCGCTAGCTCGACTCTGGGAATGGTAGTCGGTGACGGGTGGTTCTGGATAGTAAATATGATAAACGAATATTACTTTCCAGCAATAGAAGAGAGCGGAATTATTCTGTGCGAGAGCTGCAAGGAAGAAATTGGCCAAAGATTATAATCGGATGTGTGTAACTGTGTAAGTTATTGGGCATGCTTTTCTGCTTTATTTTTTTCTATCTGATAACCATTTTGTCGAGTTTATGGCTTTCTAGGGCAAATTCTAACATCTTGTTGCCCTTTTTTTGTTGAATGATAATTGTCGCCCTCTTTGCAACTAAAACTCGAGTACATTTTGGGTTCATTCGATGTCCTTCAGCTGATATATACTTGGGCAACTATTTCCCTCAAATTTTATGCTTTTAAGAGAGAAGCATTTGTAAACATGCCCTAAAACAACCTTATTTAGTATAATCCTCAAATGTATCTTCTTGACATGAAGGGGGGCTTCACGCTAGATATGTCCCAAATTCACTACCTAATTGTTAGTTTGTGTAGTCTATTGGTCAAGATTCATAAAAGTTGCCAGTTGCACAATTTTTTAGTTGTTTTCTCAAACTAGGTTCATTAAGAGCACAAGCCTAGATATTTGGAGAATCTTAATACAACTGAGGTAGTTCCAAACTCAAAATATCCTAGTTGACTCTAGAATTATTCATTTTATTTTGATAAATAAATCTTCTTCATTTTTACCAAAAATTCCCCATCATGTCATCATCGCTTACTAATCAAACTAAAATCACTTATGTACCCTTGGTCTTTCTAAACATGCCAACTTAAAAGACTCTAAAGACACCATTTGCTGGTGGTTCATGTGTAATTGAGTTGGAAGTTCTGAATTTTGTCAGAGATAATTTGAAGAAGCAAGAACGAACACTTTCTAACGCTGTTAATTAGTCAAAGTTCTCACTTCTATGATCACAAGTTTTAGTGATGTTTGGTTCTTTGTTGATCAATTAACTATTATATGAGGATTTATTCTCTTTTCACCAATCCATGCTTGTCAGACTGGTCTAAACTTTTGAAGGAATTGCGCCTCTGATAATTTTTTTTTTCACCTTTTGCCGCAGGTTATTAGTTTTGCAACATATAGTTTGACAGAATTTAACAAGAGGAGATGCATGCATGAAACAGAATTTCCAAAGGCACACAGGTATCTTAAAAGATTCTCTTGATCCTGATCTTCTAGCCTCTGCTAGTAGTATAATGACTTGATGATGGTTTAGACGAGCTTATTTTCTTATACTTATTAGGATATTGTCTTCCACTCGATGAGGGCTTAATTTGAAATTTTACTAGGGATAATTTGTATTTTAAGATACTACTCTTACATATCATTGACTGCATTGGTTGAGCAAATAATTCTCATTGTGAAAAATAGAGAATCATAGAACAGCATGCATGCATGGCCTGCTCAATAGGACGACCAAACCATTTTTACCTCTCCATTCAGCCTCTTTTCATAGGCCTGTCATTTTGTAGATCTCAGCATGAAGCCTGCACTTTGTAGCCGAAAATGAGAACCTTGAATTCCTTAAGAATCCTTGTCTATTCATTTTACTTAGTGCAGATGATAGCTGGTGAATTGAATGCTCTGTTATTTGCAAGTCCTGCTGTCTCTCCAATGAATTCCCTGTTGGTCCATTATTCTGCATCTTAAATGCTAATTCCACCTTCACTGTCACTCTCCTGTGCGTGTCTAAACCATCAATTGTCTCTCCCTTTGTTTTTTCTGCAAGTTTTGATGGAGGCCTCACTTGATAACATATTGTAGGGACTCCTGTCTTCTTCCTGCAGATCCTGTTGTGAAATCGGATAATAATCACCTGAAGTCAAGCCTCTCTTGATAGATTCAACTGCTTTCTAATTAACAATGTTCGAGACATTATTATTTCCTGACTAAATTTTCTACCAATTGTAGGACGTTGTTTTCATGATTTGAAGGGGGAAAAAAAGCCTTCTTGATTTGTGCCTATTAAACTAAAAGGCGTAACAGTGAATCATCAGATCTGGAGTTGGGATCACTAGTCACTAAATTAAGATTACTAGATTACTGGACACACGCCGGAGGAGGAAATTAAGATTACTAGATTACTAGATTTTTGCCAACTGAATCACTAGAAAGTCTTTTTCATGGTCTGTCTGTCTAAAACTGGAACCTGCTGGGTCTTGACTTGGTCATCCTGTTCGTCCCGAAGGCCTCGTTGTTATTGATCTTTCGCGCGTTCCTGTACGCGGCACATCCAACTGCATAGACGATCAGGAGGAGGATGAGCATGACGATGTTGATGACCGAGACCTTCCTCCAGCTGTGCCTGAGGCTCGCCAGCACACCTGCCTTGCACGAGTCGCACTGATAGCAGAGCTGCTGCTGGTCGTTCGTCCACCGGATGCAGTCGGAATCGTCGACCGCCACCCCGGCCTGAGTCCAAAATGTCTCGTTCACGTAATTGTAGCCGCATGAAGTCGGTGGCTTGCAGCATCCAGACTACAAAATGGTAATGCACACACGGAAGTGAGGACACTTCAGAGAAATATATATGCCTCTGAGTTTAAAATGGTTATTTTAAACTCACCTTGAACATGTTATACAGCTACTGCGTAATTTATACATGATATAAATCCTAAATTTTAAAATCTAAATTAACTTCTACACGTTAACAACTACTCATAACTTTTATACACTCTCACTTAATAGCTGAATGTTGTAGTGGCTACCGATAACTACTACAAGATCTTTTTGGAATAAAATTGTTAATGGGATGTTTGTTTATTTATTTAAAATGAACTCACAATTGATGTTTAAGCAGAGGACCAATTCGTTTTCATCAGAATTATAGCCTAGAATTCGAAGGATCATCCAGTAGGATCTTATCTCAAGAGTAGAGGATTTAAGGAAAGATATAATATAATTGTGTCTGCAAGATCTAGTGGCTTTAAGGCAGGACATGTGATGGCATGTTTAATTACTCCCCTGCCTATGTGGCTCTCATCCATTGGTTCAAAGATACGATTCAGAACTTAAATGCCAGGGTCCCACAGTTCATTTTGGACAAGGACTTGGTTCCTCAATCATGAAGGGAAATCTTAGGGAGAAGATCTATATCTTTTGATGCTATTATAGCATTTGACAAAAATCACTTAGGCTCCGTTTATCTTTTTTTTATTCCTCAACTTTATCAAGAAACTAAGCAAAAAATCAAATATATTTTCCATCTAAATTTTTAATGAAGACGCATTATAATAATTATAAAATCATAACCATTATATAATTAAAATAATTAAATTTAATTATTATTATAACGATAAATAATCTCATCATTGGTGAAATTCTAAAAAAAAAATATTGATGAAAAAAATTATAATGAACAAAATCAAACATATAAACAAGAAAAATAATAAAGAAAAAAAATTGAAAGTCTAGAAAACTCATCAATTATTATGATTTAGTACTACTTTAACATGTTTCTAGCATGTTCAACTGATTCAAAAATTAAATGAGATAACAGTATAGGATAATATTAGAAGGTAACTAGATAATTATATTCAACTGAACAGTGAAGTGAAGTGCGATTTAAAATTAAAAAAAAAGGCCTCTATTTGAATTTTGCGCGAGAGAGACGAAAACACTTGTAACTCTTCTGAGAGAATCTGAAACAGAAGCAGAATCTAAGGAAAAGAAAGATAAAGGGAATATTAAAAAAAACACTTTATTCTTTGCCTTTTTACCGTTTTCAAGTCTAAGTAAGATTAGGGATCAAAAGGAAGCCTAGTACTAAAAGGACAAGAACGCACAGTTCTATAGATGCTGAATAAAGTTGACGAAAGCTAAATCGAAGTTGCTAACAATGATCGAAAGTTGAGATTTTGAAGAAAATTTTAATTTCTGCAGGCAATTTTCTTGCAGTTCGATCGAGAACTTTTCAAATTCAATCATGCGCAGAGTGAAAGCGATCGAGGAAGAGTTCGAGAAGGGGATGCGAGCACTGACCTCGATCGAAGTGAGTTGCCTCTGGTAGAACATATCGGCGGACTCCGGAACCGGCACGCCGGTGGTCGGGTCGCGGTCGTACCGCGCCATGCCGGAGCACGCGTGGCCCTCGCGGAGGCAGGAGCTGATCTTCTCCCAGTACCTGGGATCGTCGACGCGGTCCCTGAGCCAGCCGGAGTAGTCGGAGAGCTGGTACTCGAGGTAGCCGCGGCCGACGACGGCCTGGCCGCGGCCGCGGTCGGTGACCGCGAAGGCGAAGACGGTGAAGCCCAGGAGCGCGGCGACGACGAAGAACATAGCGAAGAGGTAAGCCTGGAGGAGCCAGGCGAGGCGGTAGCAGGCGCCGGCGAAGCCCATGAGGGAGATGACCATGACGGTGACGGCGATGATGATGATGGGCCACTGGAGGAACCGGAGGCAGTCGGTGTTGTTGGCCCGCGCGCTGAGCCAGATTCCGCCGGCGAGGATGGGGATGGAGACGAGGAAAGCGACGAAATTGGCGGCGCCGATGAGGCTGGTGCTGCCCCGTATCATCTTCGTCTCTGCTAGCTCAATTTGCAATGCCACGGACACAAGCAATCGCTCTGCTTGCCTGCTTCTCCTGGTTTTATGGGGGAAGAAAAGGTGGAGTCCTTACTTAGCCAACTACCTTTTACCTTCTGCCAACTTTCCGTGTCTTTTCCTCTCTTTTGTATTGCAATTGCGATTGCAAATTGCAATCAACAATTGGCAGGGGTTTTCATTTATAAACACAAAGATAAATATAAGTTGGTGAAATAAGTTTATCAATAAGGTTAATTAAAAAAACATAATAATTTTTTCTAATTAGTCAGTGTCGTTCTTAATCACTGATATCACCACTTCATTAAGGTCCCTTTGCCATGCGGCACTTTCAATTGATTTTTCTATATAGAATCCAATTGTCAAAAGGTATTATCCTATTCCCATAAGTGATTCAGATGAGATCAAAGGGAAGAAAACTTAATAGGAAGAATATCATAAATCCTATAATAAAATACAATAATCTTTTACATGAAAAAAAAATAAATATTCAACAAAATATTTTACATCTGCTATAAATTAACTTTAAAACTATTACATACTAATGGATCAACCCGAAACAAGAAACTACATGGCGCATAGTAAAATCAATTTTAAAAAATAATTAATCTCAAATGGGATGAATATATTTTATATTAAATTATAAAAAATTGAAAATATATATATATATAATGAACAAAGTGGATGGATGCCAGTACCACAAGTCAAAGAAAGTTAATTGGTTGAAAGTTAGAGTTGAATAGTTAAGTATATCGGATGAAATCATACAAGCCACATGTAAACAAATAAGTCAAAATTGAACAAGTAAAATGTACTCAGCAATCTAGGCAAGACTAGGATGCAAAACAACTAAAATTATAGAGCAAACTGAATGGATTTAGGTCAATCATTATCCATTAATTCCCATAAAAGTAATTCTTATCATTTCACACAATTCTGTATATTATACATAAAACATAAACATAAAAAAAAATATCAAATTCATATTTGACTCTATAATTTCATTCCCTAGCAATGTCGCCAAGAGAACTATTTTTTAGTACCAGGAAAAAAAAAATCCATAATCGATTCATTGACCTACACAACAGAAATAAAGAATCAAACTTTTTCAAAAGCTGGGGCATCGCCTTTGAATGATTCGGCCGCCAAATACTTCGAGGAACATTATATATAAAAATCAATAAATTTTATTAAAAATTGTTCGGTATATATATCCCCCTTTGCTACTTTGGATGATGCTGTTATAAACTTGCAGATAATTAATTCTTCTAGAGTTTAAGTTTGCCTTGAGCTGGCAAATATACAAATTATTAGATACAACTATATGGATCTGGTCTTATCATTCAAATCTTTTGAATCATTTTAGATAAAGCATATAGATCTTTTTTTCAGATCCTTTTAACATTTAATTGATTCAATTAGTTCAAATATTATTTTTGATGGCTTTTTGGCATATTTACATCATCTCTAGTTTTTTTTTCTTCATATTTATCATAAACTAGAACATTTTTTAACGTAATAAATTTTAGTTTTAATTTTCTTATTCTACAAGGCAACGTTGCACCTAATTACTTCAAGATAACAACAGTTTAATTTTAATGCAACCTACAACAGTCTCCAAGCTAGAGTCCATAGTGAGTTTTGGATAAAACGAAGTGCAAGCACATTCAGTTAACTGGGAAATTCATGAATAAAATCCATGAGCATAAATAAAATGAGAAAAACTAAATCTAAAATTGATAACAAAAAATAAAACAATCACGGATGCTTTCTGGTAAAGCAATTAAGCAAGAACATTATTAATGAATCTCTACGTAAAAATAAAAAAATAAAAAGATTAGCTTTTGTATGTGAAATCAAGGCACAAAATATAAATTTATTTATCTAAAGAGTATATTCCACTAAATTTTCATCATGAATATTTGCAGAAATGTGGATAGATGAACTGCAAACACACCTTATCATTCCATTGCATGATGAAACTAGAGTTTGGATACACTCAATGGACAATGTTAGAGATGATTCAGAGGCTAATTGAAGTTCGCAATGCCAGCACAATTTCTTCCTAAAATGAGATAAAGAATATTTGTGCTCCAATCAGCATGATCTGTAATTCAAGTTTTAGCTCAGACTGATTGGTTCATTGTGCAGGCAAAACATTTTCTTTTCCTGTGATAGGAGGTAAATCACTGTGATTACTCTTCTGAGTATCTGCTTCCTGTGCATCTAGAAAAGATGCCACATCTGAGTTCTTTGTGCCAAGACTGGAACTTCTATCTATAGAAACTGAGAGTTCTTTGAGGTGGTCTGGATGCAGATTAGAATCTAAGTCTTTTCTAGTTGGTTTTGGCAGTGCAGAATCCAGATTATTGACTTGGACTACTTCGAGGCTGCCCTTGCATGAGGTATGACCCTTTGGGGAACAAAAATCCTTGTCAATGGAGCTCATTTCCAACTGTGCTTTTGATGTGCCAATTGAGTCGTGGGATCCAAGATGCATAGGTAGCTGTTCGGGAGATGAAGATTCTCTAGATGGATTTTGAAAAGGAGCAGAGCTATGAAATGTGGAACAATCCTGAGGGATGGCCTTATTGATTAGCTCAATCTTGCCTGATTTTAATTTGCTCGCTCCTTCAATCTTACGTACTCCAGTAGTGGATTTGAGAATACTGGGTTGTTGGCGAGTCTGGGATGTTTTAGCATTGAAGGTTATGGATTTATTCTGAGAATTCAAGACAAAGTAAAATAAGGTCCTATAGAAGTAGTTGAAAGAACCATATGCAGTTGGTTGTTTTATAGGCTTACCGCATCAAAATAACCAATTTTTGGAGTTGGCACTTTCAGACCTGATGGCTTGAAGCATTTTGCTCCAATGTTTGTGTTAGTGCAGCTCTCTTGATGATTCACTTTTGATAGCTCAGACTGTTTGCATCTTTCTTGAGAATGTCGAAGATCTTCAGAACTGGCACCTGACTGGAGACTAGACAAACAAACTTCATCATTTTCAGCACCTTCTAAAGAAGGGGGTGAACTGGCTTCGATAGAATTGGCAACTGATTTAAAGCCAAAAATAGTTGAAGTAGATGATCCAGAAGCAACACTGTCAAATGAGGTACTTGGAGAAGCAGTTAAAGATAGATTGACTCTGGACTTTGAAGAAATTGCAGGATTCTTTTTGTCCCTACAAACAATTTTAGCTCCACTTGGCCTTATAGATGTTTTACTAGAGATAGATCCCGTGGAACGATTGATGGTTCTAGAAGTACTTTTCATCCTTGTTAATTCTTGGGAAGATTTCTTTGCTTTATCTCCTGAATTATTGACCAAATTCAATGAAGATTTTAGAGATTGGGAGGATCTTAAGTTAACATTGGAAGGTCCTGCGTTAATTTTTTTCAATGACGCCAATGATTTCTGATTAACTGTGTTGCCTGCAAAAGCCAAAACACAGATGAAACGAGCTTGCAATCAGAATTTACGACTTTGCACACTGAATTCTATTGGACTAGATTGGTTGAGAATGCCTAAAGATCCGTTTAGAAAGGATACCTGCAATATCTCTTGTGGAACCATTTCTTTTCTGACTATTTCCTGGAACACAAGTTGTCTTAGTTGGTGGAGTTGCTTTAGGCAGAACTCTTGGAGGCTTCAATAACATCTTTGAATTAGATTTACCACTGGATGCCTTTGGTAAAGCAAGAAATGCAAGATTTACTCAGAATATGCTTGAACTATAGTCAAATATCAAAGTGAATGGGCTATTTTAGAAAAAAAAAACATTTTTGAAGTGAACTAGAATGCACGTACCAAAACAACAGTTGCCTCTTTAGATTTATTCTCGTATTCATGTTCAGTGAGGCCTGGAGACTTCTTCTGAGATAACTCAAGTTATCGGTAATTTATCTACATTGATGATTCAAGGGAGATAACTATTTAAAGGCAGAAAAGTACCTTGCTATTAGATGTGGATTCAACTTTCACTAATGCTGCAAAAGAATATGATTGTGCATTACTTAGAACAGTGACAACACAAACATTGAAACTGTACAATGAATCTATGATTGACCTTGAGCATACAAAGTTGACGTTTCTATAGCAAATGCCAACAATTACACAAAAAATAAACCAAGCATCTGAATAACAATTACCTGGATTTATTATCTTGCTCGGTTTTATCGATCTGGAAGCTTTGTCATCACTACCAAAAGATTTTTGGATGGAGGCTCTTACATTGTCGAATAAATCTACCTCAAGGTTTTCTAAAGTCCAGCAATCATTATCTAAAGTTGAAGTTGATTCTGATGACTTTCTTACATCTTCCAAAATCATAGGTAGTGATCGAGCTTCAGTTTTCTTGAATGTGCTATTCACAATGGCCAGCTCTTCGTGATTCAGAACTCCTGAGAACAACAAACAAAATCAAATTAGCTTACAGAATTGATTCAAAGATCAAGAAGGTTTGAACCAAGATGACTGTACCTTCACTAGTGAAAAAAGCACTATCCCAAGCTAAACTTTTGCGCAAATTATATTTGAAAGGTTTTGTTTGATTTTGCTCAGGAGACTCTGAAAGTTTGAGCACTTCATCAACTTGTTTGCTGAATTTTTCTTGGCAAACATCTTTATCAGAATCTTTAATTACTGATTCAAGATAATTGTTCGCTGAATTGTTTTGAGAAAAGCCTGGAAAATTATAACAGGTACTACAACATGACTGATAAATACATCATTAAATCACAAGTTAACTATAGTGATCAGCTCTAGATTGTTCAAACTATTAAGCTAGCACAACGATAAAAAATCAATGCAGATGTGGATGCAGTGTAATTATAAAGAACAAGTTTAACATAGCAGTACAGGAAAATATTGTCAAAATTACAAAATAGTTATGGGGGTCAATGCTAATCTCAAAGCTGAGTAAGCTAGAGATTTGAGGTAATATAAAATATTGAACTCCAAAATACAGGTTGTACTTTATAAAAGCACACTCCATTTAGTTTAATTATCTTTTTTTTTAGAATAAAAATTAAGTACGCATTTTCACAGTTGTTATTTGTGCAAGGCAGACAAAAATATGGAGCAATGAGCTACTCTGAACTGTTAGATGACTTTTGGTTTTTGATATAAGGAAATCAAGATTCTATCCCTTTCACGGACCAGCCCTATGATAATCTACAAGCTAATGAAAATTTTACGCTGTTTTTGATATTTAAAGAGATCTATGGCTTGTTCACAGTATCTAAGAATGGTCTTCCGTCCAGAGAATTACCTAGGTAAAATATTTAATTTCGCTACCACCAGTCTAATTAAACCTCTTCCACGTAGAGAAAGAGTAAGAAAGGGAGGAAAAAATAAAGATCCCCACCCAATCCGTACCAAGAACCACGCAGGAAACGATGAGTCATAACAACAAACACTAGATCGGCAGGTCGCATGCATTGACTGGGAAACATATATCCGAACAAAATTCACATCATGGCCACCTTAAAAGGGAAAAAAAAGAATTGCATCTTCAACAAGTAAAATCATAAATAGATGCATGATTAATAAAAACTAGCCCGTACTAATCAAGATCTCAAATCTTAACCGCAAAAACATAGCAAAATTCCCCAGCCCCGACAGATCCCTTAGCTCACCATTTCAGCGAGAGAATGGAGGCACAAATAAGGCAATTAAAAGCGAAGAAGATCTTAAAAAGCTATCTGAATCCAGCACATCGATGTATAAACTATTGGGTGCGACCAAAACCTGGCGAGATTGGATCGATCAAGGCGCCGCAAGGGGAGGGAGCCAGGAAATCGTCCTCCTGCGTGACGTCGATCAGCGAGAGCTTCTCCATGCTCGATAATCGCCGAGATCGAACGAAGAGGGAGAGGAAAGGGGAGAGAGAGGGAGAGAGAGGGGGAGAGGGGAAATCGGAAGAGATCAAATTTGAAATAATTGTTAAAATGTAAATGATTTATTTGGGCATCTGCGCACCGCTTTAACGTTACCATGAGTCAAGAATTCGAAGCGGGCGATTTGAATTTGGACTGCATAAAGATACTTCCCGTGAGCTTACCTCCCTTTTTATAAGGTATAACACCTATAGAAAAAAAGGTCAATGAAAATTCTTTGTCATCTCCCAAATTAAATATTTAATTAATAATTTTAATATCAATTTTTTTAAAAAAATCAAAGTTAAACGACTATTTTTTTTAATTGTAATATCATATAATAGAAGACGTATTTATTTTTTTTTTAAAAAAATTATGATTAAATATTATAATTTAATTAGAAAAGTGAACACTAAGTTAATCACTACAAGAAAATTGAGGTTTACCGATAGAATTACCGACTGAAATTCATTCCGTCGGTATTTTTCCGACAGAATTTGGATTTCGTCGAAATTTATTAACGGAATAAATTTTCTGTCACTAAATTCCGTTGTTCCCGTCGGTAAATTGAAAATCCCTTCCGGCCAAAAACAAAGTGTTCCTACGGAAATCAATGTTCCGTCGGAACAGAGCTTCCGTCGGAAGTGGAATTTTTTCGAAAAAATTTTGTATTTAATTTCTGACACAACAGTGCTTCCGACGGAAAAGTGATTTTCGTCGGAAATTTTCGACGGAACAGTGACTTCCATCGGAAATTTCCGTCGGAAACTTCGTTTTGGCGCCTAACGAAATAGCCTAAATATTTCGGCACGAAAATTTTACCGACAGAACAGGATCCGTCGGTGACTCTTGGTAAAATTAGGTCACAGCCGATTTTTCCCTCACACGCACGCTCCTTGCTCGCGATTGTCGGCGCCGTCGATCGTTCTCCTCGTCTCGTCGGTAAGCGTCTCTCCGTCGATCGTTCTCCTCCGTCGATCTTCTCTCCGTCGAGGGGAGTCGCCGCTGGCCGCAGGGGTTCGGCTCCAGTCCTGGGGCCACGGACGTGGCCGAGGTGGCACGGCGGCGGCCCTGGGGGCACGCCGCCGTGCCCCTGTGGCCTGGGGCACGCCGGCGCCCCTGGGAGCAGGCCGGCGTGCCCCTTCGTGCCCCTGCGGCGGCCTGGGGGCACGCCAGCGTGCCCCTTCGTCCCCATGCGGCCTGGGGGCACGCCGGCGTGCCCCTGCGGCCTCGGGGCACGCCGACGGCCCTGGGGCACGCCGACGTCCCTGGGGGCACGCCGGCATGCCCCTCCGTGCCCCTACGGCCTGGGTGCACGCCGGCGTGCCCCCGCGGCCTGGGTGCACGCCGGCGGCCCTTGGGGCATGCCGGCGCCCCTGGGGCACGCCGGCGCCCCTGGGGGCACGCCGGCGCCCCTGGGGGCACGCCGGCGCCCCTGCGGCCAAGGGGCACGCCGGCGGCCTCCCTTGGCTGACCCCTGGCTTGCCGGCGTGCCAATTGGCACTCCGGCAGGCCAATTGGGCTGTCGGGCAGTTCCGCAGCCCCGGCAGGCCCAATTGGGCCTGCCGGAAGGCCAGCGGGCCAATTTGGTCGCTGCTTGGCCATTTGGGCCGGCGGCCCATATGGGCCGGTGGCCCATTGGGCTGGCGGCATGCCCGTTCGTATCTCGGGCAGTTCTTGGGTACGTCGCCGTGTCAATTTACTGCTATGCCTATAATATCTCATTGGTTTTTAGTTCATCTTGGGATAAGTCAATTTCATTTCTTCTTGGCCATAAAAGGCTGATGGTTCACTGAAGAATTTTATAATTAAATGTAACTAGGTCACCATCGTAAGAGCTCAAACTATCAAGAAAGGTACTTAGGAATATGTTTATATTGTTAGGATTCTTAACATTGTGTGGGTGTATTGGAATATTGGTCCAATCCAACATCTTGAATGGCAATTGGTGTTAACTGGGGTGAAAAAAAAATTGTATTGTTATTATTCTAAGAGGAATATTTCGTGGTGTATATATAGAACTTAGCACAAAAAAGTAAGGGATTGAAATGATATTTATATGTGCATGTCCCTTAGGATGAAAAGAAAACGTTATGTGACTGTGATATGATATTTGTATTTGCTTAAGATAGTAGAAGTATAATTTATCAAAAAAAGGACTATTTGGGGTAATTAGATGTAGTATCGATATATGATTAAATGATAAAACATATGTTAGGATGAAAAGAAAACGTTATGTGACTGTGATATGATAAGGGATCAACGTAGACCAACATCAAAATATTGCGTATAGAGTTTAATCGAGATCTAAGATCGTTATAGCTTGGCGATCATGGGTTCATTCTTTTGCCGGTCACCTATTACACAAGTATTTTATTACACGGGCTAGCTAGTGCTTTGATTGTCTGTATTTGTATGTCTGCATGTTCGTTTAATTCTGAAATTTTAGTGTTGTGTTTCCACTGTCTATAGTTAATCAATATCTATAATTAAATGTCTATGTTCATGGTGCAGATTGATCCTGTCGCCGAGCGTAGTGGAGCCGCAACCGGAATGACGGTGTAGCGATGCGTGACGTGGATGCTGACGGGGCGTCCTCGCGCAGAATGGCAGCGTCGTGGGGGGTGTCCTCCGGCCGAATGGAAGTGGATGTCGCCTGGTGAAGGGCCCACCGACTGGAGGTGAACCTGCTGAGGAAGATGACCGTTAGAAACCCGCCGGGAAGAGTCCCGGCCAGGCACTCCGACGGTCAAGTCAGTACTCCGAGGAACAGTAGAAATAATGGAGCACTGTAAAATGAGAGGCTTCGCGCGCGAGTATGCATGCGAGTATGCGTACCTGATAATGAGGAGTGGAGTGGCTTATATAGCCGGGGAAAAGGACCAGGCATGGCCTGTGTCAGGATCTTCTGACAGGGTCAGAAGATATGGTATGGTGCTGTTGGTATGAGTAGGGCCTGTGTCAGGATCTTCTGACAGGGTCAGAAGATATGGTATGGTTATGTCGACTGTAACCATCCTTCTTTGTCGTATACTATTTGTCTTATGCGAGGACAAAGACAGGTTTCTGTAAGTCGGCGCCTGTCAGAGAGTGTTAGTTCGTACGAGGGGTGACAGCCTGTTACCTGCAGTTGATGCAGGTATATTTTGTCTTTATTCCCAGGATGACTCCGAGAGAGAGCCCGAGTGGACATCCGGACGGCTCGCCCGGATGGGTGTCAGGCACGAGCATGGACTGCCGGGCGGATGCACTCGGCGGAATGAGGCGGATAAGCCTTAAGGTGGCCGGGCGGATGCACTCGGCTGAACGAGGCGTGTAAGCCTTAATGTGGCAGGCCGGGCTTGACCGACCGGATGGACCACTATATTTATTCTAACCGGCCGCTTTAAGTCCGACCAGCCGGCGAAGACTTTGGGCCCGGTCAGAATGTCTGTTGAGTCGGCTGCTCGTATAATGACGTGGACCCTGAAGCTGGACAGGTCGTTCGCCACGTTGGCTGCCCGTATCGTGCAAAATATAGGGCAGGATCAATAGCCTTCCCCTCGAGTCTAGTCGAAGGAGGCGATCAGTCCGACTGACTGGACTACAAGTGTGTACAAGAATTCTGCGGCCGGGCGTTTTCTGCTCTTTCAATATCCGACCGGCTTACCACGATGCTCAACAGCTGGTGCTGAGTATGTTTGCCTGGTCTGTGCGGAATAAGCTTGTAAACCGAGAGGGACGTGGGCCGCCACGCACCCGACTCTGTTAACGAGGTCGCCTGGCTAGACGAAACATGGTAGAGGAGCGTGGGCTGCCACGCGTACCCCACTAGTCATCGACCGGATGAAGATGTCCGGGCGGCTGGAGATTCTGATCGGAGGAACGTGGGCCGCCACGTCCTCGTGAACTGTTAGTGCGTCCGACCGGACGAATGTTGTTAGACGATGAGAGGTATGTTGAACACGTTTGGGCGGGAGAATGTTTGCCTTGAGTTGCAAGAAAAGTGGAGTGTCACGCGTCTCAAGACGATTTTCTCGGGATAGCCCGAGTCAAGCAATTAATGGAGACGGGACATTCTAAGTCGAATGGGGTGATGTGATACGCCCGATGCGACCGGCGCCATAACGGCATCACCTCAGCTTTAATGATCCGGGCCACGTGGCGTTCGCCGGTTGGCCGACCGGGATGCGATTTATCCCATGATTACGAATTTTTAATGGCCATTAATGCGCGTAATTCTTTCTGCCACGCGGCAGCTTTCGACCGGCCGACACGACGACGCGCCCTGCCGCCGCATCAGGCGACGTCAGCGGCTGCGGTGCGCCTTTTCGAGGCTGATCGTGGGACGACTCTTCGGCCTGGATGAGGCGATCGCCGTACACGTGGATCGCCATCTGACGGTCGCCTTTCTTTCGGCCTAGCTATAAATAGGTCTCCGCCTTCGCCGAAACCCTTATTTGCTCTTCACTGGTCTCTCTAACTCGGTGCTTCTCGCTTCTCGCCGCCGTCTTCGCGTGTCGCCGCCGGTCTCGTGCTTCTCCGTTGGTTAACCTTTTCCGCCACCACCTACGGTCAGCTTCTTCCTTTTCTTCCTTTTCTTTCTATTCCATGGCTGCCTCTGCGTGGTACACCACTGTCGAATCTTCCCTTCACGACGAGACCATCTCCGACCTCCGACTGGCCTACGACATCCCCGAAAACTACCACATTGCCGTTCCTACAAAGGATGACCGACCGCACGAGCCTCCGGCTGGCTTCTTTGTATTTTTCCGGGATCAACATATGTCTTAGGAAATGATTAAGTACCTTGTTAGCCGATTGTTGGTCCGACTGAGGGGTGTGGGTCGCCACACGCCCGGTCGGGGAACCATCCAAAGTTAGGAAAATGACTATGTAGGGTAGCCGGCTGGTGGATCCGACTGAGGGGTGTGGGTCGCCACACGCCCGGTCGGGGAACCAAGCCGGTCTGAATATGTCAGGCTTCTGGGTGGACCAATCTTCCACGTGGATCCCACGTTTCCGACTGGGAACCACTCCAGGCTTCCGAGTGGGCTGACGCGAAGAGTCAGTCGCCGACTCAGGCTTCCAAAGGGGACCAACCTTCTGCGTGGGTCGCCACGCTTCCGGTCGGGAACCGCCTTTAGGCTTCCGGATGGGCCAATCTTTCACGTGGGACGCCACGCTTCCGACCGGGAACCAGTCCAGGCTTCCGAGTGGGCTGACGTAAAGAGTCAGTCGCCGACTCAGGCTTCCAAAGGGGACCAACCTTCTGCGTGGGTCGCCACGCTTCCGGTCGGGAACCGCCTTTAGGCTTCCGGATGGGCCAATCTTTCACGTGGGACGCCACGCTTCCGACCGGGAACCAGTCCAGGCTTCCGAGTGGGCTGACGCGAAGAGTCAGTCGCCGACTCAGGCTTCCAAAGGGGACCAACCTTCTGCGTGGGTCGCCACGCTTCCGGTCGGGAACCGCCTTTAGGCTTCCGGATGGGCCAATCTTTCACGTGGGACGCCACGTTTCCGACCGGGAACCAGTCCAGGCTTCCGAGTGGGCTGACGTGAAGAGTCAGTCGCCAACTCAGGCTTCCAAAGGGGACCAACCTTCTGCGTGGGTCGCCACGCTTTCGGTCGGGCACCGCTTTAGGCTTCCGGATGGGCCAATCTTTCACGTGGGACGCCACGCTTCCGACCGGGAACCAGTTCAGGCTTCCGAGTGGGCTGACGCGAAGAGTCAGTCGCCGACTCAGGCTTCCAAAGGGGACCAACCTTCTGCGTGGGTCGCCACGCTTCCGGTCGGGAACCGCCTTTAAGCTTCCGGATGGGCCAATCTTTCACGTGGGACGCCACGCTTCCGACCGGGAACCAATCCAGGCTTCCGAGTGGGCTGACGCGAAGAGTCAGTCGCCGACTCAGGCTTCCAAAGGGGACCAACCTTCTGCGTGGGTCGCCACGCTTCCGGTCGGGAACCGCCTTTAGGCTTCCGGATGGGCCAATCTTCACGTGGGACGCCACGCTTCCGACCGGGAACCAGTCCAGGCTTCCGAGTGGGCTGACGCGAAGAGTCAGTCGCCGACTCAGGCTTCCAAAGGGGACCAACCTTCTGCGTGGGTTGCCACGCTTCCGGTCGGGCACCGCCTTTAGGCTTCCGGATGGGCCAATCTTTCACGTGGGACGCCACGCTTCCGACCGGGAACCAATCCAGGCTTCCGAGTGGGCTGACGCGAAGAGTCAGTCGCCGACTCAGGCTTCCAAAGGGGACCAACCTTCTGCGTGGGTCGCCACGCTTCCGGTCGGGCACCGCCTTTAGGCTTCCGGATGGGCCAATCTTTCACGTGGGACGCCACGCTTCCGACCGGGAACCAATCCAGGCTTCCGAGTGGGCTGACGCGAAGAGTCAGTCGCCGACTCAGGCTTCCAAAGGGGACCAACCTTCTGCGTGGGTCGCCACGCTTCCGGTCGGGAACCGCCTTTAGGCTTCCGGATGGGCCAATCTTTCACGTGGGAGGCCACGCTTCCGACCGGGAACCAGTCCAGGCTTCCGAGTGGGTTGACGCGAAGAGTCAGTCGCCGACTCAGGCTTCCAAAGGGGACCAACCTTCTGCGTGGGTCGCCACGCTTCCGGTCGGGCACCGCCTTTAGGCTTCCGGATGGGCCAATCTTTCACGTGGGACGCCACGCTTCCGACCGGGAACCAATCCAGGCTTCCGAGTGGGCTGACGCGAAGAGTCAGTCGCCGACTCAGGCTTCCAAAGGGGACCAACCTTCTGCGTGGGTCGCCACGCTTCCGGTCGGGCACCGCCTTTAGGCTTCCGGATGGGCCAATCTTTCACGTGGGACGCCACGCTTCCGACCGGGAACCAATCCAGGCTTCCGAGTGGGCTGACGCGAAGAGTCAGTCGCCGACTCAGGCTTCTGGAGGGTATGACGCGTCAGCCAGCGTCCCGTCCAGGTATGACTTTGCCTTACATGGCCGACCGGGAATTTTCGGTCAGGTGAGCCTTTCGATATAGCTAAAATGTGGCGTTTTACAAGCTTGCCTTACTCTAGGGCTCTCTGTACATTTTCAAGTGTAGGGCACTCCACGGTCGGTTCAGCCTCTTTCCATGTTCATCCTCCAAGTAGTAGGCGCCTGAATGCAATTTCTGCACGATCTTGAAGGGTCCGCCCCACTGTGGTTGTAACTTGTTAACATCACCGACCGGCTTTATTCGTTTCCAGACAAGGTCTCCGGCGTGAAACGAACGCGGCAACACCTTCTGGTCGTACCTTTGTTTCATGCGCTGACGGTACGTGAACATCCGGGCGGCTGCTTTTTCTCGGACTTCCTCTATGAGGTCAAGCTCTAAGCGCCTTCTTTCCTCATTCCCTTCATCATAGCTTAACCGCCTGTCGGATGCACAGCCGACCTCGACCGGCACCACCGCCTCACTGCCATAGACTAGGTGAAAAGGCGTCTGCCCGGTCGCCTCTCGGGGTGTGGTTCTGCTTGCCCAAAGGACTCCGGGCAGCTGCTCTACCCAGTTGGTTCCTGCATGATCCAGCTTTGTTTTGAGCCCTCTCAGGATTTCCCGGTTGGCGACTTCTGCCTGGCCGTTGCTCTGTGGATATGCCACAGATGTAAAAGCCTGATGGATGTCATATTCCGCGCACCATTCTTTGATTCTCTTCCCTTGAAACTGCCGACCGTTATCAGAAACCAACTTGTGGGGAATCCCGTACCGGCATAAGATGTTTTCCCATAAGAACTTAATAACTGCCGGCTCGGTGATCCGGGACAGCGCCTCAGCCTCCACCCACTTAGAGAAATAATCCACCGCGACCAACAGGAACTTCTTCTGAGCGGGGGCGAGTGGAAAGGGACCTACGATATCCATGCCCCATTGGTCAAACGGGCAAGAGACGGTGGATGTCTTCATTAATTCAGTTGGCCGGTGGGGCAGGCATTGGTGTTTCTGACATGAGATGCATGTTGCGGCCAACCGGTCGGCATCTTTCTGTAAAGTTGGCCAATAATACCCGGCCAAAAGAGCTTTCCGGGCGGTGGCTCTACCTCCTGAATGATTACTGCAGACCCCCATATGGACCTCTCGGAGCACATAATCTGCATCTTCATTGCTAAGGCATTTGAGCAATGGCCGGGCGTGAGCCCGTTTATAGAGGACATCTCCGACCATAGTGTATTGCGCGGCTCTCTTTCTGAACAACCGAGCCTCCTCCCGGTCGGACGGCACTTCTCCCCGGGTCAAGAATGCAATCAAGGGAGTTCTCCAATCGGTCTCCAATTCAGCTTCCGCCTGCTGCTCGATTTGCATGACGAATAAGGCATGGCAGGCCGGCCGGGGGACCACCCAAGATCCGACTGCACTAGCTAATTTAGCTAGCTCATCTGCCTTCAAGTTGCTTTCTCGAGGGATCTTCTGTAAGAGTACCTCCCTGAAACCCGCCTTCAGCTGCTCATAGGCATCGATGTACTCTTGCAGCCGGTCGCTGTTGACTTCGAAGTTACCGGCCAGTTGTTGTATAGCAAGTTGCGAATCTGAATATAGCCACACCCGGGTGGCGCCGACATGCCGGGCGGCTTGCAGACCGGCTATTAGTGCTTCATATTCAGCTTCATTATTAGTTGCCTTGTGTTCTAGCCGCACGGACAGGTGTAGCCGTTCTTCTTCGGGTGAAACCATGAGAACGCCGATTCCGCTTCCTTGCCGAGAGGATGCCCCATCAACGTACACTTTCCATACGCCTTCGGCTTCATCGGGATGCCATTCCGTGAGAAAATCGGCTAAGGCCTGAGCCTTGATAGCCGGCCGGGGTAGATATTGTATGTCATATTCGCTCAGCTCAGTTGTCCACTTGACTAGCCGCCCTGAAGCATCCGGATTTGTAAGCACGCGACCCAAGTTACTGTTAGTCAATACAGTAATTGGGTGAGCTAAGAAATATGGTCTGAGTCGCCGGGCGGCTAAGAACAGTATGTAGCCCAATTTTTCGAGTGTCGGTGTACCGACACTCGGCTCCTTTAAAAATGTGCAAAGAAATACCACCGGCCGCTGCTCAGCTTTGTCTTCC
>JAGFNQ010002314.1:733387-990706 GCA_024364735.1 Boesenbergia rotunda | reverse complement strand
TGGGGTCCGAGCTCTGCCGCCCGCTCGGCAGTCTTCAGTGTTGTGCGTATTACACTGGTGAAACGCACAATACGGTGCCCATCTGTTGGGCCAATTCCCCTGTGCCACCTGCACTTGCTGGGGCCTCATTCCAGGCCGATCGGCCGGTCGGGGACTGCGAATTGGTCCTCCTGGCGATCTGTTGTGTTGAGGTGCGGGCTGTGGGCTAACTATCACTTCCTTCCTTCGGGCGGCTTGCGCTTCCTCTACATTGATATACTTAACAGCCTTCCGAGCAGGCTGTCGAAATCCTTTGGTGGCTTCCTGATCAGGGATCGGAAGAAGTCACCTTCTTGGAGCCCTTGCGAGAAAGCTGTGACCAGTACTTCTGGCGTGGTATTGGGCACCTCTATAGCTACTCCATTGAACCTCTGGATGTAGGCCCGGAGTGATTCTTTCGGACCTTGCTTCAGAGCGAACAAATTGAGGCTGGTCTTATGATGCCTCCGACTGCTTGCAAAATATTGCAGAAACAGCCGCTTCACTTCTGCGAAACTCCCGACCGATCCACCCGGGAGTCCGTCGAACCATCGTTGAGCCTGCCCGGAGAGGGTTGTCAGGAAAGCGCGGCATTTGACGCCCTCCGGGTATTGGTGCAATAAGACGGCGCTCTCAAACTTCATGACGTGCTCCTCGGGGTCACTGGCCCCCGAGTACTCAGGCATGGTGAAGAACCGTAGATGCTTGGGGACGGGATCTCCAAGAATTTATGGAGAGAAAGGGCTGTGAGTCGGACAGGCCACCGCGGGGCCGGCTAAACCTTTCCCTTTATCTGGGCGCGCCTGATGCGCTAGGCTGGACGCTGAAGCTTCGGTCGGGGCCGAGTGGGCCTCGTTCCGGAAAAATGCTCGGGGAAAATTAGGAATGAAGGGGTCGGGCTGAGCAGCCATACCTTCTGAATTTCCCCGTATAGAGGGCCCAGGGGGCCGGGCCCCTTGACTACCGGTTGGCGGATGCGATTGTTGTGCCTTCTGTGTTCGGACAGCCATCAGCATTTCATATTCTTCTGGCGAAAGAGTAACCGTCAGTGGATTGGGATTTTCCATCCTTCGCTCTCGATCAGGCAGAAAGCCCTCCTTCTAGCGCCAAATTTGATCCTGTCGTCGAGCGAAATGGAGCCGCAACCGGATGACGGTGTAGAGAGGAGTGACGTGGATGCCGACGGGATGTCCTCGCTCCAGAATGACTCAGCAAGTGGGGGGGTCCTCCGACCGAATGGAAGAAGAAGTAGTCTGGTGGATCTCCGACGGAATGACCTGAACCTGCTGGAGAAGATGACCGTTAGCAACCTAGCCGGGAAGCGTCCCGGCAAGGCCCTCCGACGGTCAAGTCAGTACTCCGGTGAACAAGCAAATAGAGGAGCACTGTAGACGAGGGCTATGCGCGCCTCCCTGATAATGAGGAGGGGAGGGGCTTATATAGCCGGGGAAAAGGACCAAGTCTGACCCGTGTCAGGATTCTCTGACTTGGTGTCAGGATTCTCTGACGGGATCAGGGACTATTGTATGCTTATGTCGATTTGTAGCCAACATTCCTTGTCGCATACTGTTTGTCTTATGTGAGGACAAAGACAGGTTTTTGTACGTCTCTGACAAGCGCCGCCTGACACCAACGGCGCCGCCTGACACCAACGGCGCGACAGGACGGCGTGCCAGGGAGTGTCAGTTCACACGAGTGGTGACAGCCTGTTATCTGCAGCTGGTGCAGGTGTATTTTATCGTTATCCCTGGGTGATTTTGGGAGAGAGTGCCCGAGTGGGCGCCGGGCGTGCAAACCTGGGGGACTATGTATGTGAAGGGTTGCCGGGCGGATGCACCCGGACAATCAGGCGACGTCGCCCTTATGTGGCCGGGCGGCAGTACCCGACTAAACGAGGTATAATAACCTTATGATGGCCGGCCGGGATTGACCGGCCGGATGAACCGCTACACTTATTCTGACCGGCCGCCTTGAGTCCGACCGTCCGGCATAGACCCTGGGACTGGCTAGGGTGTGCCAAGCTGGCTACCCGTACAATGACATGGACTCTGAAGTTGGCCAGGCCATGTTGCCACGTTGGCTGTTCATACGGTGACAAAGATAGGGCGGGATCAAATATGAAAAATTATAAATAGGGTATATTATGAATATAAAAATTTTCTCCCAATTTTTTCATTTTCCAACGGATTTTGATGGGAACAATATTTGTCACTAAATATTGATGCGAAATTACAATACGTCACCGACGGAATCTACAGTTTCGTTGGTAATCATCAACGAAATGACCGATTCCATCATAACATTACCGACGGAAACATCGATTCAGTTGGAATATCACCGACGAAAACAATGGTTCGATCCGTCAGTGATTTTTGACGGAATCATTGTTTCCTTCGATGATTGCCAACGGATCTATAGATTCAATTAATGATTGTCGACATAATCCATTATTCCATTGGTATTTTCCGTAATGAAAATAAATTTTGCGATGATAAACTATGTCAGAAATCAATATTCTGTTGGTTAATGCCGACGGAAATAAATATTTCATTAATAATTTTAACTACTGAATTTGAATTCCGATAATAAAATTTGTCTAAGAAATTTGTATTCATCGATAATATTCATCTATGATCCAATATATTACGATGTCTCCGGTTCAGTCATTATTCTGACGTTAGATCAAATACTGATATAATATTCTATCAGTATAAGAGGATATTTTGTAGTGTCTAAGTCTTGATTAAGAATCGGATATATGCTAAGGCTTGGTTAGAGATCACGTAGACAAATTTCTAGTTGGAGACTAGATGAATCAAGTTCAAGTAATTAAGACTTGGTAAATAAATTCTTAGCTGGAGGTTAATTAGGTGAATCAAATCCAAGTGATTAATGCTTGGCAGATAAAATTTGTAGCCGGAGGATAGATCAATCAAGCCTAAGTGATTAAAGCTTGTCAGACAAATTCTTAACTAGGTACTACGTGACTTAAGTCCAAGTGTGTGAAATTAGCTGGAGGCTGATTGCTCAGCATAAGTCCGAATGTGTGGAATCAGCCAAAGAATGTTTGCTTGACAAAACTGAACTAGATGGGTTAATCTAGTCAAGTAAGTGCGATTAATTTCATATTCTGTATCATACTCATTACGTGTAACAACTGCAAGAAAATATACTAGACGGTTCCAAGCAACCGGATGGATTCTAGAGGCCATTGGTTGGTGATAACTCTTGATGAAGGGATTTCGAAGGGTCTAGGTGATCGTATGAGTTCAGGTGACTAGGTATATAGGCGACCGAGTATTTTTCGGGCGACTAAGAGATGACGTTATCAGCAATCCGAACATGATGGTTAAGATGAAATTTGGTCCCTACCCAAGTGATAGGGTGATGCATGGATGACCGAGAAGTTTCATTAATATTATAGAAGTTACTGCCACTTCAACACTTGTACAGGTAACTGGGAAAGTACTATATAAGGAGCTTCAAGCTTGAGCTTACAAATCATCTCTTTCTCAATCACCGAATTCTGTTCTTGTGCTATGAATGTTAATTCGTCTTCTATGTTGTGACACGCTATAACATACAATTCATTTTTATCGACAACCACTAAAGTAATATTTTATATTATTTTAATGTTGTCTTAATTTTTTATTGTCCATAATTTTAGATTTTTTATGTAAAATTTCTCCACCTAGAAGAAAATAAAAATAGGAATTCTTCACCTAGGAGACATTAAAAATATAAATCAATTTTTTTTAACTACTGTGTGCTATATTTTTGATTTGGTTGATGAACTTATATATTGATATTGTTAGATCTCAATATAGATTTTGTCTTACTTTATTAAATTAGTCAAGTTAATTTTTTATTTTTGTTATATTAATTTTGATTAATTCAGTTATAATTGCTTATTATTTTTATTGATTTTTTATTAAATGTTATTCATTTCCCTCTAATGTCAATCTCCATCCTACATTATCCACCTACATATTATAAATTTAAAATTTAAATTTATAGCTTTCTATGTCACGCCCCGAGACCCAGGAGCCGCTGATCCAATATATAATCGGACAGCACCTCCCTTGTCCGGCGGACAATTTACACATACACACAAATATAAATAGCACAACCACGCAGTTAAATGGTCTCAGTCCTCAAATCCATGCATAAACAACAGTTATATGACTATAACTATCGTAAAACCAAAATACGAACTCACCTGAGCTGCCAGGGGGCAGGAACAAAGCCAAAACTTCACAAAGTCCAACATAGGACTCAAAAGTACAATCCCATCGAATAAAAACATGAATACATGTCCAAAACATGGCAACGGAAGCAAAGTATATACTATAGGGTCCATAACCAAAAAATAACATAAGATAAAACAAAACGGAGCTCCTCTCGAGCTGGGGACTGGCGGCTAGGGCTCTCCTCGCAGACATCAACCTGAAATTAAGAAGAATAACCAACGGTGTGAGTCTAAAAAGAACTCTGCAGATACCCAAAGCAGATATGCATAGAAAGTTATACTAACAATAAGAGTTCCGCTAATACAGTCTCATATCAACAATAGGGAAAGACTAGAACTGAAAGTACTGAGGTAGATACATACCAGAATCCATCTAACCTGAAAAGAGGGTAATAAATACCAATGGAATACCAATAGACATATAATCTCAGATAACAAGTCTCCAGAATATGCATGTCAAACAAGTGCAGAAATCAAGTGCAGCAAACAATGCACGATGCAAAGTATGCACATGGTGCAATGACATGTGTCACCCCTAGTCCCAGTCAGGATCATCGTCCACGACGTCCGCGTGGGTAGAGCTGTGACAACCTGTACGCACCCTGCCATCACTGCTCCTGAGTGACCGAGTGGACAGGATGCTGACGGAGACCACGCTCCTACCAAGCAATGGGGGAGTCTAGCTCTCATCTCCTCGTGGCTCAGTACGAGAAGGGATCCCTGGCTGCTACCACGCCCGGACCCACCCTCCAAATAGTGGCCGAACAGAGCAATACAGGGCAAATGCACACATCCTACGGTATACACTAACCCATGAGTGGTCGTGTGCGCATATTATGTACCGAAAGACGATAGGCTCAACCACAAGGGAGTCGCTGATCGTCGGCATGTAACAGTGCAAGAATGATGTATGATATGCACACATACATCCCTCAACAAGTCCACAGTATACTAAGTCTCAGTCTGAATCCTATAACAGGAAATACTGGTAACCTACAAGGTATACTGGTAGAAAACTACTGATCCCTCAATGTCAAATGCAAGAGATACATCAAGATATCTAAGCATGCATATGGATATGACAATACCTGAGACTGTATGGAACTAACCACATAATAACTCAGGGATGAACAATAAGTATCCAGAACAAGTATATTAAACAAGGATAGCATATAAACTTACTGCTATCTATAACAGTCTATGCATAACAATATGACAATATCAACAGGATAAGTCAAGGGGTACCCGCCTACAAAACAAGAGAAGTCCGTATCAACCGAGATAGGACCACCCACCAATATCAGCAATAAAAATCCAAATCAAGTCCCTACATCAAGGATTATATTTAATTAGCTATTATACAAATGATAGCTAGCTAATTAATCCCTAATCCATTTTAGGGTTAACCTAATCCGTCCTTTTCCATTTAATTACCCTAATTAAATGAACGGTTTCTAATTACTCCGCGTAATTGAGATTAGGTTAAATTTCTAGATCTAATCCCACAATTCGATTTCCCTTGAGAATAATAATCTGATTTTGAAATACTAAGTTGATACCAATTCCTACACATTGAATCCCACAGCTCAATCAACTGCTGAGCTAGATTAATTTTACATGGTATCACACAGCAAGAAGTTCCAAACCCAGATGAAAACTACTCCCTACACTACATCCAACTTCCAATTCAAAATAAGATTGAGACCAAAACTCAATCGAACTCTTACCTGAGCCAAGCAACACTCCACGGCAGAAGCTCCTGATCGCACAGGGAAATGACACACACCAACTAAAAACAAATGCCCAAGTTTCAATAGTTAATCCAAACAGAAGGAGCTACTACCACAAACCAAATCACCCTCTAATTCCTAATCCCTCCCTAATTACAGTTTCAGCTTAAGGAGCTAAACCAATCAACTCATCCCTTACCTCACGATCGTCAATCCAGAATCCAATCTCAGCCACGCGAGGGTTAAGGAAGAGAAGAAGAATCAGCAAGCTTCAGATCCAGGATTGAGCTAATCATCCACGTCTGATGTAGGGATTCAATTCATCTTCGAGACCATCCTCAGATTCCCATCCCGCCCAAACAAACCGAATGCGATTTGAATACCAGTGATAGCTTCGCGATCGCTACAAACCAACACCGTAAGAGTTGCTACACAAGATCTATGAGGGAGTGCTTACCTACCAGGCACAGACCATCCAATAGACCAGGGATCGGTCAACTCCAAGGAAAAAGGAAAGATCAAAGTGTTGTCGATCGCCGGAGAAGAAGCCACACTAGTGGTCGCGTCGAGCGGTTGATGCGGCAGAAAGATTGAGGAAGGAAGGAGTGTGAGCTCGGCTAAGTCTCGAGATAGTAGAGGAAAGTAGGCGCGTCGGTCTGTGGAGTGGAGATGAGTTGCGGCTAGGGCTCACGACGTAGGTGACGAGAAGAGGAACGAGAAATGGGTCGTCCGTCGAGTTTGGGCTAGGGCAGCGCTAGTGGAATTGCAACGGACAGAGCCCTAACCGGCTCTTATGGGTGCCTTTTTGCATTTAAGCCCACTCAGTTTATTTAATTACCTTCTCACCCTTAACTTTGACAATCAGCCCCTTTCAGGTTTAGTTTTTATTCCATTTGACTCCTTAAAATTTTGTCTAAGAGCCCATACATCCTAGGGTGTTTTCTGAAAAATTTTCTAGAGTAAAATAAAAATGTCGGATTTAACATTCTATATGTGATAGGACATTATATTTATTAAGAGCAATGACATACAAGAAAATTTATAACAATAAATTCAACGAGTTATTTTTTGTGTACATATTCGTTTGCCGTTTGGACATCGACAACGGCCTCCGGTCATCATTCCGAACCAAACTATATCTTGGGGACATGATAAATCTGTCAGAGATCGGTGCAATTAAAGAGTCACATAATTCTCATTAGATTTCTCGTTAAAAATTCTCGTTACATGTTATTTTTCATGAAATAAATTAATTATGAGGTGTTGCTAGAAATTAATAGAACAGCTCCTTGCAATCAAGCAGCACCGACGAGCTGTGTCCCCTTAACTCTGAACCCACGGTGGGCGTCTTCTTCAATTTTTGCCCCCATGGGCTGGATCGGATGGTAAGGTGCTTGGTCGATTTGGTCGAGATTATAGGTTCGAAGGTCGCCAGTTGCACACGGGGATAAAAACCCTGATCTGCTGGTATTAATTCCCTCGACCCCAGGCGCCTCACCATACCAGTGATAACCATGATTTACCTCCTCCGTGTTGATCCTGGGGCGGGCTGGCGGGGGCCGCTGATAGGGCTGCAATCGAACCGAGCCGAGCCGAATACCTGAGAATTTGAGTTTGGCTCGTTTATTATCGAACCGAGCTCGAGCTTAATTTATCGAATATAGTGATGGCTCACGAGCATATTCGAGCCTAATCGAACCCTAAACGAACTTACCAAATATAAATTATTAATTAAATTATTCATCAATCTATTAAAAAAATAAATTATATATTCTAAAAAATATAAAATATTTACTAAAATCTATCATTTTATTCATACAAATGAATTTTATTGGATATTTTATATTTATTAAATGTAAAAGTATCAAAATTATATATTTAATATTAAATATTAATTTTATATTTTACGAACTAGCTCACGAGCTTATTAACGAGCATGTTCACAAGCTAACGAGCCGAATACTGCTGAGTTTGAGTTTGACTCGTTAATATTAACGAGCTTTATTAAACGAGCTCGAACGAGCTTCTATCGAACCGAGACCCGAATAGCTCGTGAGCGGCTTGGCTCGTTTACACCCCTAGCCGCTGAGGTGGCGGATCCATCTTTTTGGTTTGGTTGAACTCACGTACGACCGGGCGCCACCGCTCCGGGATTCTGCTCACGGGCGTCGTCTCCTAGCTGAGGCGTTGCCATTGTCACGGCGGCATCCACAGCAATCGCGAGCAGAGGCACGAAGGACCATGAGGACGAAGCCCCAGAAGAAGAGGTTGAGGCGGGGGATCGGAGTGGCAGGCGAGGAGGTGTGACGCGGCGTTGATGGAGAGGTCAGACCGTCAGAGGTACACTAGTCTTCTCCATCAACTAATTAATCTTGTCTTTTTCAGACTTCTCAAGCGGCGTCTTTTCCGTGGGACGGGTCGGTCGGTCGAAAGTTGGAAAACCTCCTAATCGTCAAGGGGCGTCTTTTCCCACCTCAAGGTCATTTAATTTTATAAGGGCGCCTTCCAAACTATATTTAATATTTACATGCACTCTTGTAAGCAGATTAATGGAACACCTGTAGGGCTGTTGCCGAGAGTAAACGAAGCTGCTGCAATGGTGTATTACTTGTTAGAAATATGTCTTTTAAATTTTATGTAGCACTAAAGTACCAATCCGTTGTAGTCTAGTCGGTTAGGATATTCGGCTCTCACCGGAAGGACCCGGGTTCAAGTCCCGGCAACGGAAATAAAAGTAGTTTTTTATTCTTCCTTTCTTCCATAACGCGCTTAATGTAATTATAAGAAACGATGAAGAAATGCCCTAGATCGGACGGTCGCCGAAGCCTGATAAAAAACCCGGGCCTTCTATAAAAACTTGGCTGCTCACCTCTCGCACACTCCTCGCTGAGCGCCGGATTCGTTCTCCCCGTCGACCTCAGGATGGTGAAACTTTCCTCCTTTTGTTTTTGCCTCTCGATTTCTGCACTTAATTTCGTCTCTCGTGCAAATCGAAACTCTCTGTGTGTCCTCGAGCTGAGTTTGTGTTTCTTCTAATGGGTTTTCTTGCAGCCGTTCAAGCGATATGTGGAGATCGGAAGGGTTGCTCTTGTGAACTACGGGAAGGAGTATGGAAGGCTCGTCGTCATCGTCGACGTTATCGATCAGAACAGGGTACGTGGCGAGTTCTGATTTTGACGTCTTCAATTTTATGCACGATTAAACTGCATAGATCAACTTACGAGTTTAGGTTACGTATGACTCGTATCAAAAGTATATTCTTTGATTAGTTTTTGTTGCTTTATGCATTTTGAGAAGTTGGTAAATTAAAATTCTTATAATGTTCTACGTTGTTCCTTTTCTAAGCTTAATTATATAATCCGTGACTATGCTGTGACATCTCCATTTTTACGATCTTAGTGGTCAAGTATTAACATGTTATGTTTGATTTGAAGGTGCCGGTTGCCAAGTTGGTAACGCCATTAGAACTTGTTGCCAAGGTCCCCAAAAACCCCGCATTGAAATGACAGCTTGCTCATAATTCCAATAGAATTCTGTTTTAACCAACTTGTATATTTACAAGGAGATTATACGCACTCCACTTATTCCATGTACCTTAAACCTTGTGTTTGGTAAAAATTTATTCTCTCTAGAGTTAATTATTCCCTAATTTATCTCTATAATTAGTTGTTAGAATTTATCTTGTTAATTGTTGAGAAGGCGTCACTTGGATTCTTATAAATAAACATATCATGTAGCTTTTTGGCATCAAACAAGTTAATGAATTAAAAGCCTTTGGCTATTGGAGGTTGATCCCCTTAAAGCGATCAATTTCCCTTCCCTCCCTTCTTTTCTTTGATTTTCTACAAGATATGATGCAAGTTTTTATCAATTTGATATATTCTACTGTTCCTCACAGCAACCAACTATCCTTAGATCAAAAACCTCATCCACCACCATCCTTCTATGCTACGACCTTCTCCATGTCAAAATACTTTCAACACCATAATCCCTAAATTCATCATCAATTTCATACCACCATCTACATCCTTTGCTAGCATCCGAGTTGCCAACAACTTGTCTGTAATCTCCCCAACATGGTTATGATTTATCTAAAAGAATTTTTAGCCTTTACAATTTCTTTATTTGGATATTTTCTATTAAAAGAATAAAAATATTGTTCCAAAAGGCATATACTTGGTTGATTGTAGCATGAGGGTAAGAAGATTTCGTTTAACAATAAACTGGACATCCTACTAGACATAAGAAGAATTCCTCTATTGGAGAAGTGTATATCCTACTCGATGGATTGAGCTGAAAGATTTTTCCTTCCACATGACATGCTAGATGACCCTAAGGTGGCCTTCTCATCCATTATAACACCACTAAATAACATTAAATCTCAAAGGGGAAGTCATTTGATGGTCTGAATTGTTTGTCATGCCATGAGCCTTCATCATGGGAGGAATTCATAGATGACCTTTCTTATCTGTTTTAGTCACAAGAGTGTGAGAATGCAAAAGAGTTGCCCACAATTCAATAAATTACAATTATAAGAGAGTATGAGACTTGCTTTCTTCAACTCTTTAATCAAACTCATGATTGGTTAAAGTAGAATTATTGAACACTTATCAAAGGGCTCCATCTTGGCATCTGATAAGACGTTAAGATGGGCCTCTTCTTTGTGCACCTACACAAGAACAAATCAATACTATGGTGATTTATAAAACACACCCTGTCTACTAATTCACCACAAACTGACAAAAGAAGATACCAAGGAATTAATGGCAACAGGGCTATGTTGCCCTTACGATGTGGTTTGATGAAAGTTTATTATTGGGCATCAACTAGTTAGTGTTTTTCTTTTTGAGCTATACAAGTTGGCTTAATAATTACTATGACGTGATATTTTCTACAATTGCATTTTTGTTTATTCTTTCAACAGGGTCATTTGTTTCCATTTTATTTTTTAATCTATGGCTATGATTATTGTATTAATAATCTGCGTTTTGCTTGCTTCTGTCACAAATTCAGGCTTTGGTGGATGCTCCTGACATGGTGCGTGGCCAAATTAACTTTAAGAGACTCTCTCTTACTGATATAAAAATTGACATTCCACGAGTTCCTAAGAAGAAGACCCTCATTCAAGCCATGGAAGTTGCTGGTACCAGAGTTAAATGAATTCTAACATTGTAATATAGTTATGTACATGGTTATAAGTTGACGTGCTGCTGCAGATGTGAAGAATAAATGGGAGAACAGCTCGTGGGGCAGGAAGCTTATCGTGCAGAAGAGGAGAGCCGCACTAAATGACTTTGACAGGTTCAAGGTCATGGTGGCCAAGATTAAGGTAGAGTTTACATGCATCAGGATGCTAACCTACTCATGTTTTCATGGCTTTTACTTTACCTTAATCTCGTTTGGTCATTGTACTAATGAGTTTAATATTCCTCTAGAGAGGACGTGCCATCAGGCAAGAACTGGCCAAGCTTAAAAAGGAGAATGCAGCCTGAGCTCATCAGGACTAATCCGTGAATTTTATTTGGGTTTCTTTGAGTTTCTGATCCTGTGCTGGTGTGGAAGTCTTGCATAGAGTTTGTAGTAAACTCGTTTCCTTATTTAAAACTTATTTTCTTTAAATGCTCTAAATTAAAATTTTACAGTCTTCTCGGCAATGTTCCACCCGAATATTTATTTGAAATTAAATTGATATTCTTGTTGCTTTACTTGCAAGCCAATAATCATTTATCATGAATGTTTAGTTAGCCATTCTTAATCTCAATTGCTCGATGGGTTCACCGGGAATTCAATTTACTCATTCGTTATCTTAACTTGCTGTTTGTTATAGTTTAAAATTAGAACAAAGCATGGCACTTTTATGAATTATAATAGTTTCACTGCTAAAGTATAGACACAAATAAGAAAAATAATTTTGTAAAACTTGTATTTCATATTACACGTGACGCCGGTCTCAAGTATAGAAATAAGGTTCCATTTTTAACAGCCCTATTCGGGTATATATGCATAATCCTCGTTTAAGTGGATTAGCATTAGAAAAAAAATAGCAATCTGAATTAAATAAAGAGCGTTCAATGCTCTCCTAATCCAACGGAGTCTGCTCCGTGTTCTTTGCAGGGACGCAATTATTCTCGGCTCGAATCAAACTAATTCTTACTTTTTATAAAACAAAAGAACAACTTCTTATAACTACTGATCGCAGACAGACAGCCATAATCTCTCTTCCAAATCTCCTCCGTAATTCCACGGCCATCTCCACTGGCCGTGCTCTCTCCCTCCATCAAATGCCTCCCATTTGACCATCCAATCCATTCTTCCTCTTCCTCATCTTGTTCGTCTTCTTCTTCAGCTATCCATTTAGACACGCTTGCCTCTTCTTCTTCTTCCTCCTTTTCTTCTTCTTCTTCTTCAATTGATAATAATCCAACGCCCAAAGAATGGCTTTGGGCTGTTCAGTTTTATGTCTTCCGCCTAAATTTTATTTTATTATTTAGTTATTTATGGTGTGATAAGGAGAGGGAAGAGGTGCCAAGGAATTTTTTGGTCCTCATGTACTGGTAAGATGGAGCCAAGATTTACCCCAACTAAACTTTTTCTCCATTCATAACCGTGTTTTTCATTCAGAAAGTTTTTAATTTGTTAGAATAACACTTGTTTCTGTGCTGCTGTTTTAGTGTTGATAGAGTTCAGTAAACTTAGGAACCTCTGCAGACATTCCACACGTTTATAACGAGAGCATCATCCACCATGAAGAAGGGAATGCTGAAGCCCATACGCTACATTTCTCAAATATTTGGTGTGCTTAATTGTTTCCTTCGAAGAATCATTGTGAAAGTGTGCATATTTATTACAGTAATTGTTGGATGCAGATCAGAAAGAGCCAGAATTACAGATTGGGTTCCCGACTGACGTCAAGCATGTGGCCCACATCGGAAGCGATGGGCCCAACGTCGAGAACCCAGGATGGGTAGATTCATAACATTTTATTTTGTAAATAATATATATATATATATATATATATATATATATTAAATTTAATGAAAAGTATTTAAATTGATAAATTGTTATAGATGAAGGATTACCATTCAGCTCCCATCAATTCCACGCCTGGCAGTCCAAAGAAGGAAAGCGCCACGTCAGACGCTTGGGTTTCACAAGGTAAAATGTCTGATTTTTTTTTAATTTTTTTTAAATTTAATGAGAATATTAATTTAAATTCGTCGTGATAATTATTTCTTTAATTTAAATTTAAGACGCCGAGTTCTCGAGCCGAGGGACCGAAGAATCCCCCGCCGGCGACGGTTCCACTAGGCCGCGGCATTCGAGGCGGCCGAAATCCGACGAAACGCCGGCCGTATCTGGTTCTGAAGTGGCAGATGGAGGGACGAAGAAGGGCAGGCGGGGACGGAAGAAGGACGTGGCGGCCTCGGAGGACGCGCCGGCGATCCCTAAGCATTCGCATCGAAGGAAGCCCAAGGACGGCGGCGCGACGTCGACGTCCAAGTCCAAGGCAGCACCGTCAGCAAATCCGGACGGCGCGGCGGAGCCGGAGAAAACTGCGGCGGAGCCGTCTTGACGTTATAAACTAATGATAATGTCTTTGAGTCTAACAAAACTATATTTATTTTCTTTTGGTATTATATACATTTATTTTTATACAAATTATATACGGAGTGGGAGGTCAATTCAGATTTATTTATTAAAAGGGTCTGAAAGAATAAAGTGAGTACGAGAGAGAGAGAGAGAGAGACAGAGTTGCTAATGTATTATACGTAAATTTATGGAGGTTTTTCAACATACAAATCTTTGTCAGTGTGCAATTAATGCCATAGCAAATAGACAATAGTTTAGAACTAAAAGCATGAAAGATTTGAGCTCGGCCCCATGAAAGATATTTTTCATCGTTCCGTAAATGATTTTGACTTTTGAACAAACAACAATAGACTGATCGGTTAAAGGTCTATATCAATATATAAACATCTTTTCCTGGTCAAAAATATGTCATTCGTTTGGTATTAAGTTTAATTATTCTTTAATGGAAGCTTTCTTGTTACCGTGGATTTATTAATTCCTTGGCTACACGCCTCTCCTGCTGATTTAATTAATTATTGCATCATTTACGCATATAAGTACTTAAACCCTCAGCCTCATGATCATCAACTCGATCCATCGAGCTTTTCCTTCTGCAATAGTAAAGCATGGAATTGAGAGATGTAGAACCAACTCTACCTCCGGGTTTCAGGTTCCATCCGAGGGACGAGGAGCTGATATGCCACTATCTGTACAACAAGGTGACCAATCCAAGAGGCAGGGAGGGAATTACAATGGTGGAGGTGGATTTGCATACTCGCGAGCCGTGGGAGCTTCCAGACATGGCCAAGCTGACTGCCAACGAGTGGTACTTGTTCAGCTTCCGCGACCTCAAATATGCGACCGGATCGCGCACGAATCGAGCAACCAAATCCGGTTACTGGAAGGCTACTGGAAAAGACAGGGCGATCACCGATCCAAGGACTCATGCCATGGTTGGGAAGAGGAAGACGTTGGTGTTCTACAGAGGTAGAGCTCCCAGTGGCGTCAAGACTCTGTGGATCATGCATGAGTTCAGCCTGGAGACCCCTCCTTCACCTCCTAAGGTACTCCTTTCTTTTTGTATTATTGTATGTCCATGGACTCTGCGATTTGCTAATGCTTGTGTATGTATACAATATTTGACAGGAGGAGTGGGTTCTCTGTAGAGTTTTCCGCAAAGGAAAAGGGGAGAGCACAGATGATCAGCATGAGTACACTATAGCTGCCACGGCCTCTTCTTCTCCATCTGTAGTAGAAAATGTGTGTTCAAACCCCTCCATGGGGAATATGGAAAATTAATACTATGGCGAGCTCGAGGTCTTGTGAGGTCACTGAGCTTGGATTAATTGTTGGATTTGAAGTAATTATGATTAAGTAAATATTTATTTCAGGAACAAATAGAAGTATTTGTTGGCTTTATTGCGATTAAGGATGAAAATAGGCCAGGTCAGGCTAGGCCTTTACCTTAATAGATCAGGCCTATATAATAGCAAACTGACCTGAGTCTGGCCTGTGGCCTGCTATAGGCTTTGTTCTAGGCATGAGCCTGACCTGTTCAATAGTCTGGCCTGGCATGTGGCCTGTTTACAAAGCCTGTAATTTAATTCGATTTTTCAAAATACTTCTAATATATAAAATATAACAATTCAATTCGAATATTCGATTATCCAAAATACTAATTTAACAAATTAGCTAAAGATACTATAAATATATGTGTATGATATGACGAAAATAGATTTGTGGTTTGTTGGCTAGTAAGGTGTAGATAAGTGTTTACTCGGCGAGAATCTAAGGATAAAACCTCTATTTTTACACTCTATTTTGACATTTGACAATTTATATAATGTAATTTTAACAGGCCCAGGCCGGCCTGTTAGGCTTCATAGGCTTTATATTGAGTTGGGTCTGATCTGATAAGAAAAATAAGTTTTCAAAAGGGTTTGATTATTATTTATTTTTAAACAGGTCAGGTCATGTCACATGCCCCTGACAGGCCGCCTGGTCTATTTCCATTCCTAATTGCGATTGAAAGTCAGAGTTTTCTATTTTGTTGATGATACCCTGTTTTTTGGAGCATTTGTGACTGACTGCAACGTTGTCATATATAGACTATTGACTTTGTTTAATTAGTCTATAAAATTTTACCAGAATTCAATTCTAGTCGATGGGTAATGATTAACTAAAACATATTATTCAGTACAGCCTTATATATGGTCGTTACCTGTTAAATAATCACAAAATTTGGAAAAAGGTTTACGTTTGAAATTAAGACTACTGGATTTAATGTTAAGTTGTCGGGAATGCATGTGTTGTCAAGCCTTCATATGCCTGCCGGGATATGCTCGCGCACCATTAATTTATTTTCATATTAAATTAATTTTTTTAAAAAAAAAAATTTTATTTATAAAAATCCATCTAAATTTACCGTATTCATAATGGGTTCTTTGTTAATATCGTTAGGAAAGAAAGAAAATCACTTTAAGTGTGGGTTATATATCTTTTAAGAATGATGTGTTAACTCTTCTATGCATGGAGATTAATTTGATGATAAGGCGATGTCACCACCAGTCAATCTTATGAATCTCTCCACTGTCGGGGAGCTTACGACACCCAATAAGTAAGCAGAGAGCCCTATAACTGTAAGAACAGCAGGCAGCTCAAAGCTGGGCGGCCTTTGGAGTGGTGATGGTGACTGCAGGTTTGAATATGGTGAAATTAAAACTTGTCAAAGGGAATAGAAGTAGCAGCAAAAGAAGTTAAACAATGCTTTCATTATAAACAAACTGGTCACTTAGAGCAGAGCCGTCAAACCAATTATGGAAGCCAAACCCTAAGTAAAAAAAATTAAGGCTTTAAAAAATTATTTTATATAAAATTTTATAAGTAGAGCCGTCAAAATTTTCAACGAGACATTCTCCGTATCATTTCTCTAAAAAATAATATATTTATCTAATGAATATTTTTAATTAAATAAATAAAGTTAAATTTTACCTATAAAATATTAAACATACTAATAAATTTGACAATGAATAATAAATTATTGTAATATATAAATATACATTTTAATTACTATTTTGTTTTTTATTTATCCATTTTAACTTGGATTCACCTAACCAAAAATTGTTATTATGTGACTTAGAGATAACATGTTTAAATTGCAAATATAGCAAATGAAGACCCATTTTCTAGATTTCGTATTGACAAAAGTTTCGTGCATCAAACTACTTTTTTATAAATTTTTAACTTTGACAAATTATATATCAAATTTATTTATTTAAAAATATTTAGTTTGTAAACATTGATGGTCAATTATAAAAATATATGCATAATAACTTATGGAAGAATAATGACATAACAGTATAAAAATGATAACGAAGGACAAATTGAAATTGAAAAATAAAATAAAATGTATTGAGAAATAATAATACAATATTAAATAAGCTTTTGGACAAAGCCGACTCTAAATTTTGAAGGGTCCGATGAAAAAAAAAAAGAACCCTTTGTATTCATATAAAAAATAATAAATTGATATTATAAAAATATTTTCAGCACTGCCATTGTTGAATAACATAGAGATTTAGGTTGCGTTTGGTATGCTTATTTTTTATTTTTATTTTTCATAGAAAATATAATTTTTCAGAACATGTGTTTAGTTTGTATTCTTCAGATTTATTTTTCTGAAAAAGATATAGTATTTTATGAAAAATTAAAAATTAAAATAAAATTATTTTTTAAAAAAATATAATTTTCTATAAAAATAAAAATAAAGCTAACCAAATGCTGTCTTAATCTTTACTCTTTTTTTTTTTAAAAAAATATGCTAGCTAGTGGTGGGGCCCTGTGCGACTACCCACCATAAGTCCATAACCACTCTAAGGTCGGATTTCTCTTGGACTTTCAAAACTATTTTTATAAAAAAATATCAATTACCAATGAGTATTATTAATAAATATTTTTAATTTATTAACCAAATTTAATTTTGATCAGTAAAATAATTTTTTATCAATAAAAAACTAAAAATTAAAGATTAAATTTTAATAAAAAATTAAACTAAATTACCAACCAAATCTAAAAATTTTAAATTATCAATCAAAACTAAATTTAACGATTAAAAAATAGACGATCAAATTTAAGTTTGATCTAAAAAAAATTAAAATTACTGATCAAAATAAATCTTGCTTTTAGCCATTATTTAAATGTTTACCATCTAAAATAACTAGTATATTTATAAAACAATAATTATATTTTATTTAATAAATATATATAAAAATTTGGTGGGCCTCAATATATAATAAGGGCCCTAGGCGGTCTTAGTGAGATATACCTTGAGCCGACCGTACCTTAATTTGATAATAAACTCCCAGGTAAACAAGCTAAAAAAGGTCGACAATCAGATATAATGCAACAATTGATAAATCATAAGGTGTCATTAGTTTGTGTGAATGGATATTATGATAGATACGTTAGGATTTTATTTTGGACTAGATTGTATGAACTCTACTAGATTGATCCGGGTGTATGATTTTTAGAAGGATCGAGAGCTCGGTCGGGTTCGATTGCCGATCTGAACCGGTAGTAAATAGGCCGGGATAAAGGTCACCCCAGAGTCGGGACCCTCGAGGTCGGTCGTTCGAGGTCGGAACTCTCGAGGTCGGTCATCCGAGGTCGGGACCCTCGAGGTCGGTCATCCGAGGTCGGGACCCTCGAGGTCGGTCGTCTGAGGTCGAGACGCTTGGGGCCGGTCATTCGAGGTCAGCCCCTCGAAGTCTATTGTCCGAGGTCAGGTACTCGTGATCACACGAAGACGACCGAACAACTGCGAGCCTCTCCTATCGCATGAGCCTTTCTTATCAGATATTCAGAAGATAATCCCCTCTGGCATAATCATTGCCTGGCAAAACCGCCAATAATTAAAGAGGAACAGAAGAGACAACTCCGACATGGTGTCAAGCAACTGTGACAGTTTCCCAATATTAATGTGGCTGTCACTATCGTGATCTGTCGATTGATCTTCTCTTAATGAGACGTGACAGCTCGCACGTGGGAAGACCCTTTCTTCCCCCTATATAAACCCCATTTGAACTTCAGAGAGGGGATCGCTGCCATTTTGCAACCACTCCACCATATTGAGAGATTTGTTTCGGTCCGACCTCCCAAGCTATAGCAAACCGGGTCGGCTTGGTTAGACCGAGTCATCCGAGGGAAAACCGATCTCCGCTTGTCGACAGGATCAAATTTGGCGCCGTCTGTGGGAATCCCGCCTGATCGAAAGCCGAAGATGAGTGAATCCAACCGGGTGACTGTTACTCTTTCACAAGAAGACTTGGATCTGCTAATAGAAGCTAGAGCCAGGAAATTGGCAGAGGCACAGCAAGCGACCGCTCGACCCGCTCAGCCGGGCCCGGCCGAGCAGACTGCTCGGGTGGGCACCGAAGGAGGGGTTCGACAGGATGAGAGTCCTCACTTCCACCGGGCGCTGTTCGGCCCGGCTGAGGGAGCAGGGCAATCAGACCCTCACGAGGCTACATCCAACCGCACCAGAGCTAACAAAGGGAAGGCTCCCCTTGCGCCGACCTCGGCGGAGCGTACAAGATTCCCCTTTTCCAACCAGATCCTGCAGGAGCCCTTACCCAAGCATTTCAGACCCCCGTCCATCGCTGAATACGGGGGAGCCACGAATCCCGAAGAGCATTTAATGAAGTTCGAGAACGCTTCAATGCTGCATCAATATTCCGACGGAGTAAAGTGCCGAGCCTTCCTGACCACTCTGTCAGGGTCGCCCCAACGATGGTTCGACAGACTGCCGGAGGGATCTGTAAGAGAATTTTCTGACTTTAAAAGATTGTTCCTCTAACATTTCGCGAGCAGCAAGAGACACCACAAAACCAGCCTCAATCTTTTTACCCTGAAGCAGGGCTCCAAAGAGCCCCTCAAAGCATACATCAAAAGGTTTAATCAAGTCGCATTGGATGTACCCACTGCCACATCTGAGGTGCTAGTCAGTGCCTTTGCGCAAGGCTTGTAGGAGGGTGAGTTCTTCAGATCCTTAATCCGAAAACCTCCGAAGGACTTCGAAGGTCTCCTAGGCAAAGCCAGCAAATACGTGGATGTAAAAGAAGCACAAGCCGCCAGGCGACCGGAGGTCAGACCAGCACCCGAGGTCCCCCAACATCATCAGAGAAGTGTGTTGGTGCAGGAAGCACCATATCGAACCTTGTTTTGATATTGGCAAAGGATTCAAAGTTAAGTTTGTGTGTGATCTAACAATATTCACTGAGTGTGCAGAGACAAAGTCCTAGCGAAGGGAATGCTGGGCACCTAGCGAAGGACTGCCAGGAAACAAAGCCCTAGCGAAGGACTGCTAGGCATCTGGCGAAGGACTGCCAGTATCCAAGCCCTAGCGAAGGACTGCTAGGCACCTGGCGAAGGACTGTCAGCATCAAGCCCTAGCGAAGGACTGCTAGGCACTGGCGAAGGACTGCCAGCAACGAAGCCCTAGCGAAGGACTGCTAGGCAACTGGCGAAGGACTGCCAGTTTACAAGACCTGACAAAGGACCGTCAGGCAAAAGTCCAACCAAAGGAAAGGTTGGCATCAGGTAAATTCTCCCGAGAGGAGTAGGTGAGGACGCGTTCCCCGTCGAGGGAACAGTAGGCGTCGGTTCGACCTAGGACTCCATTTTGGAGACCAAAGTCAGAACCAAGACAGCTAAGGCTGTATAAATCTAATAAATTATTATGTTATTGTGTTTTGGACTAACCCTGGATGCAGGACCGAAGGAACGTGTGTCTGCAGCTCAGAAAGCCTCAAAGGAGAGAGGCAGTAGCTGAGTAGGGTGCCCGGAGCGTCCCGGGTGCCCCCAAGGTGCATACAAAACAAGTAACAAGAAAAATGGTTCGAATACATACTGGGCCGGGCGCCCCCGTGCTCCCGGGCGCCCCCGCTGCTCCCGGGCGCCCCCTGCGCTGCGGGCGCCCCCATGCGCATACATCGAACCCGAACCCCTCGAAGCCAAGCGAAGCCAAAGGATAGAGTTTGACCCGGTCAATCCGGGCGCCCCGAGCGCTGCGGGCGCCCCGGTCAAAGCGGATCCAGAGGATCAGACGCGACCGAGACTTTGGCGGATCGAAGGCCACGTGGGAGGCGCCCCCGACATCCGAGGCGCCCCCAGGCCCTATATAAGGGACCTTCGACCAAGGCTTCAGAACATCAATTCTCTCAACGCCTCAAAGCTCTTCTACGCTCGTGCCTTGCTTCAGAAACGCTTCACCTCGAGCCGACGGCGTCCCGCTGCCCCGAAAGAGTCGACCTACTCCGGACGTTGGTAAAGAAGAGCGTACTTAATTTATTATATTTTGTTGCACTCATTTTGTAATTAAATTGTGTAACCTATTTGCGCGAATATAGAATTGCCCAAAGTAAACGGTCAACGACCGTGGGCCTTGGAGTAGGAGTCGACACAGGCTCCGAACCAAGTAAAAACCACTGTGTCTTTGTGCTGTGTCTCTTATTTTTATTTCCGCTATGCACTTACTCTTAGTTTTCCGAAAAAGAACGATTTCCGATATTCACCCCCCCTCTATCTGTTTTCTCGATCCAACAAAGTGCGCCTCCCGGAGGACCTCTCAGAAGTCCCAGAGCTATGGGACACCGACAAGGAACCGAAAGGGGAATAGTGCAACAAGTGGCCCAGGGTTGCTTCCCGTCCAGATGGCAGCCCTACTGCTCTTTTCATAACAGCCACACCCACGACCTTCAGGATTGCTGGCAGGCCGGCAGGGGTCGTGGTCATGCTGGACGGGGCAGTCCGAGAGGAGCCCAACAGGGAGGCGGCCGAGGTCGAGGGAGAACAGCGCAGAACCAGACGGAGGTCAATGCTCGATCAACCGCCCACGCAGCCAGACAACTGTTCCCGACCCCCACCTCTCCGGGGCGCGGCAATGTTAATGAGGAACAGGCCAACCAGTAGAATGCGGTACACGGGGCCATTCATGTAATTTCTGGTGGCCCCACCTATGGAGATTCCAACAGAGCTCGAAAATCGCAAGTCAGGCGACTCGATATTTACCAAGTGGGTTGCAGCTCGGCCCAGGCTCAGGGACCGCAAATCAGTTTCGGCCCTTCAGACCTACAAGGAGTAGAAGTCCCTCATGATGACGCCCTGGTCATCACGGCGATCATAGCTAATTACCAGATTCATAGAACCATTGTGGACACGGGAAGTTCGGTAAACATCTTGTACTTAAAAGCTTTTGAACAATTGCAGATCGAAGCTACTGAGCTCCAGCCCGTGACCACACCTCTGTTTGGGTTCACGGGAAACGAAGTCCAGCCGTTGGGCCAAATCAAATTGGCCATCTCACTTGGTGAAGAACCTTTAAGAAGGACTCGGTGGTCTACCTTCCTGGTAGTAGACGCCCTCGGCCTANAGGAAGAAGAAGAGGGTCCAACTCTTGCCTGACCAAGAAGAAACTAAAGTGAAGATAGCTCCCGGATTATCGCCCGACCTTAGACGACAGCTGATAGAATGTCTGACTCAGAACCGAGATGTATTTGTCTGGTCCCAACAAGATCTCAAAGGGGTCAGACCAGAGGTAATGGAACATAAGCTGCATGTGTACCCTGACGCCCGACCTGTGAAGCAAAAGAAAAGAGATTTTAGCCCTGAACATAATAAGATCATTCAGGCAGAGGTGGAGAGACTGCTGGGAGCCGGGCATATCGAGAAGTCCAATTCCCGGCCTGGCTAGCCAATGTAGTGTTGGTCTCCAAGCCGGGTGATAAATGGAGGGTTTGTATCGATTTTAGAGACCTTAATAAAGCTTGCCCCAAAGATTGCTACCCGCTCCCCGAATAGATCAGATGGTAGACTCTACTGCCGGGGAGTGAACTTATCTGCATGCTCGATGCCTATCAGGGATATCATCAAGTCCCATTATGCCCGGGTGACCAGGAGAAGGTCAGTTTTGTCACAGCCGAAGGTACCTATTGTTACACAGTTATGCCCTTCGGACTCAAGAACGCCGGGGCAACTTATCAAAGACTGATGAATAAAGTCTTTAAAGAGCAGCTTGGGAGAAACGTAGAAGTGTATGTCGATGACATCCTCATCAAATCCGCCCGGGCTGCCGACCTCATAGCAGATGTACGAGAAACCTGCTGCACCCTACGAAGGTATGGCCTCAAACTCAATCCTACAAAATGTCTGTTCGGAGCCAAGAGTGGGAAATTCCTGGGCTACATCCTGACCGAGCGGGGAATAGAAGCCAATCCGGGTAAAGTGAAAGCTCTGCTAGACATGCCACCGCCCAGAAATCTGAGGGAAGTTCAGCGCCTGACCGGAAGGATCACGGCCTTATCCCGGTTTATCTCCCGGTCGGCCGATAGAAGTCTGTCGTTCTTCAAGATCCTGCGCAAGGCCTCCAAGTTCCAGTGTGATGCAGAGTGCGACCGAGCTTTCGAAGAATTGAAGGCATACTTGGTCAGTCTGCCAGTGTTAGCCAAGCCTGAGGGAGGAGAACCATTGTATGTTTACTTATCTGCTACCGAGGGAGCTGCGAGTGCTGTGCTTGTAACCCAGAAACAGACCGAACAGCAACCGATCTATTTCTTTGAGCACTTACTAAAAGAGGCCGAGTGTAGGTATACTACACTCGAGAAATTAGCTTATGTCCTTGTGTTGATGGCTCGGCGACTGCGACTCTACTTTTTGGCTCATCCTATCCGAGTGTTGACCAATAGCACACTCGAGAAGGTTTTGATCAACCCTGAAGTCTCAGGTCGGATGGTCAAGTGGACAGCCGAGCTGAGCGAATATGATATTCAGTACCAGCCCCGAACAGCGATCAAAGCTCAGGCCTTGGCAGATTTCCTGAGTGAACTTCATACCGAAGAAGAGGAGGAGGTCTGAAAAATATATGTGGACGGGTCAGCCACCCGAGCAGGGAGTGGCCTGGGAATTTTATTGATGTCTCCGAAGGGAGACCCCATTCATCTCGCCGTGCGGCTAGAGTACCAGGCTACCAATAATCAGGCGGAGTACGAAGCCCTCTTGGCAGGCCTCCAGGCGGCCAGACAGGTCGGGGCCACTCGGGTCATCCTATATTCTGATTCTCAGTTGGTGACTCAACAGGTGGCTGGGCGGTTTGAAGTAAATGACGTGACTCTACAGACTTACGTAGAGGCATATCAACATTTACAAGTAGAATTTCAAGAAGTTCAGATTATACAGATTCCCCGAGGAGACAATGCCAAGGCGGATGAGTTAGCTAGGCTGGCCAGCTCGGTCCGGCCATGGGTCTTCCCCAAGCCTTCACCTCAGGTCATGCTGGTGGCTCAGGTCGAGAGGGAAGCAGAAATGGAGATAGAGGGGGACTGGAGAACTCCATTCATCGCCTACCTGAAGGAGGGAACTCTTCCGGACATCCCCGAGCAAGCTCGGATACTGAAGATCAGAGCAGCCTGGTTCACCCTGATAGGGGACGCATTGTATAAGCGGGCTTTTTCCCGACCTCTAGCCAGATTCCTCGGAAAGGAAGATGCGGACTATGTACTTAGAGAAGTGCATTTAGGGTGCTGCGGAAATCATTCAGGAGGTCGGTCCATGGCTCGGAAGGTCCTGCTGGCCGGTTACTTTTGGCCGACCCTTCAAAAGGATGCAGAGAAGATGACTCTTTTCTATCTTTCTTGTCAGAAGTACCAGAATCTGTCTCACCGACCGGTGGAGATGTTGCGAGCGTCCATTGTATCATGTCCCTTTGATCAGTGGGGCATGGATATAGTGGGACCCTTCCCCAGGGCGGCAGGTCAGAAGAAGTTTCTGTTGGTGGCATTGGACTACTTCTCCAAGTGGATAGAAGCAGAAGCCCTGACTAAGATCACCGAACGAGCGGTGAAGAAATTCCATTGGCAGAATATTCTTTGCCGGTATGGCATACCTCATAAGCTGGTATCAGACAATGGTCGGCAGTTTCAGGGCCGGATAATCAGAAATTGGTGCAAGGAATTTGGGATCAAGCAGACCTTCACTTCCGTGGCATACCCCCAGAGTAATGGTCAGGCCGAAGTAGCCAATAGAGAAATTCTGAAAGGGCTCAAAGCTAAGCTGGATCAGGTTGGCGGATCCTGGGTGGACGAGCTGCCTGGTGTCTTATGGGCCCTTCGGACCACACCCAAAGAAGGGTCAGGATGCACCCCCTTTCAGTTAGTCTACGGGAGTGAGGCGGTGGTCCCCATGGAGGTCGGCTGTGAGTCTGACAGAAGACAGCTGTATGGAGAAGACAATGCGGAGAAAAGACGAGCTGAGCTAGATCTGATCGAGGAGGTTCGAGCTAAGGCCGCAGTCCGTATGGCCGCTTACCAACAAAGGATGCGGAAACGATATAACCAACAGGTCATACCTCGACATTTCCAAGTAGGGGACAAGGTATGGAAAAGAATCAAGCCCGTTGGAGAAGTAGGCAAGCTCGAGCCTCCATGGAATGGTCCGTTCCTGGTGGTCGAGGCGCTGGGGTCGGGAGCCTATTATCTGCAAGACGCTCAAGGAAAGCGGCTTGGAACACCTTGGAGTGCGGTGCATTTAAGATTGTACCGGGAGGAGAGCGGAGAGAAATGATTCTTGTAAATGTACTCAGGGAAAACGATGACAAAAACTCTGACTCCTCAAAAGACCACTGCAGCAAGTTATAAGTGGGCTTGCTCTCACGCACCCACCGGACTCGGCGCCGATCGGGCGTGGCGTTTCACGTTCGATCGGGCCCGGTTGGGCATGGCGATCCACGTTTGATCAGGGTAAGTCGGACGGTGTCCAGACTCTTGCTAAGGCAAGTTATAAGTGGGCTGCTCTCACGCACCCATCGGACTCGGCGCCGATCGGGCGTGGCGTTCCACGTTTGGTCGGGCCCGGTTGGGCGTGGCGATCCACGTTCGATCAGGGTAAGTTGGACGCTGTCCAGACTCTTGCTAAGGCAAGTTATAAGTGGGCTTGCTCTCATGCACCCACCGGACTCGGCGCCGATCGGGCGTGGCGTTCCACGTTCGGTCAACAATTTGATAATGCCCAAATGTATAGATTAAATTATCACGAAAGTGTGGGCTCATCAGATTTAAATATTTATAAACAGCTGCTGGAAACCCTTTTACAATCAAAAGTATGAAAATGTAATATAGGGGCCACAGGTCGTATTTTTCTCGGGGCTAGTTGACGTTGTTTGATTCACGCTTGTATTTAGGTGTCGTTAATAATTTTGGGTTTCAAATAAAACTTGAGTTTGGCTTCAATGAGAGACTAAGGAAATCGCAATTAAAAGAGAAGAAACTTGACCCAATGAACTAAACAACGAAATAGCAACTAATGAACTCCCTTTGGGAGACTTAATCAACCAATGCAACTTAACCACCTTGGGAGAACAAATCTGAACTCAATTGCAAAAATACTCTACAAATTGAATTTAACTTCAGGAATTGTCTTTAAAAAAAATCGAACTTCCCTTGACACAAATGTAGCAATGAATAAAAGGAGAACTCGATACGCAAGGTTACAAACTTATGTGCCAAAAAGCTTATACTCATTGTAGAGCTATAACTGACAACTCCCAAATGACTCTTAGCAATTTGACTGTAAAGGTAAGTCTAATACTAAATTGCTGTGCAAGAATGGGTTAAGAATTTAGCAATGAAAGCAGCAAATGCAAGACAAACTCAATGCAGTGTGGAATGTGCAGAAATGCAGTAAATAGCAGAAATTTGGATGCAAAATAATCATGCAAGTAGATTGATTTCAAATGCAATCAAGTTCCAATGTAATCTTCACTGATACCATTTCAGAAATGATACTTGGTATTTGCAGAAATAGACTTGCAGAAATAGAGTTACATATGTGCAGAGATGAAATGCAGATTTTCAGAATCAAGGTTGCGCAGAAACAAACTCTGAGTTGTACGAACCAAATGCAGGGGGTTTAACCTCAATCTGAATACAACTACAAACAGATCAAAATGACATTCGAGTGCACCAACCTAATATGCAAGAAGGATTCAAAAAAACTGATGTGCAGGATGAGCAATTCAGAACTAGAACTGAACTCACAGGAATTCAATTTGATACACCATCATGGAAATTGACACGCACCCAACTAGGCTAAAACTTTAGAACTGAAATAAATGCAAACTAGATGATCAGACTGTAAGTATTTACTCAGGCCTAAAGTTCAAATGAGATGTAGTAAATCCAAGGTTTTCTTGACACAAATTCAGAAATCAGCAGCTGACTTGCAGCTGATACACAATGCAGAGTGGAAATGAAGCAAGTGTTCAGGTCTGAAGTAATTTGCATGAATGGTAATAGCAATTCAGACACCATCCGGATGCAAGTTATGGCAATTGAATCAGCTGTTGTAAACAACTGTAACTCAGAAACAAACTGAGACAGGAATGAATGCTGGAATTTAGACAAATGGAAAAACAGAATTCGTTGCGCATATAAACAGAAATAAAATGCAGAATTACTAAGCTAAACAAAAACTAAGATCTGAAGCTAAAAGTGAACAACTTAGTTCAACTAAATTGAAATACTAGATGCGAAATTGGCTAAAGGTTTCAGAGCTAAAGAGAATTTGCAGAAAAGAAACTGGCACGCTATTGAAATTGGCACATAACGATTTAAGCTACAATAAACTGAAATTTAACTCTATTAATCACTAAACAAGCTCCTATATTACTCTACTTGCAGAATTAAAGCTAAATTATAGCTAACAACTTGAAATCGTAAATTAAAGTAGCTGAGCAGGAAATTCAGAACAGAGCAGTTGCGGCAAGAAACAAAACTATTACAAAAACAGAAATTAAACTAAAGAAACTACTCCTCGATCCTTTCCCGAGCTCACAATCTTCTTGGTTGTCAATCAAGAGCTGGCTTCGAACCCCTAGGCTCAGCAAATCAGTGGAAAATCAACTTCAATCCCTGAATTCGGCTCAAACTGCATCAGCTGGAAAATTTCGATCCGAGCTCTTCAATCTCGGCTTGTTGAGCTGCGATGAAGATTTGGAGATGACCTGAGCTCACCTGAGAACCCCTACAAGTGGCTCAGGTGATCTGAATTCGATTGTAGCTAAGATCGAAGCTCCCAGACCACAGAGAATGCGAAACCCTCAACAAGCTCTGTCCGGATGAAGTTTGAGTTGAATTTTGGATCGAGACTGCCTTCCAAGGATTCAGATGATGAATTTCAGTAGGAATCGAGGTTGTCGCGCCTCGATTTGAAGAAGAACTGAAGAAAAAAAAGAAGAACACGAAGAACTGAAAAATTGCGGCGAAGACGCGACAAAGGGAAACTGCGCAGGAATTTGATTAAATAGTTAACAATGGACGACCCAGATTGATCGGATGAAATCCAACGGCTGATCTTGCTCTGATTTGATCCAAATTTTGATGATGATGATCTGGGGTCAGGATCTGCCTCGTGGTAGCTCGGATCCTCCAGATGTGCAACGGATGGTCCAGATCAACTCAATCTGTGAATGGACAATCTAGAGCCCTCCAAGCTTGATCCAACGGTTGATTTAGCTCTGATTGGAATGAAACCTTCAGATCTTGATCAAGATGCTCGATCAACCCTAACCCTAGCTTGGATTGCTTCAGATTGTCCCGGATGGCTCAGATCTAGCCGCTTTTGAATCGGACGGTCCGGATTAATCGTAAGCTTGATAATTCGATCCGGTTCACATCCGACTCAAGTTTGACCCAGTATGCCCTAGGTCCTTGAACCTTTGATGCCTACAAAAATAGATCAAGAATTTAGTGGCCAAATAATCTAATTTAATGTAAATTTGCAATTAAGTCCAAAATAAGAGTAAGTTCTAAAACCTAGGGCAATTTCACAATTAAATAATAAAAATATAAGTCAAACATGGATTTTAACATCTAAAATAATCAACAAAAATGGTACTTATCAACTCCCCCACACTTAACCTTGAGCGTCTCGCGAAACCACTAAATATGTATCCCTTAGGCTTTCTTAAGTATAATTAGAAGCAAATGAAAAGAAATTACCTAAGGTTGTCAATTCTCATAAATCTAAGCTCTATGGATTAGTATCTTGTCCTTAAATCAACAACTTAGCCTTTTCATCAATCATGAGTCATTGAGATGAATTTAAATCACTAGTCTTTCAAGGGAAGTTTTGGGTGGCTCTCTCCTTAAGTCCTAAGTTGATGATGGAAGTGGAGCTCACTCAAACACACATGCTTCTTGCACTACCATAGGCTTGCTTATTGTCTAATCTCTACCATTATTCATGATTGGGATCAACATCTACAAAAACAAATAAAGCATGGAAAATGGTGAGAAATGGAATAAAAACCAAGAAAATGGAAAATTTGATAAAGTGGGAGACTTGGTTGCTCAAAGATGTTTCCAATGTGCTTTGCCCCTCTTGACCATCCTCTAATGATATCAAAAGTGTGGTAAAGTCAGATTTAAGTAATGGCCTTTGTTTTGGATGAAAAACCCTTCTTTGGTTTCAAGGTGCCAAGTTTGCCTATTGCGTGCCATTTTTGTTTCTTTCTTCTCTTTTCTGATTTTTCTCTTCTTCTTTCTCTCTAGTGGAGCTCAAAATGTAGTGATGCAAGGCTGTAACTTGGATGAGATTAGCTCCACTGAGTTCAATTATGCCGAAACTTCAAATGTATGTGCCACCCTTGTTTCTATCTTCTTTTCTTTCTCTGCTTATATGGTCAGCTGCCACTTCTATTCTTGGTTTCCATTTTGCTCAATCTTATTGTGCTCATGCTTCCCAAATCTTTGTTCAGAACTTGCCTCCACTCAAACCTGCCGTGAGCTTCAAATACATGCTCTAGGGAAACCAATTCATCCCTTAGTTGAGACAAACTGCATTCTTCTCATTTCTTTTAAACTAGCTACAATCGAACGTTGCAGCTGTAATTCGATTCAGATTAGTGGTGATTCAGCTTCTAAAGAGTCTACTTCACATCTTGTATGGAAACAAATTTGATATGGTAAACAAATTACTGTTTTGGCACAAAAATTTCTGCATAAAAATTTCAGAATTTCTGATTTTGGCACAGATTTTTGCTTTTCTCAGCTCTTTTCAGCTCCAATTCAGCTTCAGATTTCTGCTGCAATTTGGCTGCTTCTGCTCAAATTCAATTCAACTTCAATGAATCCGTTTCCAAGTTGATATCTCTTCAAATTTCTGATGGCTGGCTGGTTGATGGACTTGTTCTTAACCCTTGTCAGCACCCTTGCATTTGTTTCCATTCCGAACAGTCCAGATTAGTTCAGATCTACACAAACTGATTCCTTGTTTGGCACAAACGTTTCAGCATTGATTCAATTAATTCCATCTTTGTTCAGCTTCTGATCAGCCTCACAACCTTCAATTCAGACTTGGTAGCAATCTAAATTCCAGAAATTAGATTTCGGCCATGGCACAGATTTTCAAATTTCTCCGTTGCTTGCCTCTTACTTCAATCCAGAATTCCTTACATTTCCAGCTTTTGTTCAGACTTTGCTCAGACTCCCTGATTTATACAGCTGCACTTCAGCTTCTAGCATCATGTGGCCTGATTTCTATAGCAAAGAACAGCTTCCAGCCAAGCAATTTTAACCAAGACATGCTTCACAGATTTTTCTCCATTTTGGCAAAGAATTTTGTGCCATTTGCGTGCGGATCTTCAATTGACGATAATAACTCTAGATGCTTCAATTGATTTCCATCCTTAACCACATCTTCTTGCTCATTTTTGACACAAACTCAAATCAACTTGGCACATGTAATTTCAAAGAAATTTTTTTTTCGACATGAATTTCCTCTTTGATATCAACTCTTTCCAAAACACTAATCACTCCCCCACACTTAAATCTTTGTCCGTCTCGGGCAAAATGGCATTAGAAACATTTCAAACAACAAGTCCAAAGAAAAATGGGGTTAAGAGTAGGAATAAGGAAAGGCAAATAGAATGAACATGATTTTTTTTTTAAATTGATATGGAAAAGGAAACAAATGGATTAGCCTCTATAGATGTGATCCAATCATTGAAATATGATTTTGAAAGAACCTAAGCAAGTTCTAGAGTACAATAACATAGGTGTGTCACAAAAATAAGGCTAATTCTCACTAGGTAAAAATAATTCATCCCAAATTCTCAATTAAGAATCTAAAGCAAGTAGTACTCAAGCATCCAAGATTTCATCCATTAGCTCAACTCCTAAGTTTTAACAACCAAATTTAATTTATTTTCAAAAGACTCTAAAATGCTATGGAGATAACCTAGAGGGATACTTTTATTTCTACTCATGCAAGAAAAAGTGACAAAAGAAATAACATGCATTTATTTACAAGGACTCAGTTCAAAGGAAAATTCTAATTCTAGGAAGCATGAAAATGAAAAATGAAATAAAAGAAAATACAAGAAAAATCAAACTCCCCTTTATTCTGGTGGACGGAGTCTATCCAGAAGTAGCCTCCATCGTGGTAGTGGAGGAAAATGGGTGGCTGAGAGATTTGGGACTCCCCCACACTTGAACTTTGCAAAAAATTGCTCTGGTGGCCTAAGGCGATTCAGGTTCAAAATCCATGTAAGAGGTGGAGTGCTTTGAATTAGAGTAAAATCATCTCCTCCTTCTTTATGCCTTTTAGAAGTCCTTCCAGGAGGTTGAAGTCTGTTCAGTTGGAGTACCCACTCCTGAAGTCTTCTGGACCCTGCAAAGCAATGTAATACCTCTCTCAAGCGTTCAGGGTCAGAAAGAAATAATATAAATTCAGTCTCTGCATTAAATGAATCCAAAACTGTATCATATTCAATTAAATCAATTCTTGGTGCCTCAATGAAATTTTCAAAATCATTTCCTACAAAGTTTGCATCCAGATATTCATCACAAATAAAGAAATCAATTTCTGGCTCATCAATAGAAATTTCACAATTATTTTCCATCAAGGGTGTATCAAGTAATGTGTCACAACCAATCAAATCAATCTCAGATATTTCCATAAGTTTCTCACATTCAACCTCAGCATAAGATATAGCAAGAGATTCATCAAAATAAATTTAACATCCATTTCAGGCACTTCTAAAAATTTTTCACTATCCATACCCACAAAAGATGTATCAAGAGATTCATCATAACAAACAACATCAATTATGGGTGCCTCTAAAATTATTTCGCTATCCATATCTACAAGAGATGTATCAAGTAATGCTTGATGACTGAGAAAATCAATATTTGGTATCTCTATTGGATTTTCACAAACAATCTCTACACAAGGTATATCAATAAATTCATCAGAATCAATAAAGTCAGCACTAGGTACCTCACTGCATTTTTCTGAAGAAAGGGGAAAATACTTACCTGAGCGTGCTGGAGAATACCTGGAGGTTCTACAAGGGTAGATGTATTCATGGCCTCCTCCTGGTCAAGTACATGCTCCTCTTCAGCCTCAGACTCTGGTGGACACTCAACTAAAGCAGGTGATCCTTGGGTGCTTGCTTCCACCATGCAAGTCCCTACACTTTCTGGTTCATCTTCTGAATCTTCTAATGTACCAGTCAACTGTGGTGGTCCCTGGGGCTTAGTGCAATCCCCTACACCTATGGAATCATCTCCTATGCATTCTTCTTCTGTAATGTCTGCAACAACAACATTAGAAAAATTAGGACCATCAATAATACTATCATCAGAAAATAAAAATCTAGAATGGTCCTGTGGAGCTTCAGTTTCTTCTTCTGGAGCTGAAAAATTTGAATTGAATTGAGTAGGAATCTCCGGAGGGATGCATGCTGTAGGTGCCCAATATTTGATGATTTCTTCATCTTCTTCTTCTATCAAATTTGCAAGATTACTTGAAGGACTTGGCCATGCGTTAGGGTCACCTTGAACTGATATAAAACCAACTCCGGGGCTCTCAGAATTATAAACAGCTTGAGAAGATAATTGTTCTGATCTTTGGGCTTTTATCTGATTCAATCGATCTTGCATGTTTTGAAACCATTGTTGTTGTTGTTCTTGTTGTTGTTGAACTTGTTGCAACATCTCCATCGTCCTCTGTTGTTGAGCCTCAAGCTCTTGTTGGTCTTGAAAAGGAACATAAGGCTGCTCAAATGGATGAAATGACTGATTTAACTGCTGAAAACTTGGTTCACAAGTTGGTAGAGATGGCTGAAAATTGTAGCCCTGAAAATTTTGGATCTGAGGTTGAAATTGTGGTGTTGAACACTGAAATTGAGTGGGCTAAAAATTCTGGTTGCAAGGGTGAAATTGCTATGGAAATTGAAATGGTTGCTAGAAATTCAAATTATTTTGGTACCCTTGCTGAATTCCTTGAAAAGGTGCTTGATCTTGTTGATAAGGTGGCTGAAAATTGGGCTGAAATTGCTGAAAGTTTGGCTGAAAATTCTGGAATTGTGGCTGCCCATTTTGAAAATTCTGGAAATTTGGTTGAATTGGCTGAAAATCCGGCTAAAATTGTTGTAATTGCTGTGGTTGTTCGAATTGTTGAAATGGTGGCTGAAAAAACTGATTTGGTTGCAGAAAATTCGAGTAGGGTTGTTGAAAATCTTGATTTGGTTGCTGAAATTGCTGGAAAGGCTGAAAGTCTGAATTGAGTTGCTGAAATTGCTGACATGGCTGCTGGTAAGTAGATGAATGACTGTTGGTTCTTCGTTGAAGCACATGTTTCAACACAACCTTTAACTCCGACAGTGCACTTTTAAGCTCTGATTGTTCTGTTGAATTCATTTTGAATCTTGCAGCCCTGTCACAAATCAAACAAGAAAAATGGCAGCAACCGTATACAAATGATAAAGCAACAGAAAATAGAACCCAATGATATGTCAAAAAGTACACAAGCAAAAATCAAATAAATCAACTAGTTGCTTCCCCGGCAACGGCGCCAAAAATTTGATAATGCCCAAATATATAGATTAAATTGTCACGAAAGTGTGGGCTCATCAGATTTAAATATTTATAAACAGCTGCTGGAAACCCTTTTACAATCAAAAGTATGAAAATGTAATATAGGGGCCACAGGTCGTATTTTTCTCGGGGCTAGTTGACGTTGTTTGATTCGCGCTTGTATTTAGGTGTCGTTAATAATTTTGGGTTTCATATAAAACTTGAGTTTGGGTTCAATGAGAGACTAAGGAAATCGCAATTAAAAGAGAAGAAACTTGACCCAATGAACTAAACAACGAAATAGCAACTAATGAACTCCCTTTGGGAGACTTAATCAACCAATGCAACTTAACCACCTTGGGAGAACAAATCTGAACTCAATTGCAAAAATACTCTACAAATTGAATTTAACTTCAGGAATTGTCTTTAAAAAAAATCGAACTTCCCTTGACACAAATGTAGCAATGAATAAAAGGAGAACTCGATACGCAAGGTTACAAACTTATGTGCCAAAAAGCTTATACTCATTGTAGAGCTATAACTGACAACTCCCAAATGACTCTTAGCAATTTGACTGTAAAGGTAAGTCTAATACTAAATTGCTGTGCAAGAATGGGTTAAGAATTTAGCAATGAAAGCAGCAAATGCAAGACTAACTCAATGCAGTGTGGAATGTGCAGAAATGCAGTAAATAGCAGAAATTTGGATGCAAAATAATCATGCAAGTAGATTGATTTCAAATGCAATCAAGTTCCAATGTAATCTTCACTGATACCATTTCAGAAATGATACTTGGTATTTGCAGAAATAGACTTGCAGAAATAGAGTTACATATGTGCAGAGATGAAATGCAGATTTTCAGAATCAAGGTTGCGCAGAAACAAACTCTGAGTTGTACGAACCAAATGCAGGGGGGTTTAACCTCAATCTGAATACAACTACAAACAGATCAAAATGACATTCGAGTGCACCAACCTAATATGCAAGAAGGATTCAAAAAAACTGATGTGCAGGATGAGCAATTCAGAACTAGAACTGAACTCACAGGAATTCAATTTGATACACCATCATGGAAATTGACACGCACCCAACTAGGCTAAAACCTTAGAACTAAAATAAATGCAAACCAGATGATCAGACTGTAAGTATTTACTCAGGCCTAAAGTTCAAATGAGATGTAGTAAATCCAAGGTTTTCTTGACACAAATTCAGAAATCAGCAGCTGACTTGCAGCTGATACACAATGCAGAGTGGAAATGAAGCAAGTGTTCAGGTCTGAAGTAATTTGCATGAATGGTAATAGCAATTCAGACACCATCCGAATGCAAGTTATGGCAATTGAATCAGCTGTTGTAAACAACTGATATTAACTCAGAAACAAACTGAGACAGGAATGAATGCTGGAATTCAGACAAATGGAAAAACAGAATTCGTTGCGCATATAAACAGAAATAAAATGCAAAATTACTAAGCTAAACAAAAACTAAGATCTGAAGCTAAAAGTGAACAACTTAGTTCAACTAAATTGAAATACTAGATGCGAAATTGGCTAAAGGTTTCAGAGCTAAAGAGAATTTGCAGAAAAGAAACTGGCACGCTATTGAAATTGGCACACAATGATTTAAGCTACAATAAATTAAAATTTAACTCTATTAATCACTAAACAAGCTCCTATATTACTCTACTTGCAGAATTAAAGCTAAATTATAGCTAACAACTTGAAATCGTAAATTAAAGTAGCTGAGCAGGAAATTCAAAACAGAGCAGTTGCGGCAAGAAACAAAACTATTACAAAAACAGAAATTAAACTAAAGAAACTACTCCTCGATCCTTTCCCGAGCTCACAATCTTCTTGGTTGTCAATCAAGAGCTGGCTTCGAACCCCTAGGCTCAGCAAATCAGTGGAAAATCAACTTCAATCCCTGAATTCGGCTCAAACTGCATCAGCTGGAAAATTTCGATCCGAGCTCTTCAATCTCGGCTTGTTGAGCTGCGATGAAGATTTGGAGATGACCTGAGCTCACCTGAGAACCCCTACAAGTGGCTCAGGCGATCTGAATTCGATTGTAGCTAAGATCGAAGCTCCCGGACCACAGAGAATGCGAAACCCTCAACAAGCTCTGTCCGGATGAAGTTTGAGTTGAATTTTGGATCGAGACTGCCTTCCAAGGATTCAGATGATGAATTTCAGTAGGAATCGAGGTGGTCGCGCCTCGATTTGAAGAAGAACTGAAAGAAAAAAAAGAAGAACACGAAGAACTGAAAAAATTGCGGCGAAGACGCGACAAAGGGAAACTGCGTAGGAATTTGATTAAATAGTTAACAATGGACGGCCCAGATTGATCGGATGAAATCCAACGGCTGATCTTGCTCTGATTTGATCCAAATTTTGATGATGATGATCTGGGGTCAGGATCTACCTCGTGGTAGCTCGGATTCTCCAGATGTGCAACGGATGGTCCAGATCAACTCAATCTGTGAATGGACGATCTAGAGCCCTCCAAGCTTGATCCAACGGTTGATTTAGCTCTGATTGGAATGAAACCTTCAGATCTTGATCAAGATGCTCGATCAACCCTAACCCTAGCTCGGATTGCTTCAGATTGTCCCGGATGGCTCAGATCTAGCCGCTTTTGAATCGGACGGTCCGGATTAATCGTAAGCTTGATAATTCGATCCGGTTCACATCCGACTCAAGTTTGACCCAGTATGCCCTAGGTCCTTGAACCTTTGATGCCTACAAAAATAGATCAAGAATTTAGTGGCCAAATAATCTAATTTAATACAAATTTGTAATTAAGTCCAAAACAAGAGTAAGTTCTAAAACCTAGGGCAATTTCACAATTAAATAATAAAAATATAAGTCAAACATGGATTTTAACATCTAAAATAATCAACAAAAATGGTACTTATCAACCACTGCAGCAAGTTATAAGTGGGCTTGGTCTCACGCACCCACCGGACTCGGCGCCGATCGGGCGTGGCGTTCCACGTTCGATCGGGCCCGGTTGGGCATGGCGATCCACGTTCGATCAGGGTAACTCGGACGGTGTCCAGACTCTTGCTAAGGCAAGTTATAAGTGGGCTGCTCTCACGCACCCACCGGACTCGGCGCCGATCGGGCGTGGCGTTCCACGTTTGGTCGGGCCCGGTTGGGCGTGGCGATCCACGTTCGATCAGGGTAAGTCGGACGCTGTCCAGACTCTTGCTAAGGCAAGTTATAAGTGGGCTTGCTCTCACGCACCCACCGGACTCGGCGCCGATCGGGCGTGGCGTTCCACGTTCGGTCGGGCCCGGTTGGGCGTGGCGATCCACGTTCGATCAGGATAAGTCGGACGGTGTCCAGACTCTTGCTATGACAAGTTATAAGTGGGCTTTCTCTCACGCACCCACCGGACTCGGCGCCGATCGGGCGTGGCGCTCCACGTTAGATCGTGCCCGGTCGGGCGTGGCGATCGACGTTCGATCAGGGTAAGTTGGACGGTGTCCAGACTCTTGCTAAAGCAAGTTATAAGTGGGCTTGCTCTCACGCACCCACCGGACTCGGCGCCGATCGGGCGTGGCGTTCCACGTTTGGTCGGGCCCGGTCGGGCGTGGCGATCCACGCTCGGTCAGGGTAAGTCGGACGGTGTCCAGACTCTTGCTTAAGGGAAATACGAATTAACACATTTTCGTGATCCAGGGCATGACTCCCCACGTTCTGATAGACAAAAGGGGATACGGGGTCAGCCTGATAAAGTTGAACTAGTCGAACTAGCGCACACAAGCTAACTCGGCTTCGGTGATAGGGGTAATTCGTTGAAAATAAGACAAAACGCTAAATCAGGGTACCGACCCGACTGAACGACCTGCCCGAGCCCCGGGCAACGGCCTGCCTGAAAGACCGAGGGCTCAGATACGCAGAGCGTCTGGCACTTAGCCAAATTTTCGAATCGGCCGAAAAAATCAAACCAAGGAAGCCAGGATGATCATCCTGAGTAATCAACACTAAGCGGGAGTTTGTTGTGGGGCGCAGACGCCGACCCTCGCAGAATGAACTAGGCAAGTTGAATAAATAACGCTTGGCAGGAGTTTCGCATGTCATAGATCGGATACCGACCTCACTCAGCTACACAGCCGAGTCAAAACGCTGACCCAACCCCACGGTACCCCTGAGCTTGGACGTCAGCTCAATCGAACGTCTGATTGTGCAGATGTTTCTAGCATTCTACACATAGGGGAAACCCCCTACCCGACCTAAAGGGGTCTACCTTACGAGATTGATTTAAGCGTCTCGAGAAACCCATACTTAGCGAAATTGGGATGTATGATTCATAGCGCCGGCCTTTGACAAATGGGGCAAGTACATCAAACAAGTGACACTTAGCGAGAATCTAACGCGTCACAAATAGCTAGACGAAATAAAGAAAGAGGGAAAATCCACAGAAATTAGATAAGGCCCGGGGCCATCACAAAGTCGGGCCTGGAAGGCCAAGTCAGGAAATTAGATATCATTACAAAAGTTCAAATAGCTTAGAGAGATGGGGCAAGGGCGGACAGAACAGCAGCTCGGGCCAAAGAAGGTCGGGACCGCCAAACTAAGTAAGTCTTGGAAAGTTAACCTAAGTGAAGGGAGGGAAGGCATCTTCAGGAATCGATGCCTTGATCCGCCTCAGCTTCACGGCATTAGGGGGAAGGTCCTCAGGAAGATGACCGGCCTCAGTTAGCTGCTGGATAGCACCTATTGCGCCGAACTTGATCATGCCACCCGTACGTTCCGATATCAGGTTCAGGAAGGAGTCCGACTGGATATAGGCTACTCGGGCAGCTTCAATCCGGGCCGACTCACCCGACTTATAATCCTCCAACTCCTTCCTGAGTCAAGCAAGCTCGGAACCTTGCCCCTGGATAGTGGTCTCCCGAAAAGCCAGCTGCGCCTCCTGGCCCACTAGCTGAATCTCTAAACCTTGAAATGCCTCTTGCTGGGCAGACAGCTCTATCTCTTTGTTCTTCAGGGCGAGCTGAGTTTGGTGATGAGCTGCATCCGACTCCTTCAATTTTCGTTGGAGCCCTTTAGCATCTGTTGTCATCTTAGCCAAGTCAGTATGGGCTCGAGTATACCGGGCCTTGAGGGCCTTATTGTCGCCCTCTAGATGAGCCACCCGGTTGGTTAGGCGCTCCGTCTCCACCGCTGACTGAGCCATCAACCGCTGCTCTTCCTCCGAACGGACCTCCAACTCTGATACATGAGACCTCAGAGCGGTTATTTCCGAGCGCAACTGGTCCAGACCCGGGTCACCCGGAGGAAGGTTGCTCTGCGCCACTCGGGCTTCTAGGTCTCTCACTTGTCTTTCGGCCGCCCGGCGAGCTCGGGTGTTGTCAACCAACGCTTGGCTAATCGTGTGACTCAGCGCCCATTGCTGCGTAGTGATGTGAAGGTCATGAGTATAAACATAAATAACCAAAGGAGGGGAGAGGGTACCTGAGTCATTCCCACGAAGAAGTGGTCGACCAAAGTAACAGGGTCCATCGTAAGAGACGTTGTCCATCCCTCCTCCCAGCCCGAGGCCAATCTATTGTGCAAGTTCAATGGCTGAGGATGGACAGTCGGAGTTAGAGCAATAGCCGAGGGCACTTGAACGTCCACAGTTGATCGCGGTGGGGAATTCATGGATAGAAGGGCTTCAACGGCGTCGCTGTGGGCAGTGCTCAACTGAGGGGCTTGAGGACGTGGCGCGGACCTCGAGGTCGATGCACCGGAGGGTATTGTCACGGGAGCAGGAGGTCGGGTTGTCGACCGAGGTATTGCCTGGGACAGAGCCCGAGGGTCAGGTCGGGGGACCGCAGGAGTCAAAGCTGAGCTTGGGGCTGGGAGTTGAGGGTTGACCGCAGCTTGATCAGGATGAGAAGGCGTCGCCGCCTGACCTTCCACGGTCGGTTCGGGAGATGAGGGTATGTCCACGCTGAGAACCAACTGGCGGCGTTTTCGGACCAAGCTAGGAGAAGCTGTCGGGTCCACTTCTTCTTCTTTTGCCTCCGCCGGGGTAGAGGTCCCTTCTCCAGTTGTCTGAGTTGTCACCCCCGCCTCCTCGGTCGGAAGACTCTCTCCGAGGTCACTTGCTGCAACTGCCGACGGCTCAGGATCTGATGCAACGCTGACTGGTGGTATCGCCCGAGCGGCTGCTAGCTGGGCAGCTAAAGCCTCCATGGCTTCATCCTCCCGATCCAATACCGCGTCAATCTTGGCGTTGTACATGACTTTGGCTGCACAAAAGAAAAAGTTTTAGTTAGCATTAATAAGCTTACCAAGCAAGTAGGAACGTACCAAGAGTGCCAGGTAGCTCTGCCGGGACTTGACTCAGCCGGAAGAAATACAGCATACCCTCAATCAGTAGCTTGCCCGCATGATAACGGGCTCCCCCGAGTTTGGAAAATGCCGACCTGTAGCTCGGTTCTGAGCGAAGATTCTTGGGAAGCTGAGGATGATCGGGCAGGTTCTCCACCCATGCAGTAGGCCAGTTCGGTCGGGGGATTGTTTGTATGAAGAAGAAGTGAGATTTCCAACCTTTGTTGGAGGAAAGGACTTTCTCTAGGAAGGCAGAGTTAATACGAGCTTGAAAATAGAAATTCCCGGGTTCTTGCTTCTTAAGATAATAAAAGAAGTGGAATACCCGGGGTTCTAGTGGAATTTTGTGGGCAGTAAAGATGATCACAGTGCTGCACAGTATTCGGATCGAGTTGGGGGCTAGTTGAGACAGGGAGATCTGGAAGTAACGACAGATCTCTCGAAAGAAGGGATGCAGAGGAAAACGCAGACCAGCTAACAACTGGTCGGAGAAGACGGTGAAATGACTCAAGGGGGGCTCGTGCGCCCGATCTCGACGGTTGGGCAGAGTTATGGGGTGGTCTTCAGGGATCATGTAATCTATACGCAGAGTTTCTACCTGACCTAAGGTAAGGGAAGACCGAGTAGATAAATACCATGGCTCGGGGGGTGCGGGCGGTGGTGCAGACGATGATGCCATCAAAACGAAATCAGAAGAGGCACGACAAAGGTTCGGCAAAGAGAGAGAGTACCTAGAAATGAGGTTCACCGGAGACACCGTTCGTCGGAATCAAGGAGGTCGGGCGGCGGAGGTCGGACAAGAATTGGATGAAAAGCGAAGGTCAGGATAAAAAGAGGCGAAATGAGAGGGCAAACCTATTTATACCACGGGTAAAACCAGGAGGACCGTCCGATGAAGAAAAAGAAAATGGCGGGGTAGATTCCTCGCCGTCCGATCCCTGTCATTTCCCAGACCTCGAAGCTTTACTCGCACGACGCCCAGGCCACGCCGGTGACGTTTCGCTGCTCGAGGCGTCCAGTCGGGAAGCGACACGCGCCCTCGCATTAATGAAGATTTGATGGGGGATACGACATTAAAAGGAAGGATCAACCGTATGAGGTGACGCGCGGGAGGACAAAAAAGAGGCAAGCCGACCAAGCAGGGAGCCTAGTCAGTCGGATCACGCTCCTCCTTCGACTAGACTTGAGAGGGAGGCTTGTGATCCGGGCGTATGATTTTTAGAAGGATCGAGAGCTCGGTCGGGTTCGATTGCCGATTTGAACCGGTAATAAATAGGCCAGGACAAAGGTCACCCCAGAGTCGGGACCCTCGAGGTCGGTCGTCCGAGGTCGGGACCCTCGAGGTCGGTCATCCGAGGTCGGAACCCTCGAGGTCGGTCATCCGAGGTCGGGACCCTCGAGGTCAGTCGTCCGGGACCCTCGAGGTCGGTCGTCCGAAGTCGAGACCCTCGAGGTCAATTGTCCGAGGTCGAGACGCTCGGGGTCGGTCATTCGAGGTCAGCCCCTCGAAGTCTATTGTCCGAGGTCAGGTACTCGTGATCACACGAAGACGACCGAACAACCGCGAGCCTCTCCTATCGCATGAGCCTTTCTTATCAGATATTCAGAAGATAATCCCCTCTGGCATAATCATTGTCTGGCAAAGCCGCCAATAATTAAAGAGGGATAGAAGAGACAACTCCGACATGGTGTCAAGCGACTGTGACAGTTTCCCAATATTAATGTGGATGTCACTATCGTGATCTGTCGATTGATCTCCTCTTAATGAGACGTGACAGCTCACACGTGGGAAGACCCTTTTTTCCCCTATATAAATCCCATTTGAACTTCAGAGAAGGGGTTGCTGTCATTTTGCAACCATTCCACCACATTGAGGCCTCTATTTCGGTCCGACCTCCCAAACTCTAGCAGACCGGGTCGGCTTGGTTAGACCGAGTCATTCGAAGGAGAATCGATCTTCGCTTATCGACAGGATCAAGTTTCATAAGAGAATATTTCACAAAAGAAGAATTCATGAGATGTGACATTTTGTGATTAAGTCCACCAAAACTTATGAGGCGACTTGATTAAAAATGCATGAATACATAAATTATCTGCATGAATGGCATCAGCGAGCAGATGAGGAATCGTTTTGGTGTCCAAACCAAACACTAACCAATGACACAACAATATAAACACCACAAACGACACAAAAACTCATTTCTGGGCATCAAATTGGTTCCTAAGCACACAATTAATAGAATCGGCGTCAAATCAAACTGTCAGAGTAGGTCATTGAGATTAGAGCAGAGCCCAAAGCTGGAGGAACTAAGAAGGAAAAGGTGAGAAATGAAAGAAGCTCTCTTGCTCTTGCCTTAGCATTGCAATGCCAGTTTACTTCAATATTCTCTTGAGAGGTACAGAGTGATTGATTGTGTAACTAGATAACTTCAAGTTCTCGTTCATTTTCCGTGTTTTTTTTTTTTGGGTTTTCCTTTCAGATTTTACTACCTTGCTGTTGTTGTTATTTGAGAATTCTTAAATTGTCAGAAATAATTTTTATATAAAAGATTGGAAAATCTGCTATTGTTGTTGAGATGGCCGAGTTGGTCTAAGGCGCCAGATTAAGGTTCTGGTCTGTAAGGGCGTGGGTTCAAATCCCACTCTCAACATTTGTTTTTGTTTTTTTTTTGCTATAATTGAAATGCTGATATGAGAATTAAAGTGAGGGATTCAAGTTCTCTTGCTTTTTTAAGTGAATTGTTGTAATTAGTATAGTATAAAAATATTTACATGAAATTATTATTCATAATATTTAGTATTGAAAGATAACATGGTCCCGTAGCTCAGCTTGGTTAGAGCGTTGGTCTTATGAGCCGAAGGTCGCGGGTTCGAGCCCCGCCGGGACCATTTTATCTTAACTCATTTTAAAAAATAATTACTATTAGTTTAGTCTATACACTTTTGTTAATAATGAATTACATTGAATTAGAATGTTTCCACAACACTTATAAAAATTCGAAATGGTAAAATGATAATATTTAAAACATATAGAACACCATTATTTTTTTACCTTTTTTTAAAAAATAATTATATTAGTTTAATCCTTACACTTTTTGTTAATAATGAAATTACATTGAATTAGAATGTTTCCACAACACTTATAAAAATGAAAAAAAAAAAAAAAAAAAAAAAAAAAAAAAAAAAAAAAAAAAAAAAAAAAAAAAAAAAAAAAAAAAAAAAAAAAAAAAAAAAAAAAAAAAAAAAAAAAAAAAAAAAAAAAAAAAAAAAATAAAAAATTGAAAGGGTAAAATGATAATATTTAAAGCATATAGAACATTTTAAAAATGTTGTAAAAAATTTAGAAAGTTAAAAAAAAAACTAAAAAGAATTAATGAATTGAATAAATAGAATTCCTAAGTTACTGATGGATTCGATGAATAAACTTGATGCTTTGAGTGAAATTATCTAAAGCGATTGACGCGATGCGATCAAGCCAGGCATGCTGTCTCAACCCGTCCGTCATCTATGTGTATGCATAGGCATGCTGTCTCAAACCGTTCGTCATCTATGTGTATGAGGTGTTGGTTGAATCTGCTAGTTGATACGTGGAATCAGAAAAGCTATCCGATAGATCAAGAACATGATATTTGTTTGATACATCAAGATGAAGATATAGATCCAGCTTGTTTTTCATGTTGTCAATGTACAAAAGCTTGAGCAGATTGGAGGGTTGCCGTGCTCTCAGAACAAGAACAGGCACAGCATGACGCAGCAGAAGAGGAAGACCCAAATATGGTGCAGCGTCCGCTCCACCGCCAACTCCCGCCTCCTCGCCCTCGCGCTCCCGCCGCCGTACGGGCTCTCGTAGCCCCGACGACACACCCACGGCAGCACCGCCACCGCTATCCCCCACAGAACCTCCACCGACGTCGAGTGCATCGCCCGCAGCGGTGGCGGCGGCGTCGGGGACGGAACACGGCGCTGCTGCTGCTGCTGTAGTCCGACGGCCGTGGCCTGGTGACGGAAGGAGGGCCGACGGGGCACGTCGCTTGATGGCGGGCTCTGGTGGCCGTCGGCGGGCACGGGGCTGCCGCGGCCGTAGAGCGGGACGAAGCTCCGCGGGAGGAGCGCGGCCTTGCACACCGGGCACTGGCGCGGGGTGGCGCCGTCGTCCTGTTGCAGCCACTGGTAGATGCAGGGCCAGCAGTAGAGGTGGCCGCAGAGGGTCACCACCGGGTCGGCGGCGAAGTCGAGGCAGATGTTGCAGTCAAAGCAACCGCCGCTCGAGCCGGCAGCGTCGGTGCCGGTGTCTGCGCCATGCTGCTCCTCTGCCGCGCGTTCTGGTTCCATCTTTTGCTCCCAACGGCCACAATTCGATCTGTTCACTGCCATCTGGTGCGCATGATCTCTCAATATCAAATTTATGGAAAATTATCAGCAACTCCCTAATATTCTCATTTTTGCTATCAAAAAGTCTATTGATTGCAAATATATATATATATATATATAATACTACAAGGACATTTTAACATCAATAAAACTCAAAAGTTTTAAAAAAAAAATTGTTAAAAGATCAACAAGAAATGTCACATACGTCAAATTTATACTATTTCTAACTTAAAGAAAAGTAGTTGAAACAAATAAGTAGTTGAAATAAATGGAACAATGATAAGAACAAGAAGATGCTCAGTTATCAGACAATGATGAAAGAAGTGGGGTAAGCATTTATAACTCAAAATCTATAAATCAGACCCAAAAAATAAATAAATAATCATTTTATGGATTTATTAGTTTATCAATTTGATTTTGATTTACAAGGTAGGTAAAAGTATTGCCTCCAACTTCAGTTTAAACCTATACAAATTGTTCTAGCCGAACCAAAATATTAAGGTTTAGCATAAATATATATAAAAATTGGTAAATGTCAGTAGGTTCTCTCTGATTACCTATTTTTATCATCACTATAGTTTCAAACTGAGTTAAAACCTAACTTAAATTTCTTACCGATCTGATAATCAAACCATGTTCACCACTAGAAACCAAGAGTCAAACCAAGTGGCGTTTTCTTACAGCATGAAACAGCTATATTTTTTAGAAAGGGACATTAAATTGGCAAATAATAGGTGAGGTGAGAGGGACCTGCACTAGGACAAAATTTAATGGAGACTATAGTGAGGAGAAGGGATAAGGCTGAAGAGGGCAAGTTGTTGTGATGGGAAAGGCCATTAGAAAAGTAGGAGAGCTTAACGTATGCAATGTCCTATGGCCTATATAAGGAGATAGACTAAAAAAAAGGCCATCTATTCAACTCTATCCACTGGACTGCAAAAACAGGGCTACCACTCAAAAGAACAAAAACTAGACAGGCTAAAATCCAAGCAAGCCAGTGCTTTGTGCCATCAAAGTAGGGAGAAAAAGGAATAGATTCTTTGTACAATTCAACAATTGAATTCAAGGCGAAAGCCTAACTTGGGACCCTGCTAAGGATTCGAGTTCGGTCCATTTGGATCCACTCCCATTCGTTATACCAAACTATTATTCTTTGTCAGTTGTTTACCATAAATATGCTCGAGAAACAATATTTTGGTTCAAATTGTGCTAAGATTCGCCTAGATGATACTAATACACGCAAACATGAGGACATGCTATCAAGAAAGTGAAACCCACAATTTTTTGGTTCATAAAGTAGATTTTACCAATACACTCAAATATAATAAAGGCAAATTGTCAAGAGTGTGAAATTCCTAAATTTCAGTTCGTCAAACTGTTTCACCAAAAAATTCTGACCAAGCAGAAATAACAACTGGATTGGCTCCTTATCAGAGTTCAGCATCATGTTTAACAAAGATGCTAATACTAATAAGGAAGATGAGAAGTTGATGTGCAGGAGATAATAACAAGTAATGCATCGTTGTTAACACGGATCAAGGTAATGAAAACAGTTGTTTCTTTTAAGGCAAAACAAATTAGTAAAGAAAAATCCAAAGAAGTTAGGTTTAGTCAAGGAAAATGAACAATGGTAAATTTCCTCAATTTCTAGTCCTTATAGCAACTTTGTTTAAAATGAGTAGATACTGTATCACTCAAGGACAAACTAATAAAACAAATCGAAGAGGAGAAAATTGGCAACATCAATGAATAAAATTCGTATATATGAATCTAAAAACTATAAACTTATCTATATTGAAGCATACAGAAGTATATAGTCAACTGTTGATATTATTGAGCTGAAATTCTTCATGCAAATTTGCAATCAGTCACATCTAAAGACGCATCTAGGAAATAAGATAAAAGGGGATGATCATTTTGAAAGCTTCGATCTCCAATAGAAAAAGGTCTTTAATTTATTCACTTAATTAATTCATTGATTGATTGCTGGACTACATAATATAGGCATCCAAAAGATGTCTTATCAACAATGAAAAGATAAGCTTTAATATTTAATATTACTCATTCAAGGAAGATAATTTCAAGTGGAAAGATTAATTTGAATAAATTTGTTGCTGGATCATATCAAACTCTCTATCACCTAAACCAATAAAACAGCTCTCCGCCGCAAAGGAAGATCTGAAAGACAAAATGGGAAACCAAAGCTGCTTCCACCACTTGGATTTGAATTCATTTTCATCTCTTAATTTACAAATCGAGATACTGAAATATTAACTTTGCCATTATTTTGAAAGAAGAAATAATCTACGCAGTCAAAGATTTCAGACACAAACGAGAGAGCTTGAATCCCAGAAACATCATCAGACGAAAACACGGAAGAATCAAAGAAATCAATCAATGTATTAGGAACAAGATAACTTCATCACAGGAAACCCAAAGAGAAAACTGCTCCAGAAGAAAAACGATAGAACAATGACGAAAGAGCTCCAATTTGGGGAGGGGAAATTTTTCCGTAAGGGTATGCGAAATCTCTAACCTCGTTCTTCCTCCTCGATTTCCCACAAGAGTTGACAGTGCGGCGATAACAGGAAAGAAAAGGGTTCGAAATTCGGCGACGAATGAAGCGGCGAATGGAAGATGAGGGAGGGGAAAGAGTTGTTGATAGGATGCGGGCCGAGTTCTTCGCCACCTCCGGATTACGCACGATAATAACAATAAAAACAACTGATTAATTAAATATTTTAATTTTTTAAAAAATATTTAAAATATATTGGGCCGGGCCGAGTTGGGCCTTTCATCGGCGTGCCTTTGGGCCCACTTACACATCCGGCGGTGGCTATAAAAACCCGTTCCACTCCAACGATACGCGCAAGACCGCCACTGTCAACGGGAAAGAGGAAGACGGCGACAGAGGATGCGGGCTCGATTCTTGAACATCGACTACTTTTCGCCCCGATCGTCGATCGGAACCCTAAGCCGCTTCCAATTCCTCCCCCTTCTCGTTCCGTTTCCTCTTCCCGATCTCTATCGAGGTGCCCTTAGACGGTACATCTATCGACCACAGGATCACCTTGGTAGTAGCCCGTCCTGCCGCTGTGGACGGTGGATCCCTTCGTAGAGGACCGAGGAAGCAAAGATTGAACAACGAGGTGAGACAAATCACTATTATTGCCTTTTTATTATTTTCCTTGTCTTTTCTTTAATTCGCTTCGTTCTCCCAAAAGAATGGATCTGGATTTCACGTTCTCCGCGGCTTCTAGTTTTAGTTCATCTTGGTTTGGTTTGGTTGGTTATAGTTTTGATATTGCTCGCAGATTGTAGCAAGTCCGGCTGGCCTATAAAATTGGTAGCATTAATTTTTATATTTTATATTTATTTTTATTCTTTTTTTAAAAAAAAACTTTGATTATAATTTTTAACATTTTAAATTTATTTTAAAAATATTTATTTTAATATATATATATATATATATATGAGAATTGTTATAATGCGCTCCAAACAGTGCGCTCTCCATTTTTTAGAAATAACATTTTTCTGTTAATTAATTAATTAATTTTATTTTTTTTTCCTCTTTCGCCTCGCTCGTCTTCTTCTTGCGCGACAGCGGGCGACGGCGACGGCGACGGGACGACGGGCGACGTGCAGCGACGGTGGCGGAGGCGCGACGGCGACACCAGCGCACCTCGCTCGTTTCTTCGTTGCGCGACGGCGGCGACGGCGACGTGCGGCGACGACGGGCGAGGTGCTGGTGTCGCGTCGCCGCTCCGGCCACCGTCGCACGTCGCCGTCGTCGCGCACGTGCCCGTCGTCGCGCACGTGCCGTCGCCGCCGTCGCGCAACGAAAAGACGAGCGAGTGCGCTGGTGTCGCCGTCGCCGCTCCGGCACCGTCGCCGCACGTCGCCGTCGTCGCCGTCGCCGCTGTCGCGCAAGAAGAAGACGAGCGAGGCGAAAGAGGAAAAAAAAAATAAAAATTAATTAAATTAATTAACAGAGAAAATGTTAATTTCTAAAAAAACAAAATGGAGGAGCGCACGGGAGCGCACTGTTTGGAGCGCATTATAACAATTATATATATATATATAAAACACCTGATCAACTCGCCGTTAATGAACACTTTATTTTTCCACCTACTAACTGTACTATTTTCATTTCTAATCAAACGCTGCTCTTTCTCCTTTTTTTTATTTTCCCCTCTTTTTATAAGAATACGAATTAAAGATTATTTTAATCGTACAATGCATAGTATAATTATGAGTTTCGGTTGGGGGTTGTTCTCGGGAGGATACAAACTGATATGATAATGTCGAGATTGGTACTTGATACGTCTCCGTAAAACGATATTTCTCCGATACAGATACTCACGAATTGTAGCAATCGTTTCCCAAGATACAATGACGATTTTTCGAAATAAGAACACTTCAAATTTCGAAACTAGTGAATTTTCTCGTAGGCTTTTTGAACTCTAGATCTAAAAGATGAGATATATGCTATTGAATTTTGGATAATTGAATAAATGATTCCAGCATATAGGCGATTCTATTTATGTAAGCAAAGAGGTAAGTTACCTTTGGTGTGGTTGTGATTTTTGATTTAGGATTAATCTAGGTCGTTTGATCGAAAAGGTTGTAACCTTTCAGATAGCTATTTGATCTCAGCCATCAGATCTTGATGGTTGTAATCCTTTAGATCCACTTTGATTTCAACCGTCGCATTCGATTTTAGCTGTCGGATTCGATCTAACGCTTCAGATCAAGTCTCATCATCAATGGTCAGATCGTGACTCTTCACGATCAATGTTTTAGATCGCGTTACTCGTGATCCAACACCCTCATTCGATATAACGGTTGTCATTCGTTCGCCCAGTCAGCAATCCAGTCATCTCTCTCTAACTACCCGAGTGTCACGTAAGCACTTCCATGTCATATGACACGTCACCCGAGTATCACGACGCGCTTAATGTTTCTCGCGACGATGCAAAGTGCAAAATGCGCCAACAAAGCGCCCATTGCGTGCGTGCTCGCATGACGGATGGTGGGTGGCGGGCTCGCAGGTGCGATCACCTGCTCGTATGTTTGAAGAGAACACTTTTGTTTTTCCTTTTTAACTCGATTAACACAAAAATGCATATAAGAAAGCAAACACATTTGGAATTTTTCAGATGTGGAACTATTCCTCATCTACATCTTTTTATGTCAATTTTAGGTTAACTTTAAACAATTAATTTTTTATTCACCCATAATTGATTTTGAGCAAATTAATTGTTTAGATTTATCTACGCGAAACGTAGATTTCGTTTTGAATTAATTCTGACTTTCATCGATTGATGACACCTCGATTTTCATTTATAAAATCGTATTTGGTATTTTTAAGACCCAAATATCCAGCATCCCTCACATGAATATAAATTAATGTATGTACGCTTGTTGACAGTTTACGAGAGTCCAATCGATAAGTCAATCATCGAAAGAGATAGTTTATGACTTTAAATCGTCCATAGTGGAATGCTATCGAGCATTCTAAATTGTGCAGTGAACGTGATGTCTTGAACTGCTCAGCTGTTTGTGTATACTAAGACAAAACACAATGCAGAGACTTATCTCACTTACTTTTAGTTCTGATGGTTACTTAGAACTTTTATTGCAATCACTTTAAACGTTTCTTTCTTATTTGAAAATACGTTTTTAAAAAATATTATATTTCGAGATTCTATAGTAGTTTCCACATGAATATCAGGAATATCTGATTTGTAAACTATGAAACGATATGCAGTACTGTTATGTGCATATCCGACAAATATCGCATCGAACGTTTTAGATTCGATCTTTACATGGTTTAACTTGAGTATTCGACCTTTGCTAACCACACTCACACTTTCAAGTATTTGTACGATAGCTCGATGCTTTTCCATAATTCGTATGACATTTTATCATTTTCTTTTGAGAAAATTTATTGAGAATATGATTTATCAATAATATAGCTTTCCCCCATAAGTCCTGGGGTAAACCTGAATTTATCAACAAGACTTTCATTATTTTCGTTAGTGTCCGATTTTTACATTCGACAACACTATTTGATTGAGGTGAGTATGACGCCGTTTTCAAATTGATAATGTCAAATTCTGAACAAAACTCATTAAACGGTGCATAATATTTTCCACCTCCATCGCTATAAATTATTTTAAGTAGTTTATCAAGTTGATTCTCAACTTCTATTTTATACGTTCCGAATGCCTTTAAGGCTTCATCTTTACATCCTAAAAGAAAGACATAACAGAACCTCGTGCAATAATCGATAAAAGTAATAAAATACTTTTTACTTGCTTAATTTGTACGAATTTTAGGTCACAGAGGTCACTATGTATCAATTCTAGAGAAGTTGTTAACCTTTCGACTGAATGAAAAAGTAGTCTCGTCATCTTTGCTTACACACATACTTCAGATTTGTGTGTTTCGTCAACATTAACGTTTGGTAATAAATTTAATTTAACGTGACATTTCGGAGTATTATTATTAACATGTCCAAGTCGATCATGTCATAAATTAAAACATTCAACAACGTAGCTGAAAATTTTTATTTTATTACCATCAAATTCACGGTGTACAGTCATTACAACCATTTTGAACAATTTCTGTTCTAAGTATCTCCTACCTACGAAGACACTATTTTTCGTAAGTATAAAGTTGTTTGACTAGAACACTAGTCTAAATTTAGCCTTAACAAGTGTTGATCCAGAAACTAGGTTCCATCTGATGTCGAGAACATGGAGCACATCAATGAATGTTACCTCCTTCCCAAATGTCATCTTCATGATATCTTTTTAGAATCCGACAATCGACGATATAGTGGAATTACCCATATATAACTTTCTTCCACTTATCGGAGTATACTTGGAGAGCATCGTCTTATCAGAATAGATGTGACGTATTTCTCCAGTATCGATACACCACCACTGCTTCTAGTTGTCCACCTCCATGTTAGATTTAAACACGACCGCAATAAGATCCAGTTCCGAAAAATCGGGGAGGCTGTCATCAAACATTGCGACATGGTTCGCAGCATCCTTCTAACTCTTAGTTAGTTTCTTCAGGCGTCTACAATCCTTGGATATATGTCCTGACTTTCCGCAGTTGTAGCATGAGCCTTTGAATTTCTTATTTTAAGCTTTCTTTTTGGATTGCTTCGGCTTCTTGGCATTTGGCTCAACCAGGTTGAACATCTCGTCAACAGTTCGTTTCGTTCCTTTGGAGTCGGATAGCTTTCGATTATCCTCCTCTATTCGTAGCCTCAGGATCAGGTCTTCGAGATTCATCTCCTTTTGCTTGTGCTTGAGGTAATTTTTGAAATCCTTCCACGACGGAGGGAATTTCTCGATTACCGTGGCTACTTTGAATGACTCATACAACTTCATTTCTTCGACATTCAGATCATGCAGTATTAGTTGCATGCCTTGGACTTGAGACGTTACGCTCTTGGAATTCACTATCTTGAAATCCAGAAATTGATCGACGATAAATTTCTTCAATCCGGCGATTTCGATTTTGTATTTCTTTTCTAGTGATTCACACAGAGATTTTGTCATCTCCAACAGACTATACACATTATACAATGTGTCATCCAATACGTTGAGAACGTAGTTATGACATAGGAAATCTCTATGCGACCATGCATCGCATATATCCTTGCTGTTGGAATCACTTTCCTTAGTGGCTGGTGGGTCTTTAAGCAAAAATCGTATGAGGTTTAACGTTGTCAGATAGAACAACATCTTCTGCTGTCATCGTTTGAAGTCGACTCTGTTGAATTTCTCCGGCATCTCTCCGTGCGGAACGATGGTCGAAACGTCGTTAATCAATGTCATATCAGTTTGCACAATATCGTTTTATGATTGTGAGTTTCGGTAGAGGGTTGCTACCGGGAGGATGCAAACTAATATTATATCGTCGAGGCTAGTGTTCGACACTATATATGTTGTTCCGGAAAGAGTCGACGACGATGGCCAGACACTGGAGTTCTGTCCCCGTAGAAGTTGCTGCTGCGGGGAGGAACTTAGGGTCCTGCAAAGTTAACACGAGCGTTAGGGGACATGCCGGCAGAGGTCCGGCGGAGTCCACTCCGACGCTCAAGTCAGTGTCCGTCCGAGAAGTAAAGGTAGCGAGAAGTAAAGAATGTGTCTAAAGTTGAGAGAGCATAACCCCCTTACCGGAGGGGTTGGACTACCTTTTATACTGATGTCAACAAATTAGACGTGCCCCTCGATCGATGCCACGTCTCCGATACTTAAGCCACGCCACCCTATTTCGGCGGTAGCGGGATATCCTTTGAAACAGTCTGCGTCGTTATCACGCATCCACCCGTTGTGACATTTAAGGGTCGTGAGGACCTCTTATTACGGGGATGCTTATCCGTACCGAAAGGGGGGTCAGTACCTGAGGTCGGTTATTGCGGGGACTCCACCTCCCGAGGTGAGCTCGGGGCCTTCGGTGCTATAACTCCCGAGGTGCTCTCAGGGCCTAACCTCCCGGGGTGCTCCCGGGAGGGGTCTTCGGATTACCTTTTCCGGGCGCGTTTCTTGAGGGGGCCCTGGGGCCTAGGAAGGGAGGTCGCTTCGGTCATGTCGCGCCTCGCGGCTTTCTTCATCCCTCGTGTCGGTCACGGACTATTCAACCCTATCACAAGTCCCTCCTTTCAAGTCTAATCGAAGGAAGGGTGACTAACTGATCGGACTAGTGCAGAGATGAAGAAGTCGCGAGCCTTCACCCTCCTTACTACCCCAGTAGTTATAGGGAGCCTTTGGATTGTAACTTTTATCCCGAGTTCCAAGAAATCCCCCTTAATGGTCTTGTCCTTCTTCAAAAAGGCTACTTCGACTCTGGAGGGACTATGATGACATCAGTCTCTTCGTCATAAAGGCACGTGGTTCTTTTATGAGGGTGACGGGGTGCCCTAGCGAATACCTTATTGACACGTAACCCAACGGCCATCTCCACGAGCTTTTACGGGCGTGCGCCATCTTGGTCGGCTCGCGACATGCGACTGCCTGTGTGCGGCGGTTTCTTACTTTCCACGTGTCTCCTCCCCCTTGCATCCAGGCAGGCAGCTGCCTGAGTATAAGAGGGGACGGTGCAGAGGTTACGCCTACTTCCGACTCGGCGGCTGGGTGCACTTTGTCTTTCTCTCTCGTAAAGCCTCTTTTTGCGTATGAGTAGTTTGTCTCCTTCTTGTCTTCTTTATTAGAGATCATGGAAAGCTATCACGCAGAATGATATGAGTCCACCTCCTCGAGAGTGAGATCGGCTGAGATGGCAATGGTCATCCCCAAAGTGGGTCAGACGCCCGTGGAGCCCCCTGCAGGCATGTTGACCTTCTTCTTAGGGCAGATCGAGTTAGGGCTCCGCTTCCCTATCCCCCCTTTTTTCACGAACATAGCCTCCTATTTTGATATCCCCCTTCACCAATTGCCTCCTAATGTCTTCGCCCAGATGGGAGAGGCGTATATCGTCTTCAAGCTTTTTGATCTTCCTCTGACCCCTAATCTTTTTCATTCTTTCTTCGTCCCGATAGGGCCTAGAGGGGTCTTTAGTTTCGCAGCCCGACCGGGCCATAGGTTTTTAGGGGGTTTCCTTCCTCGCATAAAGGGTGGAAGGAGAAATTCTTCTTCATTAAGCTGTCGTCCTTACCCTTCAGTCCCCTGTGTTGGATAGAGGATTTGCCGACTCCTCCTATTCTAGGGAACTTTCTCCACAGTCCGGTGTACCAGCGTGCTAAGGAGGTGCTCGCTGGTATGGAGTTCAGCGGCCCGGGACTGGTGCAGAATGAAGAACTTATGTATCGGGTCGGCCTCAGCCCTAAAGTGACGCAAATCAGCCCTTCCCTGGGTACGTTCATCTTTTTCCTTTAATGCGCCTCTTGGTTCTAATTGATATTCTCTCTGTCTGGTTTTGCATAGGAAGTCATGTTCGCCAAGGTGATGAGCAGGCTCATCAGATGGGAGGAGGCCAACAAGGAGGCATTGAATCCTCCTCCAGCCGCTCCCGACGCTCCACCTAATTCCGCTGAATCCCCTGAGGGGCCTACTATCTCATCTCGTGGGGTCGCTTCACCCGAGAGGGTCGAAGCTACTGTTACATCCCGACGGTTGTGAGCCGAGGGCCTTCCGATCAACAGTTTGGCCCTGAGGCGGATCTTTCCTCTGGGGGTGGATCTTCGCCGAGGGTTGCCCGTCCAGCGGGAATTAGCGAGGGGGCCTCCCCTCCTATTGTTTCTTCAGTAGTCCGGTCTGCTGGGCGACAGAAGAGGCGGCTCCCCAAGGGCATGGGTCATTCATGGAAAAAGCTGTGTTCTGCATGTTCCTCTCCTCTCCTCTCAGAGCCCGAGGAAGTGGCTCTGTCTACTGAGGCAGTATCCCCTGCTGCACCAGTCCCTGCTCCGAAGGTGGTCATCCCAGCGCCTCCGGCATGCTCCATTGACCCGTCTACGTCTTCCAAGGATAAGGAGGTGTTACGTACCTAATACCGGATGCGACTAGACCGCCTAAAGAAGTTGGATGCAGCATTGGAAGCCTCCATACAATCCTTCCTCCCGGTGCAGTTCAAGGAGGTTCCGGCTGAGGGGGTCGTGTCCGAGAGAACCTCTAGCTCCGAGGAAGACGATTCCGACCCTTCCAGCCTGCCCCCTGAAGCCCCCACCATCGAGCGACTTCCTCCCCGTCCGGGTTTGCCGCGGCCTGAGGGGCGCGGAAGTACCTCTGGAGGGGCGACCGTACATGTTTCGGCGGGCCCACTCACCACTCTTCGGGAGACTCTCCTAAAGGTACAAATCACTATTGCATTGGATGTTCTCTTGTCCATTACCTGACATCTTGGTGCCATGGCAGGCCGCTGAGGATTGCGTGACAGCCGGCCGGGGGTTGTATTACTGGCACGGGAGTTGAAATCAAATTCAAGCATATAGAGGGAGTCAATAATGAGTTGGCTGATGCATTATCACGACCCGTGTGTCACATCACCACTAAAGTATGCCTACCAGAAAAGCAGATCAAATTATTAAAGCAAGTGGACAGCTCAATGAACGAAGCCAAAGGTGCCCTCGCCACGATCAAAAGCATTCTTGCAAAAACAATCCTGGCGTTACTACCCACACCACCTTTTGTAGATACCTGTACGAAAAGGAACTAAGCCACGCGGAGCCATTCCTTTTCTTAGGTGGTATTGTAAAACTAAGTGCGACCATCTATTTTTGCCGACCACTTTTAAATAATTAGGGTGGTATTGTAAAACTAAGTGAGTCACCTGTTTTGGTCGACCACTTTTAAATAATTAGCGTATCGAGCACGTGAAAGTAGGAAAAGATAAGATGCGATGGGGCCCTATGAGCACCCGGTCTTACTCATCTACCTTATCACTTGCCCTATAAAACCCTTCGTAAGCTCTTAGCAGAACACACGGAAATCATCCGGAGTTCTACTAAGAATCATGTGTGTGTGATTGCTTCTTGAGTTCAAGTGTTTCAGTGCCTATACTCGATCGATCTTGTAATATTTTCCTACGCTGTGAAATAAGAAACATCATGATTGCAAACCAAGCTCTGATACCACATTTATTTCACAGCGTAGGAAAATATTACAAGATTGATTGAGTATAGGCACTGAGGCACTTGAACTCAAGAAGTAATCACACACACTTGATTCTTTGTAGAACTCTGGATGTTTTCCGTGTGTTCTGCTAAGAGCTTACAAAGGGTTTTATAGGGCAAGTGATAAGGTAGATGAGTAAGACCGGGTGCTCATAGTGCCCCATCGCATCTTATCTCTTCCTACTTTCACGTGCTCGATATCCTAATTATTTAAAAGTGGTCGACCAAAACAGGTGGCCGCACTTAGTTTTACAATACCACCCTAATTATTTAAAAGTAGTTGGCCAAAACAGGTGGCCACACTTAGTTTTACAATACTGCCTGAGAAAAGCAATGGCTCCGCGTGGCTTAGTTCCTTTTCGTACAGGTATCTACAAAAGGTGGTGTGGGTAGTAACGCCAGGATTGTTTTTGCAAGAATGCTTTTGATCGTGGCGGGGGCACCTTTGGTTTCATTCATTGAGTTGTCCACTTGCTTTAATAATTTGATCTGCTTTTCTAGTAGGCATACTTCAGTGGTGATGTGACACACGAGTCGTGACAATGCATCAGCCAACTCATTATTGACTCCCTCTATATGCTCGAATTTGATTTCAACTCCCGTGCCAGTAATGTAGTCAATAAGATTCATCGGACCTGAGAGGGCTTGTTACTGACCGTCTTATTAAAAAACTTGATTATTGCGTCACAATTTGTTCTTTATGTTATTTCTCTTTTGTCAAGATAGTGAATCTTCATGGCTGCATGGAAGCCTAGGGCTTCCATGCAGGCATAAATTTCTGCATCTATTTGGCCTTAATTACCGGGAACCTCATACTGGCATAAGCACATATTTTTTCAGTGCTTCTGGAATCAAATTTTGTTTTTTTTCCATTTGCATACCCCTCCCCATCCTTCCATACAACCATCCGTTTCAATTATGATGTAGGCATCTGCAGGTGGTAACTCCAAATCAGGCAATTCTTGGACTAATTGCTTGACTTCTTTCATTATGGCTCAGTCAGAGAGCTTAAATCGTCGATCACCATGTGGAGATGTTTTTGAATAAAGGGTTCCCAATAATTTGCTTAGATTAGGAATATGAGACCGAGCATAGTTAAGAATACCAAGGAAGGATCTTAACCCTTTTAGTATGGTGAGTGTTTCTTCATTAAAATCAATGGTTTTCTTGATAATATGCTGCTGGAGTTTAATCTTCCGATGTCCTACAATAACACCCAGGAATTCAATCTCGGGCTGAGCAATCTTCATTTTGGTAGGAGAAAGAACCAGCCTTCTTTCTGACAAATGTCTAACATTCTACATAGGCGCTGACAATGTAATTCTTCATTAGCGGAAAAAACTAAGATGTCATCAATATAGACTACCAAGAAATCCTCGCAGTTTTGAAAACATTTATCCATCTTGCGTTGAAAAATTGTCGGCGCATTTTTTAATCCGAAGGACATAACTAACCATTCATATATTCCCTGTGGGACTAGAAAAGCCGTCCATGGGATGGATTCAGGGTTCATCATGACTTGATGAAATCCAGATTTCAAGTCAAATTTAGAAAAAACCTTGCTGCTCTCAATCTTCTTTAGAATAAGATTGATGCCAAGTAGAGAATATTGATCCTTATATGTGTTATCATTGAGCGTTTTATAGTTGAAAACAAGCCTTTCCTTACCTTTCTTTTCTTGGCTCGTTATATGATCCATAATAGTTCCGGATTGAACAATAAAAGTCATGGTCTGATGCCGACTCTCACTGAGCCTGATGACCTTTAGCTTTAATAGAGCCTCTATATGAATTTTGAAAGAGGCTTCCATAGCAGGTGTGATGTGCTTCAAAGGTTTGTCCAGTATACCTTATTTCTGGACCAATGCTCCAGAGGATTTTCCCCAATAAATCCAGCTTCCTTTAGTCGTTGGAGTAATGGTGCAAACTGTATCTTGAAATCTATTCCCGCTAATACTTGTTGTTTTGGCAGGAATAATTCTTCATGAAGGTTAAGATACTCATCTTCATTCATATCAAGTTCTGGTATTGCTTTTGCTGAAACATATATATCAGGAGAGGTATTAATAGTAGTAATTTCTTTATAAAATGTTACTTCTGTTCCTTCTATTCTCAAACCTCCTGCCATAGCTTTAATAAAATTACATCCAATCAGCATTTGGATTCCGTCTTTGAGATTCATTTCCAGCTGGTAAGTGAAGGGAATCCGAAATTTATGTATGCCGATGGCCATAAAGTCATTCTTCACCTTCTTTGTTGATTCTTGTTAAGAGTTTATCCCTGAAAAGATGACCTTGTAACTAATTTCCTCAAATGCATTTCCTGGTAATGCGTCTTTACAGATGCAACAGGTAGTAGTCCCTGTATCCAGTATTGCTTGCACTCTTGTATCTGCTATTCCAGGAATTTGAATAATTACTTCCATATTATATAATCGATTCAGAAGAGATTTTCTGCTGCTGCAAGAATTAATTCTTGACTTGTTGATGGTTGATCTTCCATAGTCGGACCAAAAGATCACATTGCCCTGGTTGTTTCTCCCAGATTCTCGACCTCCATGATTAGTGGAGTCATAATTTTTCAAATATCAGTTGTGCAATGCAACTGCCATGCTCAAAGAAAGAGTTAGGTTTGAAAATTGCAAATAAGAAATCAGAATCAATGACACCATCATTGATTAGAAAATTAAGTCTTAACGCAGCTCCCGATCGAGGTGCAATTCGAGCATAGTATCCTTCCGAAAATTCTATGCTTAGACCAGTTCTGACAAGACACTGTTGTTGTGCCGAAATATGGACTTCTTCATCAGTAAAAATATCATACCCAGCTGCTCCATGCGTTCGTCGAATTGGTAATTTTGCTGTCGGTGTTAACTTCTTGACTTTAATAAAGAGTTCTGCTGTTGTAGTAGAAGTTTCCTGATTAGTAGTCGTTCTTTTTTCAAGCGTGCTTCGTAAATACTGGGTATAATCCAATAAGTCTTGTATCATTTGGTCTTCTTTTTCGTAGGGTGGGATGATATCATGCTTTTTCAAGACTAAAGTCTTGTTCAGGTAGAATGGTCCACAAGCAGGACATACTATCATTCTGCAAAGTAAACAGTGTATACGCATAGAATCAGTAGTAATTAACTTACAGAGAGTGCAACATACATATTTGTTGTCTGTGATAATTTGGTTCTCTTCCCATTTATGTTGACAATTCTTCATTTTGTCACCCACAAAAACTTGACTTCTCCACCCGCAATTTTCTGCTCCAAGCATAAAGGTTGCCTCCTAGACCCATGGTGTGTTATCTATTGCAAAGTTGACATAGCTAGGTCCGGCTTCACCTTCTGAGAATGAGCAAATTGCATCAGAATCTTCTTCATGAAGTCGACAGAGAGGACATCATAATCGGATGGAAGGTCTAGTTGATCCATTACTGTTGCTCGAACAATGTTACCGGTTTTTCTTTTACAGTCTCGAGCAAAGTGACCTGGTTCCCTACAAATAAAACACTTACATTTCTTTTGTTGGTCTCCCTTCTTCTTTTTGAAACCCGTGTATGAGAATCATGAGGTTTTCCTTTATAAGTTTTGGATTTCCTGAAACCATATTTCTTTTGCTTGTTGTAGTACCCTGGTATTGGTATTTTGCTATAGAATGTCAAGTCCTTCACACTTTTCTGTATTGCTACCTTCTTGCAAATTTTTGCCAAATATTGGTAACTAAAATGAATTCTTGGAATTATGCCTACCTGATTAGCTGGATACTTGGCCTTGAAGGCTGCCTCTATCTCATTGCAATGATAGGTGGCATTTTTCTGAATAACTTATCTGAGAGCTCAGGACTAATAAACATGCGTCCGGATTTAGCTGCTAGCATTTTGTAGTCATTCAGATAATTAAAGATATCCTTCATGTTGTTGCAGGATAATCTTTTAATATCTATATAAGTTTGATCTTGCTCAGCAGTGGATCCCTGATAAGGATCTTCTAATAGAAAGGACCTTCTGATAGCTGATAAAATATTTTGTGTTTCACCAGCCATTTGAACAAGAGCTTCATATTCTATTCTGCTGCGTAAGCCATATGCCATTAAATCCACATCTTCTTCTCATTTTCTCCTAAGAGATTTTTAATGAATTGTACCTTTTGCGCGTTGTCCAGCCATGTCTTCTGGTTTACCAAATTATTAGTAATGGACTCCCAACGAGAAATTAATTCAGAATATTGCCCAATGTCTTCGGTAGAATTAGAATAGCTCCATCATTTGTCTGGGCTGATGGTAGCGTCCATGGTTGGTGATTGTAGCCACGAGGTTTAAATTTGCCGTTAAAAACTGGAATTGGTTCTTGTTGTGATCTTGCATTTGCCTGTGCAGGGGGATAATTTACTTGACCCATAAGAGGTTCTTGAGGAGGATTATACCTGGATATGGCGCTTGTGCTGGATAAAGTGTTCTCGGTAGTTGCTTGTATATCATACTTCGTAGTATTAGATAATCCAGTTTCTCAAGTTGTTCTATTAATGGAGAATCAGTTCCCACATGCGCTGCTTCTTCTGTTGCTTGAGTATCTTGAGTTTTTCTTTCTGTGGGTGATTGGGAAATTCCTTGAGCTTCGGACTGGTTAATATATGGTAACCAGTCATTTGGTTCTCCTTCTGTTGAGGATGTATCTTCATGAATTGATAATTTGTTCATTTCGCCAGGTAGATTATTTCTCTGTGTTGCATAGAATTGTTCCTCAATTTGTTCCACTTGTTCCACTACTTGTTGCCAATATTCCTCGGAATCAGTATCAGTATCATCCCAATATGGTGGTTGTTGCTGATTATCTTCAGGAAGAACCGAGTTGGGAGAATTAATGGGGTAATCTATTTTCAGATTGTCGAGCCCAAGAAGTAAGAGCTTAGGTCTTCTTCTTCATCTTCAATATTCGTTTGCAGTTCATTGGGATCAAAATCATTAACTTCTTACCAAGGTGTATCTTCCCAGATACTTGGAAAAATTACTTTATTGTCCTCATCCTCATCTTCATCTTCATCTCCCATGAAGGCCTGGTTGGGGGAATAAAGGGTTGTATAGGTGGTGCTGCATAATTAACATAGTAATTATATTTACCATTGGGTTCTCCCAGGGTATCCCATCTATCATTTGTATCAGGAAAATCATGTTCTTCATGAAAAAGTGGTAAAGCATATTTGTTTATGAGAACCCCAGTGAATTCTTCTTCTCCTTCATTTCTGATTTCTTCTATATCAAGATTACTCATTCTCCTTGGTTGGGGGTTCCTTGCTGATTGATACCCCTGAAAAGATAAAGAAAGAGAACCATCTAATAAAGTAATGGTTCTAACCTCTTGAGGAATACGGATCTGGGCAATAGATGGTGGCTGCAGAATCCACCTCATCCCTTGTAATTCAATTATCGTCCTTAGTGTGCCGATACTGCATGGATACCAGTGCTGGCTAAATAATCTGCTACATTTTGGACATTGTAGCTGAAACAGGCGTGACTTGTATTAGTTAATCTTCCAATTAGCCCTTGCGCGATTAATAGATTTGACTCCGTCATGTTCCAGTCCTCATAACCATGAGTTTGGATGGTCAACTCAATGTGGTGAAAGAAGTATTCCACACTGATTAGCATATTTGGGGCTATGTATACTAACTGTGTGCCTCTGAAAAGATCCACTTCCATTGTACCAATAATGGATCTATCATCTCTCCAACGTGTATCTCGAAGGACTATTAAAGCATTGACGCTTGCGTCCCTGTGATGTAGAGCATGAACTCTAATCATTACCAATCCAAGGTGGATTAGTTGCATACTTTCTTGCCGTAGGATTGCATAACATTCTTGGTTGATTAGGGGAAGGTTATGCTGTCCTCCTGTTACCAGGATTCTTGTTTCAGAATAATGCTGATAAACTCTATGTCGAGGTTCTGACCAGTTGGTAGAGTATAGAGTCTCAGCTGGGACCAATGAGGCCCTTTTTCTTTGGGAAAGTTCCAACTCAGCTTCAGGATTCAGTTGACTTTCTAAAGTTCTTGGCCCAGTTCTTGAGCCATGTAATCTTCTCTGGGCTTCATATCGGAGTCTTACCATCCTTCGATAGTTTCTGATTTGATCTTCTTGTGAGGAGGTTACTGGTTCAAAAACTTTCGTCATATTTCTTTTGATGATTATTGGTCTATTTCTTGTCGCCATTAAGCTTTTCTTTCTCTTTTTTGAATATCTTCAAAGGATCTTGGTATACGTAGAAAGGCTCCTTCTTTGGTGGAACTACCTTTACTGCTCCTAGAATCAGTCCTTTAAGTTACTTGGCAAGACTTGCAACTTGCTCAGAATTGTTGGAGATCGGTTTTGTGAGCAACCGATCTAGCTTCTCATTGATCTTTAGTAGCAAATCAATTATAGTATTGTTTTGCCTGTTGATGTCTTTATTGGTGGCTTCTTTTGCAATAACAAAACCGATTGCGAGTGAACTAATTTCTTCAGTGCTGGTTAGAGCTTCTTCATAGTTTGTTGATTTTGAAGAGGAAGGTAGGCTCATGACGCTTGCCGCTTTACCTCATGCATAATATCTTCAATGTGCTTAATTTGACTCCTTAGTTCTGTAGCGACCCGCCTCCTCTACCTTAGACGGACCGTTACTTGTCTACTTCTTGACTCTAATGCACGACTAAAAATGCGGAACTTTTTTTTTTCTATCTAAAAATGATATTCTAACTTTAATAGTCATGCATGATGCAATGACACATTACTAGCAATTCTAACCATTTAAAACTCATCACACAAGGTTCTATAACATTACTAAAATATTATGGAATATGAATGCAACTTTTCTAAGCATATTTAAAACAATAAAACTTAATTCAAAAGGAGACTAACAACATCTTGGCACATGCATCAAATAGCTCCATCAAAGTACCGATATTCAAAACTACTCATACTCAGACTCATCCAATACAATCATAAGGATATGTATACTAAATAGAATGACATGAAATCTTTACTCGTGGTTTAAGACATGCAGAATATCTAAAACGCAAATACTTGGATAAATTCTAGGTGATTTAACTTAAACTAAGAATCTGTAACAAGTGCACTTTAAGTCTTTTATTCATCTTGTCCCAAGGACCTCTCCAAGGTCAGCCACCACACACACGTCACTCAGCACCGCCTCGTCGCCTTCCTTCAGAATTGCTTGCCTTTACCTTTACCTGCAGTAAGAGGAAATGCAACTAATAAGCATAAAGCTTAGCAAGTACTATCTAGCTCACAAAATCTCGAAATGTGCAAGCATGCTTTTTAAACAATGTGAAATCACATGAGATACTTTTATGCTTAAAAGAAACACTAAAACATGTATAACTCAAAACATGCATACTCAAGCATTAATAAGTCTTAACTCACTTTTCTTGGCTTAACTTGAAACTTTAGCAATTCTTTAACTTTAAATCTCTCTTTAACTTTTAGAAAATTTCCTTAAACTTTAGAAAACCTTGCTAAAGCATATACTTGAAAATAATAACTCACTTGGATCCACTTAAGACGTAAGTACCATCTTATGCGCGTTCCCTAAAAAGTTGGGGTAGCGAGCCACCAATCCTAATAGAGCAGACCTTGGTCTACCAGGGCCAAGACCTTGGAATTGGACACCTGGATTTCTTTAACGACGCCCTTGGACGCCGGGTACTGGCCTTAAAAAATAAAATACTTACTTTTTCTTATCTTGAATGCCTTGGCATTTTCACGAGCACCTTGTGTGTCCAAATCCCTAAGTCTTGACTTTTGGGGATTTCTTAAGGCCTTGGCTTTTTCTTTTCTTATCTTCATCTTCTCTTTTCTTTTCTCATAAATTTTCTTGGACCCCAACCTCATTTACGCACAGCTATTAGTACACATTAACACATTAATATACTCTAATAGCGACATTTACGAGCTCAACTATGTCATCTCTAAAAAGTCTGCTCTCAAAAATAAAGATAACTCGTACATAGATAAATTATATAAACTGCTTACAATAAAACGTTCTTACTCTGTAAATCTAGCTATACAAGCTAGTAAACTAAGCTGAAGAACAACATAATAATTGCATGCAAAATCAAAAACAAAAGGGAAATTTCATTTTTAACTTTCTAACGGGGAAAAACTTACGGAAAACCGCCTCTTACTGCAGGTGAGCAGAACTTACTTCGATATCTTGGACTTACAATCAAGAACGGCGTCGGAGGTTCCGGAGAAACTCGGAGTCTCGGAGATTTCTTCGCGCTCACGCGTTCCTCTCGTCGCGGGGATTCCGAATATTGGAAGATCTCTCGGAGGAGAGCCTTGGCCGGCGCCCCTTAGAAGAGGAGAGGGGTTGGCGTGCGCACAAGAGAGGGGAAGAGGGCGTGCGTGCGGCTTGGGCGAGAAGGGTTTGGAGTTGCCGAACCAAAAATAAAAGAACCACTTATGTTCTTCTATTTATACCAAGGGGTATTCCGGTTCAACTTACTACTTAACTTAATATCCCTCTATCTTCTTTCAGCACACCCCTGCTGGGGCTCCTGGTTAACCCGACCAACTTAAGTCGTTGGTCCCATGGGAGGTCTCGGGTTCAAAACTCGTCCAGGCAACTTTTTGCCGAAAACTCTATTTCTTTTAATAAAATACTAAACGGACTCGGAAAATTCCATAAAAATATTCTAAAAATTCCTAAAAATATCTAGAATATTTCTAAAATATTTTTAACTAATTTCAAGGACTTTAAGGACTTAAAATGGAAATTTTGGGGCGTTACAATCCCCCATACCTTATGAAAAGTTCGTCCTCGAACTTAGAATAATTCTGGATATCTTTCTCTCATGCTGTCTTCACGTTCCCAAGTAGCCTCCTCATGCTTTTGATTCTGCCAGATGACCTTCACTAGTGGCACTTCTTTGTTTCTTAATCTTTTAACTGCTTTGTCCACTATCTGTGTCGGTCTGCTCTCATAGCTAAGATCTTCTTGGATCTGCACTGACTGAGGCTGAATCACTTGATTGGGATCATGAATACACTTCTTTAGCATAGAGACATGAAATGTACTGTGGATAGCGGACATATCCTCTGGCAAGTCCAGCTCATAGGCTACCTTCCCAACTCTCTTTATAATCTTGTAGGGTCCTATGTAGCGAGGACTCAGCTTGCCCTTTTTGCCAAATCTCATCACTCCCTTCATAGGAGCGACCTTGAGAAATACTGAATCTCCAACTTGGAATTCAAGTGGCCTACGGCGTGTGTCAGCATAACTTTTCTGTCTACTCTGGGCAGTCTCAATCCTCTGGCGGATCATCTGGATAGCCTGAGTGGTCTCATCTATAAGCTCAGTCTGGCTGCCTAGTCCTGACTCCATCTCTTTCTTCTCACCAGCTTCTTGCCAGCATATGGGTGATCTGCATTTCCTGCCATATAATGCTTCATAAGGTGCCATTTTGATAGTGGCCTGATAGCTATTGTTGTAGGCAAATTCAGCTAAACACAGGTACTTGCACCAACTGCCTTTAAAATCTAGTGCACAGGCCCTGAGCATATCTTCTAAAATTTGATTTACTCTTTCTGTCTGTCCATCAGTCTGGGGATGGAAGGCTGTGCTGAATTTAAGTCTGGTGCCTAGTGCGTGCTGAACACACTCCCAGAAGTGAGAGACAAAGCGCCCGTCTCTGTCAGAAATGATAGACTTCGGAACTCCATGAAGCCTGATCACCTCTTTCACATATAACTGCGCCAAATGCTCTACTGAGTGCGACACCTTGATGGCTAGAAAGTGGGCAGACTTGGTCAATCTGTCCACTATCACCCAAATTGCATCGTGTCCATGGGTGGTTCTTGGAAGACCTGTGATAAAGTCCATGGATATTTCTTCCCACTTCCACTCTGGAATGGGAAGTGGCTGTAGAACTCCTCCTGGTCTCTGGTGCTCTGCCTTGACTCTCTGGCATGTCAGGCAGGTGCTGACATATTTAACTACATCTCGCTTGAGTCCAGACCACCAGAATCTTTTCCTTAGATCTTGATACATCTTGGTGGAACCTGGATGCATCGAATAAGGAGTACTGTGGGCTTCTTCTAAGATGCTCTTTCTCAGTTCCTCGTCATTGGGGACGCAAAGGCGGTCTCCAAGGTAGAGGATGCCACTGTCTGATACTCGAAACTCTGAATTTTCTGCCTCTTGGATCCCCTGCTTGATCTTCTGGATCTCTGGGTCTTGATCTTGTTTTTCTTGTATATCTATAAGCAGGGTTGATTCTAGGGTCAATGCAGAAAATTGCCCAACCATAACCTCGACTCCAAAATCTTTTATTTCTTTCTGAAGTGGTAGAGACAGTGATGATAGGGACATCAGTGCTGCACAGGATTTTCTGCTCAGTGCATCTGCCACTTTATTAGCTTTACCTGGGTGGTAGAGGATTTCACAGTCATAATCTTTGACCAACTCTAGCCACCTGCGCTGCCTCATATTCAGATCCTTCTGAGTGAAGAAGTACTTCAAACTCTGATGGTCTGTGAAGATTCTGCACTGCACTCCATACAGGTAGTGTCTCCAGAGCTTCAGTGCAAAACCACAGCTGCTAGCTCAAGGTCATGAGTGGGTAATTCTTCTCATAGTCCTTGAGCTGTCTGGAGGCATATGCTATTACTTTACCGTCTTGCATGAGGACAGCTCCAAGGCCCATCTTGGATGCATCACTGTAGATGTCAAAGGCCTTGTCACTCTCTGGAACAGTCAGGATGGGAGCACTAGTCAATCTTTTCTTCAGTTCTAGGAAGCTGTGCTCGCATTTATCTGACCACTCAAACTTCTGATTCTTTCTGGTCAGGGCTGTGAGTGGAGAGGCTATTCTGGAAAAGTCCTCCACAAATTTTCTGTAATATCCTGCCAGGCCTAAGAAGCTTCTGATTTCACTGGCATTCTTGGGTCTACACCAGTTGCTGACTGCTTCTATCTTGGCTGGATCAACTTGAATGCCTTCTTTGGATACAATGTGACCTAGGAAGGTCACCTGATCTAGCCAAAACTCACACTTTGAGAATTTTGCATAGAGCTTCTCCTGCTGAAGGATCTGCAGCACTATCCTCAAGTGTGTAGCATGGTCCTCTGGAGTCTGTGAGTATATCAGAATATCATCAATAAATACAATGACGAATTTATCGAGATACTCCCTGAAGATATGGTTCATCAGCTCCATGAAGACCGCTGGAGCATTTGTCACTCCAAAAGGCATCACTACAAATTCGTAGTGGCCGTATCTTGTCCTGAAGGCCGTCCTGGGGATGTCACTTTCTTTAACCTTTAGCTGATGATACCCAGAACGTAAGTCTATCTTGGAGAACACTGTGGCACCTCTCAACTGATCGAATAGGTCATCAATTCTGGGAAGAGAGTACTTGTTCTTGATAGTTACCTTGTTTAAAGCTCTGTAGTCTATGCACAGACGCATAGACCCGTCCTTCTTCTTGACGAAAAGTACAGGGGCTCCCCAGGGTGAATGACTCGGGCGGATGAAGCCCTTGTCTAGTAGCTCCTGGAGTTGCTCTTGTAATTCTTTCAGCTCTGCAGGAGACATACGATATGGGGCTTTTGAGACCGGACCGGTACCTGGCACCAGCTCAATCTCAAATTCCACTTCTCTGTTGGGAGGTAGTCCAGGTAGTTCTTCTGGGAATACTTCTGGATACTCGCAGACTACCCGTACATCCTCCTACTTGAGTTCTTTCTTTGCTTCTGAGTCCACTACGTGTGCAAGAAAACCAGCACACCCTTGCTCTAGCATCTGGTGGGCTGCCAAGGCTGAGAGGAATTTCTGAGTCTTCCTCTTTGGGGCTCCTTGAAACTCGAATGGTGGTTCTCCTTCTGGACTGAAAACCACCTTCCTTCTACGGCAGTCCACTGAAGCGCTGTACTTACTGAGGAAATCCATGCCCAGTATGATGTCGAAGTCTTGCATCGCAAGGACTATTAGATCGACATATAGCTCTCGGTCTGAAATCTTGATTGACACAGCCCGGAGCCGCTGGGTGGATTCCATGATTTCCCCTGAAGGGAGAGTTGTCAGGAATCTGGACTCCCAACTCTCTGCAGGCACCTGTAACTTACTAGCAAAAGGTACTGATACGAAAGAATGGGTCGCCCCAGTGTCAAACAGTGTAGTAGCTAAATGCTGAAAAATAACTATTTGACCTGTTACGACCGTGGAGGCGCTGGCAGCTTCTTCCTTCGTGAGGGAAAAGACTCTGGCATTGGTTGAAACTGGTGCTGCTTCCAACCCTCCCTGACTAATCTGAGGTCCCTCCAGTATAGTAGGCATGTAATGTAACTGAGACTTGCCTCCATACTGTACGGACTGCTGAGGAAGTACCTTAAACTTGTTTGGGCAGTCTTTGGATCTGTGTCCCTCTTGTCCACATGATCCAGTTACACCCAAAAGACATGCTCCTGGATGGGTCCTCCCACACTTAGGACAAGGTGGATACCTAGCTTGCTTGTTCTCTGGGTTTCCTTTTTGGCTGCCAGGCCACTGCTTCCTTTTGTGGTTCTTGTTCTTCCAGTTCTGGTTATTTGGCTGAGGCTTCTGGCCTCCTGTTGTCTTGTTCTCAATCAGGACTGGCTTCTGCTGTGTTTGTTATGCCTTGATGCTATTCAGGTAGTGCTCTGAGATTAGAGCACTACTGACCAACTCCTCGCTGGTCTGGGGTCGGTGCGTCCCGCTGTTCACGTTGAGTGCTATTTCAGAGTTCAGCATGCGGAGCATCAGTCTGACTCGCTCCTTCTCTGTGCTGACTAGCTCTGGGCAGAGGCGAGCAAGTCTGTTGAACTTCGCGACTGCTTCTCCCACTAGTAGGTTACCTTGTCTGAACTCCATGAAGTCCTCGTAGTGCTTGTTGGTAACCCGCATGTGGAAGAACTCCTCATAGAACTCTTGCTCGAAATCTGTCCAGCTCATCTGGTTGACTATCCTCTTACTCTTGACCCGCTCCCACCACATACGAGCATCTCCAGTTAGGCAGAAGGAGGCACATTTGACCTTCTCGACTTCTGGCCAGTCAAGAAGCTCCATTGTGCTCTCTAAAGTCTTGAACCAAGCCTGGGCATCCCAGGGCTCAGTCGTGCCTGAGAAGCTTTCAGGTTTCAGCCTCTGCCACTGGACGAGGTATGCTTCTTGTCTTCGGTTCACGGCAGGGGCCTCCTGTGCGACTGGTGGAACTTCAGCCACCACTGGAGTCTCCACTCCTGCAGTGGGTGGTGTAGGGGGCACTGGGTGCTGATTTGCCATCAGTGTGGCGATGGTCTTCTGTTGCTCTGAAATCTGAGCTTGCATCTGAGCAATGACTGCCATCAGGTTTGGCTGTTCTGTGCCAGGCTCATTGTTATCTCGAACTGGAGTTCTGTTCCTTGCATTAGGAGCTCGGCCTCTTCTTGCCATCTAGTAATGCATAAGGGAACAAGAATCACTACTACATCTCTAGGTATAAACTTGTCTTCTTACTTAGTAACCTAATATCCATTCTAGGGATTAAACATGATTCCGTGATACTAAGGTATTAAACATGCTTCCTTGTTCTATGCACATGTGAGTAAGTACATAAGCATTTCTCTATACTGCAATTAAATAAAGGAGCAATAGAAAAATTGAAACTTAAAACTTTCTTACTTGAAGACGGCAAGGTTGATGCTGATGTGTGTGTGATGCTGGAGAATGGGAACTGCTCTGATACCAACTGTAGCGACCCGCCTCCTCTACCTTAGACGGACCGTTACTTGTCTACTTCTTGACTCTAATGCACGACTAAAAATGCGGAACTTTTTTTTTTTTCTATCTAAAAATGATATTCTAACTTTAATAGTCATGCATGATACAATCACACATTACTAGCAATTCTAACCATTTAAAACTCATCACACAAGGTTCTATAACATTACTAAAATATTATGGAATATGAATGCAACTTTTCTAAGCATATTTAAAACAATAAAACTTAATTCAAAAGGAGACTAACAACATCTTGGCACATGCATCAAATAGCTCCATCAAAGTACCGATATTCAAAACTACTCATACTCAGACTCATCCAATACAATCATAAGGATATGTATACTAAATAGAATGACATGAAATCTTTACTCGTGGTTTTAAGACATGCAGAATATCTAAAACGCAAATACTTGGATAAATTCTAGGTGATTTAACTTAAACTAAGAATCTGTAACAAATGCACTTTAAGTCTTTTATTCATCTTGTCCCAAGGACCTCTCCAAGGTCAGCCACCACACACACGTCACTCAGCACCGCCTCGTCGCCTTCCTTCAGAATTGCTTGCCTTTACCTTTACCTGCAGTAAGAGGAAATGCAACTAATAAGCATAAAGCTTAGCAAGTACTATCTAGCTCACAAAATCTCGAAATGTGCAAGCATGCTTTTTAAACAATGTGAAATCACATGAGATACTTTTATGCTTAAAAGAAACACTAAAACATGTATAACTCAAAACATGCATACTCAAGCATTAATAAGTCTTAACTCACTTTTTCTTGGCTTAACTTGAAACTTTAGCAATTCTTTAACTTTAAATCTCTCTTTAACTTTTAGAAAATTTCCTTAAACTTTAGAAAACCTTGCTAAAGCATATACTTGAAAATAATAACTCACTTGGATCCACTTAAGACGTAAGTACCATCTTATGCGCGTTCCCTAAAAGGTTGGGGTAGCGAGCCACCAATCCTAATAGAGCAGACCTTGGTCTACCAGGGCCAAGACCTTGGAATTGGACACCTGGATTTCTTTAATGACGCCCTTGGACGCCGGGTACTGGCCTTAAAAAATAAAATACTTACTTTTTCTTATCTTGAATGCCTTGGCATTTTCACGAGCACCTTGTGTGCCCAAATCCCTAAGTCTTGACTTTTGGGGATTTCTTAAGGCCTTGGCCTTTTCTTTTCTTATCTTCATCTTCTCTTTTCTTTTCTCATAAATTTTCTTGGACCCCAACCTCATTTACGCACAACTATTAGTACACATTAACACATTAATATACTCTAATAGCGACCTTTACGAGCTCAACTATGTCATCTCTAAAAAGTCTGCTCTCAAAAATAAAGATAACTCGTACATAGATAAATTATATAAACTGCTTACAATAAAACGTTCTTACTCTGTAAATCTAGCTATACAAGCTAGTAAACTAAGCTGAAGAACAACATAATAATTGCATGCAAAATCAAAAACAAAAGGGAAATTTCATTTTTAACTTTCTAACGGGGAAAAACTTACGGAAAACCGCCTCTTACTGCAGGTGAGCAGAACTTACTTCGATATCTTGGACTTACAATCAAGAACGGCGTCGGAGGTTCCGGAGAAACTCGGAGTCTCGGAGATTTCTTCGCGCTCACGCGTTCCTCTCGTCGCGGGGATTCCGAATATTGGAAGATCTCTCGGAGGAGAGCCTTGGCCGGCGCCCCCTTAGAAGAGGAGAGGAGGTTGGCGTGCGCACAAGAGAGGGGGAAGAGGGCGTGCGTGCGGCTTGGGGCGAGCAAGGGTTTGGAGGTTGCCGAACCAAAAAAATATAAAAGAACCACTTAAGTTCTTCTATTTATACCAAGGGGTATTCCGGTTCAACTTACTACTTAACTTAATATCCCTCTATCTTCTTTTAGCACACCCCTGCTGGGGCTCCTGGTTAACCCGACCAACTTAGGTCGTTGGTCCCATGGGAGGTCTCGGGTTCAAAACTTGTCCAGGCAACTTTTTGCCGAAAACTCTATTTCTTTTAATAAAAATACTAAACGGACTCAGAAAATTCCATAAAAATATTCTAAAAATTCCTAAAAATATCTAGAATATTTCTAAAATATTTTTAACTAATTTCAAGGACTTTAAGGACTTAAAATGGAAATTTTGGGGCGTTACAAGTTCTTCTATGAGGGCGACCGCATGTTCTTTAATTGACTTTGGTTGTTGGGTAATTTCCACCACCAAACCCTTGATGTCATCGGAGGTCAAAGGCTTATTGTGCACCAGCTCTTTCTGTAGCTGTAGGACAGCTTGTTGTAAATTTCTTTGCACCTTCAGAGATTCCTGTAAAGCCTGCGTGGTCTCCAAATGATTTTGTTGCAAAGTTTCAAGAAGGGTCCTATATTCAGCTATGGACACCTTTGCATGTAATAAAAGACGAACATAAATAACACTGATGTTATTAGAAACTCCTTTAAGGGAAGCCTTTGTTTCTAAATCACGGTATTCTAGATCCATAGTTCGTGAGTTCTGATACCAATCTCTAATTGATTGTTCAAATTTTTCTGACATAATCTATTATAAAGCAAATTATTTTTAGTTTTTACCCTTCAAGCTTATCATGAAACTAAGGTTCAGGTCTATAACGGCTTCTTGCCTTTTTGTGACCTTACTAAAGTCTTTCACAGCTCCATATAGGATTTAGACGCTAAAGTAATTTACTTAATAGAATAGAGGTCATACTTGGTTAGAACCTTTCAATTAAACATATGGTACATACCTCTGAAACTACTTTGCTAAAATACCTTTATGAATTCCTAGCAAAGAAACATCATGATTGCAAACCAAGCTCTGATACTATATTTATTTCACAGCGTAGGAAAATATTACAAGATCGATTGAGTAGAGACACTTGAACTCAAGAAGCAATCACGCACACTTGATTCTTAGTAGAACTGCGCCCGACCAAGTATCTAAAACTTAATGCCTCGCGGTGCAGTCGATGTCAGGGGTACCTAGGCTTGGCCTGGACATACGCGCCCGACCAAGTACCCCAAAACCCTAATGCCTCCCGGTGCAGCCGATGTCCGGGGTACTTAGGCTTGGTCTGGGACATACGCGCCGACCAAGTACCCCAAAACCCTAATGTCTCGCGGTGCAGCCGATGCCCGGGGTACTTAGGCTTGGCCTGGGACATACGCGTCCAACCAAGTACCCCAAAACTCTAATGTCTCGCGGTGCAGCCGATGCCCGGGGTACTTAGGCTAAAGGAACTAAGCCACGCAAAGTCATTCCTTTTCTTAAGCGGTATTGTAAAACTAAGTGCGGCCACCTGTTTTGGTCGGCCACTTTTAAATAATTAGGGTGGTATTGTAAAACTAAGTGCGGCCACCTATTTTGGCCGACCACTTTTAAATAATTAGGGTATCGAGCACATGAAAGTAGGAAGAGATAAGATGCGATGGGGCCCTATGAGCACCCGGTCTTACTCATCTACCGACATGAGGGTTTTGGATACTTGGTCGGGCGTGTATGTCCCAGACCAAGCCTAAGTACCCCGGGCATCGGCTGCACCGCGAGGCATTAGGGTTTTGGATTATTTGGTCGGGCGCGTATGTCCCAGACCAAGCCTAAGTACCCCGGGCATCGGCTACACCGCGAGGCATTAGGGTTTGAGATACTTGGTCGGGCGCGTATGTCCCAGACCAAGCCTAAGTACCCCGGGCATCGGCTGCACCGCGAGGCATTAGGGTTTTGGATACTTGGTCAGGCGCGTATGTCCCAAACCAAGCCTGAGTACCCCGGGCATCGGCTGCACCACGAGGCATGAGGGTTTTGGATACTTGGTCGGGCATTTATGTCTCAGGCCAAGCCTAAGTACCCCGGGCATCGGCTGCACCGCGAGGCATTAGGGTTTTGGATACTTGGTTGGGCGCGTATGTCCCAGACCAAGCCTAAGTACCCCGGGCATCGGTGCACCGCGAAGCATTATGGTTTTGGATACTCGGTCGGGCACGTATGTCCCAGACCAAGCCTAAGTCCCCGGACATCGGCTGCACTGCGAGGCATTAGAGTTTTGATACTTGGTCGGGCGCTTATGTCCCAGGCCAACCTAAGTACCCGGGCATCGACTGCACCGCGAGGCATTAGGGTTTTGAATACTTGGTCGGGTGCTTATGTCCCAGGCCAAACCTAAGTACCCCGGGCATCAACTGCACCGCGAGGCATTAGGGTTTTGGGGTACTTGGTCGGGAACGTATGTCCCAGGCCAAGCCTAAGTACCCCGGGCATCGGCTGCACCGTGAGGCATTAGGGTTTTGGATACTTGGTCGGGCGCGTATGTCCCAGACCATGTCTAAGTACCCCGGGCATCGGCTGCACCGCGAGGTATTAGGGTTTTGGGGTACTTGGTCGGGCGCGTATGTCCCAGGCTAAGCCTAAGTACCCCCGGACATCGGCTGCACCGTGAGGTATTAGGGTTTGAGGTACTTGGTCGGGCGCGTATGTCCCAGGCCAAGCCTAACTACCCCGGGCATCGACTGCACCACAAGGCATTAGGGTTTTAGGGTACTTGGTCGGGCGCGTACGTCCCAGGTCAAGCCTAAGTACCCCGGGCATCGGCCGCACCGCGAGGCATTAGGGTTTTGGATACTTGGTCGGGCACGTATGTCCCAGACCAAGCCTAGGTACCCCCGGCATCGGCTGCACCGCGAGGCATTAGGGTTTTCGATATTTGGTCGGGCGCGTATGTCCCAGACCAAGCCTAAGTACCCGGAGCATCGGCTGCACCGCGAGGGATTAGGGTTTTGGGGTACTTGGTCGGGCACTTATGTCCCAGACCAAGCCTAAGTACCCCGAGCATCGGCTGCACCGTGGGTATTAGGGTTTTTTAATTCCTTGGGGCGCATTGTCATTTTGGAAAAAAAAACATCTCCTTTTATTACTTGATTTTGCTACGAGAGCACAGAGAAACACTGATAGATGTTCTAATTAAAGCGCAAATCTTACCGAGACCAGAAGGGTCCGAGACCGCAGCCGGGCCGGGACCTCCTGAGTTTTTCCCCTTCTTCTCCAACTAGTCTTCCAGGCCCTTCGGATTCTTCGTAACTCTGTTCTGACCTCTCCGTGTAGCACCGCTGAGACACCAGCTGGTCTCCTCGGACTTCAACCACCCGGTCGCCTACCGGGAGCTTTATCTTCTAGTGGTAAACAGAGACCACCGCCTGGAAAGTGCTGAGCGCAGGGCGACCCAGGATGACATTGTAGGAGGAGGGCACGTCTACGATCAAGAAAGGAGTCCTCCGGGTTCTTTCGAGCCTGTCACTGCCCAATGAGAGTGACAAGGTGATTTGCCCTACCGGCTGTACGCGATTCCCTGTGAAACCGAATAGCGGAGTCGAGACCGGGAGCAGTTCCTCCTTGTCTATCTGCATCTGGTCCCAAGCTGCCTTGTACAGTATGTTCACGGAACTCCCTGTGTCCATAAAGATGCGCTTAGCCTCATAGTTAGCAATACGGGCTACGTTCACTATGGCGTCCTCATGGGGAGCTTCTACTTCTTCGAGGTCGGATGGCCCAAAGGATATTGTAGGCCCCGGCTCCTGGCTCCGGCTCGTACCGATGGAGTAGTTTTCCAATCGCAGGTATAAGATTTCCTGGCCCGGTTGGAGTCCCCTCCGGTAGGTCCCTCGGAGATGACTCCCACATGACCCGAGGGTGGACCCCGCATGGCGGCCTTGCCCTTCTGGGGGTCCTCTCCAAGGAGAGAGATCTTCGGGGTGCAGGCCCCCGACTCCTACCTCACATCGAGATCGAGACCGAGGTCGGGCCTCGTTTCCCCCAACATGCTGTCGCCGAGGAGAGAAACTTCGGCTGGGAGACCTCCTGCGGTACCCTGACTTATTCCACTTTCTTCGAGGTTTGGTGTCTACTCCTCGCCGAACTTCTTCTTCAAGGCGTGACACTCTTCAGTGGAATGTGTTGAGGTAACCATAGTACCTTGGTGACGGCTCTGGCAGCTCGGTGTCCACCGTCTCCACCATCCGGCGCCTTCTTGCCCAATGGTCCGTCCCGGGGTGAGGTTCCTTTCCCCAGGCCAGGGTCTAGGGCTCCCTCCTATCTGATCAGGGAACCACCGGAGGGGAGCTCCGACAGGGTCTTTGCGCCTAGCGTATTGTACTTCTTCCACATTGACATGCTTGACGGAGCGTCCCAGCAAATCATCGAAACTGGCAGGGGGCTTCCTTACCAAGGATCGGAAGAAGTCCCCTTCAGCGAGCCCTTGGGTACAGGCACTGACGAGTATCTCCGATGTTGCACTAGCACGTCCTGCGCCACCGGTTGAACCTCTAGATGTACTCCTTGAGCGGTTCCTTAGGCTTCTGCTTGAGGGCGAACAGGTTAAGTGTTGTCTTCTGATAGCAACGGCTGCTCGCGAAATGGTGGAGGAATGTTGTCTTGAACTCCACGAGGGAGTTGATAAAACCTTGTGGCAGGCTCTGAAACCACCGCTGAGTTGCTCCGGACAGGGTGTTCAAGAACACACGACACTTCACACCGTCAATATACTGGTGCAGGAGTACCGCATTCTCGAATTTATAGACGTGATCCTCTAGATCCGTCTTCCCATCATAATCAGGGATCCCCGTCCCACGGAACTGTTTGGGCATGGGATCTTCAACAATCTCTGACGAGAAAGATGTAGAGGGGACCTTATGAGAGGTTTTGGGTTTATCCCTCTTCCCCTGTCCCTCTTCGTGCCTTTGGGCGTTGGAGGCCACCGAGTGGGCCTTCTTAAAGTCTCCGGGAGATTCTCTCTAGAGGCCCGGGGCTGCTCTTTCCTGTCGCCCCGCAGGGGTAACGGATCTCCGTGAATGCGAGACGGAGACTCTGGGAATCTCCTCCCTCGCCGGATCCCCTTGTCGCGGGACAACCTGTTTGACTTGGTGTTGCTCCAGCACTTCCTTGATGGCGTTAGCCACCAGATGGTCAAGTTCCTCTCTTGTGAGGGCAAGGGGTTGTTCCTCCGATCCTGCCATCGGTGCTCCTTCAGGTGCTTTGCTATTTCTCACAGACGGTGCCAAATTTGTTTCGGAAAGAGTCGACGACGATGGCCAGACACTGGAGTTCTGCCCTTGTAGAAGTTGCTGCTGCGGGGAGGAACTTAGGGTCCTGCAAAGTTAACACGAGCATTAGGGGACACGCCGGCAGAGGTCCGGCGGAGTCCACTCCGACGCTCAAGTCAGTGTCCGTCCGAGAAGTAAAGGTAGTGAGAAGTAAAGAATGTGTCTAGAGTTGAGAGAGCATAACCCTCTTACCGGAGGGGTTGGACTACCTTTTATACTGATGTCGACAGACTAGACGTGCCCCTCGATCGATGTCACGTCTCCGATACTTAAGTCACACCCCCTATTTCAGCGGTAGCGGGATATCCTTTGAAACGATCTGCGTCGTTATCACGCGTCCACCCGTTACGACATTTAAGGGTCGTGGGGACCTCTTCTTACGGGGATGCTAATCCGTACCGAGAGGGGAGGTCGGATAAAATATAAATAAGATTTTATCTGTCTCCATTTCAAAATTCAAAAATATTCATACTTAATATTTAATTATTTAATCGGATATAAAAATTTCTTTCATATTCTATTCGATTTGTATTAGGTATCTAATTTTTCATCAGATTTTAAAAAAAAATTATCATTACTAAATATCAATTTTTTAAAAAAAAATCCTGAAGTGTTTAATCATATTATTGCCATTCATTATGTTGTTTGATTGTTTTTTTTTATTTTCGTTTGTCGGTCTTTCTCATTGTTTTCTCTGCTATCTACGACATTTGGCTCCGCCAAGTATTAAAATAGTTGTCTCTGAATTTAGCATCTCAAAAATTAAAAAATTAAATTTTATATGAAAATATATTTTATTTAAAATTAATTTTTTTAAAAAAATCCATCGTTGTCACTCTCAAATCCGAATGAATATAATTTAATAAAAAAATTAAAAAATATTAAAGTCTTAAAAAAAAAAATTGCACCTCTAGCAAAGGCCTTGATTGTTGCACTTCTCCACGAAGAGAAAGATCTGAATGGATATTAAGATCTGGGGCAAAATGAAAAATTAAAAAAAAAAGCTATTGGGCAGTTTTTTCCAGTTGAACGGGATTTTCTCGTAATTCATCCACGGTGGAGGATAGTCGGTCTGCCATCCCTCCCAGTCTTACAAGTACTTCGACGGAAGTAACTGGATCCAAGCGATATCAAACACCTATTGTTGAAGAAAAAGACCCCTTTTTTCTTGCCGATTGTTTGCCCTCTATTAATGAGTTGCTTTTATCATTGTACATAGAAAGAACTACTTATGCAACTTTATTTCTTTCCAAAACATATACGTATACAATACATAGATAACATTGTCATTTGATTTGCATCGATATGGTAGTCATATAGATGGATTTCAATTCCACCGTGGTATCCCACTTTTCTCTCGCACACATTACAAGTGTCATCATTCTTAGATTTCACTAAACTCAGGTTTTGTGGCCTCCCATGCTAATCATGTTGCTGAAACTTTCGATATTCATATGATAGTTATTTTGAGTGCCAGTTGAGTATTCGATTGAATTCATATATGTTTTTTAAAATTCTATAATTTCCTACTAAGCTAGTGTCAACACTGCAGGCTGTGCTTAGCATAACACAACTCTACTCGACCGAACCAAATCAAACATCGGCTGATTTGAGACGTCCTGAGCTTACTTATTGACACATCTATTTTACAACTTAGGGCGAAATAAAGATGGAACATAATCCTTTAATGTTTTTCGATATCTGAACCCTTCGGCATTGCATTGCCTTGCGTTAAATAAATAGAATGGCATGCTAGTAAAATACACGGTCAAGTGATGAAAAAAATACGAACATACCAGCGTATTTTTTTTCCATCACTCTGGTTAGAACAAATGCAAGAGCTCGAAAACCTGATTGTCCTTAGATTATACAAAATCTGAATTCTAACTTCTATTAAAAAAAACAAATCTGAAACCTGAATTGTCACGTCGAATCAAGTTCGAAAACCACCAAAAAAAACATTCCATTATTTGAGCATAGAATAGCTTAAACCTATTGTTGTGCCCCTGGCCCCAGGAAACAATTCCTTGAAATATTTCAACGAAAAAAAGTAATTGACCTATCAGCAGAAGAAAAAAACACAGTAAAATAATATACACAACATAAAAATACAAAACAAAAACAGTTTCAAACAAAGGTTTCTGTCATAATCCTACAAAGCGAGATAATATTCTAGTTTTTCGGTATTCAGGATTTAACACACTACCAATTTAATCCACATCTTGGCAGTCTTTAACTGTATGCATTTGTGAAGCAGCAATCAACTCTTCACCGGTATATGCACAACAGTTTAATGCCTTTTCCTAAACTGTGAGCTAAGATAATCTATTTCTGAATACAACAACATATTAAGTTAATAATGACCATGATCAAAGTTGCCAAATAGCCAAAACTACAAGGGGGGCATAGTATCGCCATTTAGCCATCAGATTCAACTAGGGCAGCAATACAAGGTGACAAAAGAAACCCTGTGTGCGCGCAAAGAATGAGTCAGGTAAAGCGGGCATGGAGACGAAGTTATCAAAGTTAAACGCAAAATTCATCAAAAAGAGACTATCAATAAAGCATGATTCATGATGCACAAGTAATGGCAATAAGTTAATTCAAGGTGCATAACAATCCAGAATTTTAACAAATTTTTTAATCATCATATCATTTGGTCGCGAAATTAAGAATTGTGTTGCGCCTTCATATATAAGACAACTAGGACTAGTGGGAAATAGGATAGATCTAGGGAATGCAATGCCAAACGGAAAAAGGAATCCAAGAAAGATTCATAGGCTGCAAATTTGAGATATGTTGATATGAGATGCATCAGATTATAAGCTAATTCTGCCGGAGAAACAAATAACTGCCTAAAATAACCAAGATGGAATATAATAAAATTGATTTTGATGATATTTTCGATTATGAACTTCAATGTTTAAAATGGAACTACTTCCAATAATTGCATTGTTGGTCAAACATGAAATATTTATTCCATTTCTTTACTATTTTACTTGTTATCTAATACTTAAAAATCTTGAAAAAAACATTGTTTTTATTCTAATCTCAGCAACTTTCAACTAGCTAAACAATATGGGCTATTCTCAGCTAGAATCATCATCCACTTTGGATAAATTATGCTGATTAAGATCATAATTAATCAGTTCTGGAAACTAAGGCATCTTTTATGTTTGATAATATATAAAAGTGATTTTGAAATAGAATAAGCCAAAGATGTAGAAGTTGTATCTTTCACTGGCAAGATAGGTTAAACCATCAACACCCACAAGCATTCATGCTCCTCTAAATGGCCTTTAGATATGAATTTTGCTAAAGGCAAAATATGATGATATGGAAGTAGTGGTACGTGAATGCAATAGCACGAAAGTAACACAAACAGGCATGCTAGTTTTAAAATGACTTTCAATCATTTTAAACAAAATTTTCATCATTCTTTTGTAAAATTTTAGTGGGATCATATTATCTTGCATCATTTTATTTTGGGAGAATGTGATATGGCACTTGTATTCTACACTAATTTGATCTGAATGAGGAAATATCAGAGTTAGAGTTCCATACTTTATGCGCCAATGTATACAGGTAGCTCTCTAATTATTCACCGTGAAAATGTCACTTCAAACTGTTGCAGATCACCGGCAGTATATAGCCTGATCAATCTGTGGAGGAATCTGTTTTATTTCTGTTCCAAGTTCTTGTTCAATCCGATGCCTGTAGTCAGATTGATTTTCATGTCATGAAAATGAAATGGAAATAATACATTAGAATCTTGTGCATTGACAAATGACCATACAAGTTAAACCGGTCCTCGTAGGTGATAAGATTGACAGCTAAACCAAGGTGACCAAACCTTCCTGAACGGCCAACCTGAAATCACCCAACCATTAGCCTAGCAGAACATATTCCAGTACAAAAGAAAAACTTGTGTACACAGTCAAGTAGCACAACCTCATTGATGATGAATCTATTTAGGGATGGGCAAATTCAAACATAAATGTCTAACTTGGGGGCTCATATTTTTGGAGAAAATTAAGGCCAAATGTTATTCTCTTTTATTTCATAAAAATGTCGTCTTAGATTGATAGCTCGTCTTTTAATTTATAATGTTTTCAGATGAATCAATAAATAAATGGCAAGTAGTTCATGTTCCCTATAATATCTCTCAATAAATTGGTGGCATTTATAGTTAACTAATATAAACACAGTATCATGATCATACTCTGTGAAGATATGTTTCAGCGTTCTTTGGGAAATCAAAGTTAATGACAACATTAACAGCTTGAATGTCAATTCCCCTTGTAAAGAGATCTGCAACAGCAGCCAAAATATGTCAATAGAGACAAGCATATTCAGACCATGCTATTGAACATGAAAAATTAGTCCAACTTCTCAGTATTGACTAGCAAAGTTGGGAAATATGCTCAACCTAGTTTTCCAGTCAAATATTAGCATGCTTTCCAATAATCAATAAAACATTTCACACAATGTATCAATCTTTATGATGCAGAAAGGGGTTAGGGTCTCTTTTAAGGCACAATATTAACCTACTCACCTACAAAATAGACAAGAAAGTACTATCTCTCTCCTAATTGCTTAATAACAAATACTCTTTAAATTTCACTACTTACTCTTGACTACTTCAAAATAAAATTTTCCAACTTTTAAAGAACTTGTAAAATCTAAGGGGGTGTTTGGTTATTCCATTTTCTATTTTCATTTTCCAGAAAATCGCATTTTCTTATTTTCTGAAAATGACTTTATTTCATTCTCTAGTTTTCCAGAAAACGTTATATCTTTTTCTGGAAAACAAGACTGGAAAATACAAACCAAACACGTTTTTCCAGAAAATCGTATTTTCTACGGAAAATGAAAATGGAAAATAAGCAAACCCAAACGCCCCCTAAAATTTCCATGTAAAAATATTTCTAAACAATTTTTTTTTAATTTTAATCCACATCACTTTAGATTCCTGCCTCAACGTAATTGAACCACAACTTTCTCAAGAAGAAGAATAAGATGAAGACAACAAATGAGGATAATGCATTAAACTTGGCAAAGCAAGACATGATATTGAACAAAACACAATTAGAAGAAGGCTCCCCCTAATTTCCTTCCACTCCCATTAAACTTCTTTTTTTCAACCAAGGTTGTACTTTTCTTGTTCCCCCTTGTCTAGATCTTGAAATCATGTGTGCATCCCTCCAGATAACATGAGTCAATTATGACCAATGCAGAAAATTATAAAGCCAAAAATCTCACTGGTTGTGCATGGGGTTGCCTAAAACTGAGAGATAATAGCTGATATGGTCACAACAATGAACATGCTTGATTCCAAACAAAAACCGAAGGCAACTCAAAGTAAAACAATACCATACCTGTGCAAACAAGATTCCTGCATGCACCATTGCGGAAGTCATGGAAAACACGATTTCTGTGATCTTGCAACATTTTAGCATGAATATAGAAGCAAGAATAACCCAGCTCAGTAATTTTCTTTGCTAGTAACTCCACCCGGTTAACAGAATTACAGAAAATAATAGATTGATTAATTTGAAGCTGTAAAAAACAGATAATTGTCATTCAAAGGCTGAAGAAAATTTTGAAACTACAAAATAGTCCAAATAAGGATAAACCTTCGAGAAAAGGGTATTGAGGCAGTGAACCTTCTGCCTCTCTTCAACAAAAGCATAGTATTGTGTTATTCCCTTCAGTGTGAGTTCATCCATGAGATTGATAACATATGGTTTTGGAAGGTATCTGTCCTTAAAATCCTTAACAGTTACAGGAAATGTCGCTGAAAACATTAAAATCTGCCTATTATCAGGAAGAAACTGAATAACCTGTTCTATTGATGGCAGAAACTCTGGAGAAAGAAGCTTGTCAGCCTGTAAAATAAGAAATTTGGACTTGCCAATAAGAAAAGGGGATGAACTGGGAAAATCCAAAATTTGCTATTGCAAGAAACTGACAAGAAAGATGTCTGAGAAATATAGCATAGTCATTAAGGATAAGGGAATATAAAACAAAGTAATATCTTCAAACAATCAAAATTCCTCAATTAATCTAATAAAGCAAGATCAAACTTCAAAACATTACCTCATCCATGATAAGCATTGAGCAGTCCTTCAAGACACAGACCCCTTTTTTTGTAAGATCAAGTATTCGACCAGGAGTTCCAACCAGCAACTGAACAGGTTGATATAAACGCATAATGTCATCCTTGAGGCTAGTCCCACCAGTAGTAACCATAATTTGAATCTTCAAATGCTTTCCAAGTTCCTTGCAAACTTGTGATGTCTGAAGAGCTAATTCTCTAGTGGGAACCAATATCACAACTGAATAACAAAAGTTGTCAATTATTGAATGAAAAAACATTCAGACTACACAATTAACATTAGCATATAGTACATGAAGGGCTACATGGTATCAATAAGATATATAGGTGACTCTGTGATGCTTTCCTTCATGTACCAACAATGGAGATCGAGCACAGTACATAAAGAATAGATAATGCACGACAACGTAACAAAAATGGTGGACGGCATAAAGAATAGATAACAAATTTAAAACTATGATGTTAATGAGAACATAGAAAATATGCACTTGCAACTAGTAAGAAAAATGAGCAAGGAGAAGACTAATGATCACAACTACAAATGCTCATATCTGAGCCAAAATATAAACCAATTGCAGTTACAATTACTACAGTGGAAAAAAAGTATAACCTTGAATTGCATTAAGATCTTGGTCAATTTTTTCAAGTGCAGGAATACAAAATGCAGCAGTCTTTCCTGTCCCATTTTTAGCTCTAGCAAGAATGTCACTGCCAGTGAGTGCAATAGGAATGCTTTCTTCTTGAATAGGTGAAGGCCTTTCGAAACCCTTCTCATATATGCCCATAAGAAGTTCTCGCTTTAGAAAATAGTCCTCAAACTCGTTCCCTTTAGTTGCAGTTACATCCTGGCAATTATGTACCCATAATTATTGCAGATATAGTCTTATAGATAATAGAAGCAAAGACTTGCCAACCAAAATATAACATAATGATAATGTATAGTTCATGGTCTACATCATTGTCAGACAAGGTCATATGGGCAGTCAAACTATTCTAACAAACAAGATGGAGGAGTTTCTTTGAAAATTATAGAAAGGTGCTGAATATCATATACTGGTAGAATAGAGAATATCATGCATCTTAATCATCCATTCAGTAATATCTTACATCTGGGAGGAAAAGAATGTATAGATTCTACATATGTATCTACATATGTAGTACTTAACATAAATATACGTACAGAACTACATCTAAATGTAATACATAATCTTCGGCTTGTTTAGATAATTACTTATGTTTATACTTTATATATTTGAAAAACTGGAGATCCATTAGCATGAGGCATTTCAGCAATTGGTTGCTCCACCAAAACACAAGATCAAGCTGGCTTTTCCTGTGAGTTCTTCAGGTGTCAAAAGCACGCAGATGTTACAATATGGATACTATCATACTAACTTGACAACGCTTGAAGATACCTAGCAAAGATACTAGCTCCACTATCCATACCTATTCAACTTTGTAAAACCATAGTAGCAATTCATTGTATTCATTACTAGAAATCAACATGGAAACCAACTTCCAGTATGTTATTCCATTAGCCTAGTCATACAGCTAGAAGAACATAAACTTTACCTCTGTCTTGTAGCGTGTATCAGAAGGCGGTATGTTCAATTGTGCCTTCCAGTCTTGGGAACTGAAATCAACAAGGATAAAATTAGTTTAAAAGGTAAAGAAAATACGTGTTGAAATGATGTTGTGACACAATGACTTTCCTAACTGAACTAACTAAATAAAAATAATAATTTTAACTATATGATACCCCCAACTATATAGAAGATCATAGTCAACCATAACTTCACCAAAATAAGCTACAAATGATGCTCTAGACAATCACAAAGAATTGGGACAAATTTGGCATGACAATGATGTTTATGTTTCTTAGAAGCTCTAGCATTATGCTCATAAGTTAAAAATAAGGAACTGAGAAATTTTAAAAGCTTATCAGATCAAATGAGATCCAATTAGCATGTCATCATGTTTTGATTAGTTAAGTCATGAATGTGCATATTTAGTTTCCTTAAATATCTAAGTTGTTAATGATCTCAGCACAACTTTCCATATCTCAAATAGAAAAAATGGCAAATCAGGCCTGCTTGTTTAGCTAAAATTGAAAATAATTTGCATATTTGACTTCACTTAAACTCACAATTTCTCAAAATGTAGTCAAGGCCAACTGTCCTTGTCCATATAAAGTAAATTTTTCAAAATGTAATTTCAGTAAGGAAATAAGTTTTATCATCAATGTACCCAACTCCAAATAGTAGGGGCTAACATAGCTTGAAGATGATAGTGGAAACTTTATTCTAGTTTTAGAAATTTACAAATAGCATTATCAATATTGGATCATTTAGTGAAACCAAAATAATTAGTTTAGTGTAATGTGCTTTTATATTTTTAAGTATGTTGAAAAAATAAGTGGACCGTGAAGGGAAAATATCAATTCATTTGCTTTTTAAATGATTCTTACTCATTTTACTTAAATGCAAGTCTAGATGAACTCATATAAATTTTATTCCTACCAATATGCTTCCACTTAAATTCTTTACTTTTTAAATGATATTAGAATTCTGTAGAAACAAGATAAAGAAAAAAACAAATATCACTTGAATTCATTTTTTGACACATGCCAAATAGTGTTCAAATGTCAACATCCATTAGCACAATCAATCGACATATGAGAGATATCCATGTCAATCAATATCAAATTTCCATAAATTACAAAAATTATACGCTCTCACCGTGTTGTCCAATGCAGCACAAGATTTTAGACCATATAACAAACAACTCAGTAACTAACGTCTTTGGGCAAGTCATTGCTGATGTTGGCAAACTACATGGAAATATTTCATTTGCTTTCAATTTTCAATGCAAATAAATGTATTATTACAGATTAATCAATTAGCATTGAATCTAAGTATAACAAATCCAAAACAATTTGATTATGTTGGCTAGGAAGAAGTTTGATTTCAAAGATCAACAAACTGAAAACTGAACCTCAGTTGATTGATTCAAAACACAGAAAAAAAAACATTGAAACAAAGGAAAAATAGAATATTATAAGGGGAGAAAAATGAAAATGTGCTTCTAGAGATGCTCAATGGCGTAGAAGGATCCTTATAGCCGACCCACCTAGTGAGATAAGGCTTGGTTGTTGTTGTTGTTGTTGTAGAGATATAGAAGAATTTGTTGGTTTCTCTTAGTCCTCTAGAATCAAGCTTTGCCGCTAATGGAGCATTCAAAAACAAGGGAAAATGCAATATAAATAAGGGGAGAAATGAAAAGGAGCTTCTAGAAATAAAGAAGAATGTTTCAGGCTCTCTTAGTTCTCTAGATGTGAGATTAACCACTAATAGGAGGTAAAAGAAATGGGTTAGAAGAAACTTCTGTTTTTTCTTTGCTCCTTGTTCAACTCTTCAAAAATTTTGATCTTCTGCAGTACATTGCCTCTATAAATTTAGAATTTTGACCTTTACTCCTTGTTCCACTCCTGAATATTTATAGAAAGTCAATTACTAATTTTGGAGCATCAAGTGTGAGTTTATACGTGAAGTTATGTACTCATTAAATAGGAATACCTTTGCTAAAAATTCCTAGCTTTCACACTTTGTTGGGTCCTTTCAATCAACTATGTAGTGTTATCGACTATATACGATCATGTCAATCGCATAAGGCCTGAGGTAGATCTACCAATTATCCAGAAAAGATAAATTTTTTTCAAATCATATAAGAATTGATCAATTATCCCAGTTTAGTAAACACATAATTTCATTAACTGTTCACACTAGTCCTACCAACTCGAGAAGATACAACCTCCGAGACAACGGCATAAACATGTGACAGACACATTCCAAGATATCAAAGCACAAATAGAAACAAAAGCTGATCATATACCACATGCATATATTACAACCAAGTATCAAAGAAAATCACCAAAATCAATAGCTGACATATATGCTTATCATTAGTGGAAGCAATTACTGAACTAAAAGAAGTAACTTCTATCTGATTTATCTAGTTCTCCAAAGAGTTGCGAGTGTTAAAACAGGCAAAATTGCAGAAAAATAATTGAAAGCATAAATACTCGCTTTCTAGTTTACCTAGAATCAATAGCCTCGGATTGAACAGATTGCGCTGGTTCCCGAGCACCCGAGTCACCCCCCATAAGGTTCCTCCTCGACCACTGCTGCTGCTGATACTGGTGCTGGAACTGCGTACCCGGGTGCCCGTGCACATGGCTCCGCTGCACGTACTGCTGTTGCTGAGGAGTCCTCGGATAGAAACCAGGGTTTGCACCTCCGCTACCTCCTCGGCCATTCCCCATCCCAGGCGGAGGAAATCTACCACGAGGATTCATCTTCTACGTAAAGCAATCCTCCCGCACGACGACGTACGAATCAAAGACAAGCCAACGAAAGATCTCTCCTTAAAAACCGAGAGATGAACAATACACTTTAAAACCGGAAAGCGACGACTAAATCTAGGGTTTTGTGATCGGGGAACTTCCCAAAAAAACGCGAAAAGGGAAGGATTATCTGATTTTTCAGCAATCGAGCTAAGAATAGCTTCCAGATCGAGGGTTTACTGCGTTAACGGAGTGACCCCTCTTCCTCTGGATCCCTCTGGAATCGAATTGAGGACGAGGCCGCGAAGGAAAAAGGGGGAGCAGGTCTTCCAGAATGGAGACCAATGGATGACGCACATGCCCTTGTACATCATTTAATGAGAGACTGTTTTTTAAACATAAATGTCCCTTATTTTCCTTATAATTTATTCGCGTTCGGATCAATCGTTTAAACTAATTCGAAAACACATTTATTAATGAGAGACTATTTTTCATAATTTATTCTATATAAATTTAAATTTATTTTTTTTAATTTTTATAATTTAAATTATTTTTATTAATTCTCCTTTTAAATATATTTTATACCTATTCAAAAGTCAATTTTTAACGCATTTATTGTTTTTAAAATTTAGTTTTATTATTATTATAATATATATTAGTAGGGCATTTTATTTTATTATTTTTATAATCCAATATCTAAGCAAAAATTCCTAATGGGTACATTCAAAAACACAACAACAATAATAATAGTCACAATTAAATATTCTACATGTAAATACAAAGTCTCAATTTTTTTTTCATATAAGTACTTCGACTAAGATCTTCATGCATAATTTTTCATCCAATTTAATGTCAAACGCGGCTCTAATCAAGGATAGAACCAAGAGGGTATTGGTGACGATCATCCCTCCTTCAATTTTTTTTAATACAAGAAGTATAGGGATATAAAAATATGGGACGAATAAGAGAAACGATATGCTTGTCTCTCTTAACGTAAACACTCATCTTTTGCACCATATGAAATTCTTAACGTACTTGACTCAAATAGAGGATCGTAATATAGCCTCCTAATTAACACCACTATGTTATGCCATGGAAACATTTTTGATATTCTTTTAGTCGACACTATATATTGAATTTATGTCAATTCATCTTGAAATGATCGATCCGATCAGTATAATTTTTTCATCAACTATCAAAAAAATGAAAACATTTACGGTGAATGATCTATCAATTATTAATTCGACGAAACGGTAATATTTGAGGTCTCCTATTCTGTAGGTTTCTATGATTCTTACCCGAATTAAACATGTCTTGGGTTCTCTCTCAATTCCTATTTAGTGTAGGATTTGAGATCTCAGATTCAATTCTCGCGGCATGTGGAAAATTTTGATCCATTTTTTTAAATACAAATTAATGAAATTTATTTATTCGAAGTAAAAATTTAAAAAGGTCAACCATTTCTACTTCTCGCCCCGTCCTCGGATTGTTGCGATATGGAAGAAGCAATCGGCAACCCAACCCCGAAAAAGTTTGAATCGCTTCCTTGCAATCCCAATCGATCCTTGCTCTGGATCTCACCTCTCTACTTCTTTCTCCGGCAGGGTTGCAGTGGTGACGGGGGCCAACAAAGGAATCGGGCTCGAAATATGTAGGCAGCTCTCCGCCAGAGGAGTCACGGTGGTGCTAACATCCAGAGACGAGGAGAGGGGTCTCGCGGCCGTCCGCAAGCTCGAGGCCTCGGGCGCTGCCGATGTGGTATTCCATCAACTGGATGTCAATGACTCCGCTAGTGTCGCTTCTTTGGGGGATTTCATTCATACCCGATTTGGAAAGCTGGATATACTGGTAAGAAGAAGAAGAAGAACTGTTTTACTGTAAAATTAACATCCTAACTCTGTTCTATCATCTGATGGTTGCTCATCATCTGCAATTTTAATTATCTGTGTTATCCGAATAATTAGGGATTTCCATGCTCATTAGCAAAGACATCCACGCTTCCACTGATTGGCCAGGATTTTGGACTGTATATTTGGTACAATAATCATCAAGGAAGCGTTCTCAGATCCTCAACAAAACCTAGAAAGTAGCCACATGAATTTGCTCCAGAGTTAATTCTTTAGCTTTACCAGTGGATATTAGAAAAGGTGATATAACTATAGGAATTAGCTTAGAGCATCCTAATAGCTACTTATAGAGTAAGATAGGAAGTAGTCCTCAATGTTGCATAATGAATTGCATTCCTTCTCCCTTTGTTAGCAACTATATGAAAAACTTTTGTTCTTTGCATCACGTTCACAAAGCCATTTGTAATTGGTCCTTTGCTCCTAGTAGATTGCTACAACATGGCAGTTACTGTCAAGTTCTGTTTTTAGAGTAATGAACTTCTTTCTCTCAGCTTCATTTCTGTCGAACAATTTTACAAGTAGCAGTTGCTGATAGAGTTGCAGTTATTGAATCTCTGAGGTAACCCTATAGACATTTTTGCTTCTCCACCAGGATGCAATATTTGCATCTAACTGTGTTCAAAGAAACTCCAAAGCTTGGGATGCTTGAGCCACAATTTTCGGTTGTGAAGACTTGGGCAATATTGAAGGCTGTTGTAAATAGCAAATAGGGAGTTGTCTGAGAGGGCAATACTGAGGGCTCCCAAGGATCAGTACAAATGGACAGCTCAGTAGACCAATCAAAGTCGTCTACTGAAGTGCTAAGCTCCCAAGGACCTGCATATGCTTAGGAGTTAAAGTCCAGCTTAGGGGAACATTATCTATCTCCCATGAGGAAGTATTGCTTCGAGATAAACTTTGCGTTATTGGAGTCGTTCCCCATGGGAAAAAGACCAAGCCATAAAGGGAATTCAAGCTAAGAAAAACAGTATAAAAAATTGGGATTCATCTATCAAAGCTGTCTAAGTCTTACCCTTTACTGTCTAAGGTCTAACTGTTAGAAGATGACCGAATATTGCCATGTTCAAGGGAAGAATTCACCTTCACACTACTGAAATAATACTGTTTGGAAAACATGAAAATTGAAAGGGTGGAATTTCGTATCTCCTCTTTAACTATCTTGGTGACATTGTTTTTTCCAGGTGAATAATGCAGCAATTGGGGGAATAGCATCGAATACTCGGGTGCTGGATTCCTCCAAGCTAGTGGTAAGCTAAATAAATTCCTTGAGACTTGAGGCACCTAAAGCATGTAAACTACTGGAACACAATGAATACTATGTTTCATATTTTATTTTTTATTTCCCATATTCAATATAATTATAAAACCCTTCAAACACAAAAGACCAATTTGAGTCTTCTAATTGAAAGGGAAATAAAATCCTCGGATTGACTAGAGATAAGAAAGAGAAACATTATAGAAAGTGGTTTGTTGAACTGTGCTTTCCTCTTATTTTTGAGTATTTGTTCTTTTACTTTGGTTGTGTATGATTCTTTCTCTAAGGAAAATGTTATAGATGCAGCCAGTTAGCTCATCAGTCCTGGCAAATGCAATGGTAGAGACTTATGAATTAGCCGAAGAATGCATCAACACAAACTATTATGGTCCAAAGAGAGTGACAGAGGCATTTATCCCTCTGCTTCAGTCATCCCAATCACCAAGGATAGTTAATGTATCTTCACTCTATGGGAAACTGCAGGTACAATGTCCATTATGAAATATACAATCTTTTTCCCTTCTCCAATCTGCAACTTACTCTTCTGTATTGTTCTTCCCCTTGTCAGTACATCCGCAGCGAAAGAATCAAAGAAGAGCTAAGGAATGTGGATACTCTTTCAGAAGATAGATTGGATCAACTGTTGCAGGCCTTTTTGAATGATTTCAAGGAAGGGAAGTTGGACCGAAACGTCTGGCCGACGAGAAACATGATGGCATACAAAGTCGCTAAAGTTGCTTTGAGTGCTTACACAAGAATCCTCGCGAAGAGGTACCCAAACTTCTGCATCAATTGTGTCAATCCTGGTTTTGTCAAGACGGATCTAAACTGGAACCTTGGAGTTCTGCCTGTCGAAGAAGGAGCTGAGGGACCTGTGCTTCTAGCCATGCTCCCTGATGGAAGCCCCTCAGGGCTTTTTTATGATCGGAAAGAAGTTTCCTCCTTTGAATGAAATGATCAATTCAAATGTTAAAACTCTTGTTTCTCTGAAAGAACAAATGTACCTTGATTATTTACACCCCGTTTGGAATGTTGTTAAGTAATGGAATTGAATTGAATTCCATCGAAAGAATTAAATTGTAATTCTTATGTTTGGAATGAGTTAGTAAACAATTTTCTTTGTTTGAAATGAGTCTAAAACTGAATGAATTTGATTATTTTACTATTTTACTTTTCATTGATAGGTTAGGAATCAAACGTTATATTTATGTAAGGTTATTTTAGTATTTTTATTTGTTGGAATTTAATTCTCATATCAAATCATGCTCATTTAGGTTTGATTTCAATTCTCTAATTTTGTTATATTTCAATTCTCATGAGAATTTAATTCCTTCAGTTGCTTTTAAATCATAAAATTTAATTTAATTCTTTTATAAAATTGGATTTCATGGTTTCCAAATGCAGTATTAGTAATTATATATTTTATATCGGTAAATTAATTTTCAAATATTGCTATTTCATTATTTCTGATAAAATTTTCCTTATCTTTTGGATTGTGGGTTGTTTTAGATATTGCAGATTCAATCTCCGCCACTTGTTTCGGTGCCAAAACTGCGTCCATTCATTTTGTCCGTGCGTTTCCGTCTGCAGTCTTGTCACCCTGCGTCTTCCCCAGATTCCTCCGCCTCGACCGCGCACTCGAACCTCATCCCATGGCCGCTACAGTCCTCGAGTCGCTGGTTGTCCCCTCTCCGCCTCCCGTCGTCGCCGTGCCGAGGGCGGCCGCCGCGCTCTTCCCACACGCCGGCGGCCGTGGGTCGGGGCTCATCCCCCGGTTCCGCGGACTGAGATGCGCGTCGCTTCCCCTGAGGGCCGCCGCCGCGGCGTCCAGAGCGAGGATGGCCGGGAGGAGGGCGGGCGGCGCAGTCGTCTGTGAGGCGCAGGAGACCGCCGTCCAGCGTAATGTTTTCCTTCCCGTTTCATGTCTAGGGTTTGGATTACGGTGTCGTGGTTTCGAAAGTTTAGCTCTATTTTAGCTGTAAAGGGATTTATCGAGTTTAGCAAGGTTTTTGCTAGTCTGTTCTCGAACTCGATGACCAAATTGATAAAAACTGAAGTAGAGGATTGAAGCGGTTGGAAGTAATTTACTCTTCGTCAGGTGCTTGTGCTTCCCCAAGTCATATCTTGAACGAAGTGGAAGATGAACATGGAAAAAGCTTCCTGCCTTATTCCCTGACTTCTTACTCAGAATCTTCACTGAGATGCCACACCATTTTGTTAAGATCTTTACGTGCTTTCTTGGTCTTATCTCCTAGTACTTCATAACTAAAGAAAATACCATATCGACCCCTTGGCGATGAATATTTTCTGGTTCAGGCACTCCTTTTCAAAAAGATCTTTAACCTAAATAACTTGATGGATTGAAAATTTGCTGATTTTTCATTCTTGATAGTTTTTCCTTATGTAATTATAAGTTGATATGTTTTAGTGTCTTTGTATCTATTCTCCAAGTTGAAGTTGGTACAATTTTAATACAAAATATTCTTTATCTAACTGTTTGAGGAAACAACTTGGACTGAAATATGCCAATTTCATATCTTGATAGTTTATTGGTATATTTTAGTGTGTTGATATCATCTAGGTTAACTTCTGAAAATTTTGATACAAAATTATAAGTTGACATGTTTTAGTGTCTTTGTATCTATAAAGTTGAAGTTGATACAACTTTGATACAAAATATTGTTTATCTGTCTGTTTGGTAGAATAACTTGGACTGAAATATGCCAACATCATATCTTGATAGTTTGTCATCATATTTAACTGTTTTGATATCGTCTAGGTTAACTTCTGAAAATTTTGATGCAAAATGTTGCTTATCTAGTTGGTTTGTGAAACAACTTGATGGCTAGAGAAGAGTATTTTGGCACAATGGATATCTTTAATTTTGGTGATCCAAACTCAGAATTCTTCATTAGCAGGGTGTTGACCTTATATAAAACCTCTGCGATGCTCTCGCCCACAAATTTATGCCCATGCGAATTATCATTTATTTTAGACTATTGACATGCTAAATTTGTAGATTTGTTGAATTGGTAAGAACTCAGTTTACTACTCATCTTGATTCGTGCCTTGTTCTTATATTTCTGCCCTTGACAATTTTTTCTTTTTACCATGGATAATGTTTGCTAATTTTATTCATAATCAAGCACCCTTTTTATAACATTGCAGTCGCAGATGTATCTAAAGATACATGGCAGACACTCGTTCTGGGTTCAGACGTTCCAGTTCTGGTTGACTTTTGGGCTCCTTGGTGCGGACCATGCCGAATGATCGAGCCAACGGTTGCCAAATTAGCAAAAGTTTATGAAGGCAAGCTGAAATGCTATAAGCTCAACACTGACGAAAACCCTGATATAGCTAATCAATACGGGATTCGCAGCATCCCAACTGTAATGATCTTCAAAAGTGGAGAGAAGAAGGATACTGTGATTGGAGCTGTGCCGGAATCTACTCTGGCCACATCTATCGAAAAGTTCATCTAGAGATGACACTACAAGGATTGAAATTGGTTCAAGGAGGCCTTTTCTGAGTTTCATTAATATTTTTGCATTCAACTCTCTGTGCTGTATATATTATGCTCTTACCCTTTAACCAAGTTATATTGCTCAATGCTGTAAAAAGAATTTGCTGAAATCTAAATTTCTGCTTTGCAATGTTCTTCTTCCTCCAAGACTACTCCACGTACATTGAAAGGTAGGTAAATTAGGGGGATCATTTTGATCTAATAGAACGGTCATTTTACGTGAGGGAGACATAAGGCATATACGTTAACAGAGTATTCCTGCACCTGTCGTGATTCAATCTTTATCTATTGGTGATATCGACCTTAACATGTCAGGATTCAATCTTTATCAATTGGTGATTTCGACATTTACCTATTAAATACTAATTCTGCTCATCCATGGGGGCAATATATTATAATTAAGCAATTGATATACAACTTGATTGATATATCAAATTAATATTAATATGGTGGTAAAAAATAATTTACTCATTCTTAACATCTCTTTCAATCCATTTCAAAATTAACATAAAAAAAATAAATCATAAAAATTACTAATTTAAATGATATAATTAGCGCATAAGAAAGATGGATACATTAATTTTATCAAATTTTAATTCTCAAATTTCAAGATGATAATACATGCATCTTAATTATCAATCCATTCCACGGGACATCAATTAATATCAATCTAGCATTATCAATTGATCAATAAAAAATTCATAATTGTTATATCGATTTGATTTATTCGAATGGCAAAATTTCATCCAATCAGTTGGTTTTAAAAAAAATTGATTTAGATTTTATTCAGTTCGATCGGTTTTGTTTTTGAACATGTTACTCACACCTAATTCCAAATATGGTTGCGACATAAATTTTTAGGAAACAAGTTTTGGTTCTACAAAAATGATATTTATAAATGGCCAGTCATGATGGTATCCCCCACCTAATTCCTTAAAAAAAAAAGATTTTTAGCAAGGGCATCTTTCTAAGCAGCAGATCTCCCAGCCTCTCTCTCGAGGAGCTTTAGGTGTGGAAATATATGATCCAAATGGCATCCGTAATGAAGCGAAAAAATGGATTCAACTTGTTCAACACTGCTTAATGCACCAGCAAAATCATCAGAGAAGAGTTGAACGGAAGCCAACTTCACCAGCTCGTGTCCCATGACGATGTGATTCGCATGGTAAAGCTTCTCGAGGATCTGAAAAAGTGTACACAAGGTTCATATTTTCTGGAAATATAGATCCACATCACTTTGAATTGTATGTTACATTACAGCAAATATAGAACGTTTTCTATGAGACATGTTTAAGTAGCGATCAAATTATGAGCTTGTCGAACTGAAACAGCTACAACAAATCTAGTATTTCACAACACTAACTAGATTACTATGGTTACTTCAAGCTCATACGGGAACTGAAACATCAAAAATCTCGAGAAATTGTCTATCTTGCCGAGTGATGCAGAGTCACAGAGTGTATCCAAGTTAATCATATATTTAAGGATAAAAAATAATACCTTAATGGAAGCGATACAGTGTTCTTCTGCCAGTTTGAATTCTCCGATTCTAACAAATGCCTCTGCAACATTATCCTCAGCCTGCATCGCAGTGCAAATTCTTTCGATCAGCACAAAGTTAATCCTAATACCGATGGTTTAGTTGATTTACTCATTCTGATGTTTCTGTTAGTAATTTGAAATTTTCTTTCCCGTTAATATGTCAAAAAATTCCGTGACCGCGCAATCAAGAGATTTTGCTAAGATAGATTCTTGAATTGAGCAGCTAGGAAAATTTACTGAGTACAATAAAAGGAAGAAAGAAAATGTTAGAGGGAAGAACAAACCTCAGCAACAATCTTACTATATGGATGCCTTACTGATCTGAGCTGACCAAGAGAATTCAGCATATCTGGAACAAAAGCGTCAGGAGCTTCATCTGAATCCAAAGAATCCTTTAACCTGAGAATATGAGGATTTCAGATTTTCCAAGATGCGTGCCCATATAAAAATTAAAGAGGGAGGCTACTTGGCATACTTCTGAATTTTCGCTGCATAGCTTTTAGATGCTGCAGATAAATCCTTCAAATTTTGATAGGAACCACAACTCAAACACTGGCCAACAGCAATGTGACTCTTGGCTCCTCTTTCACGAAGCAACATTCTTGCAACACTATATAGTTCTTTTTCATGGCTCGGCAACTGACAAATTGAAAAGGCTTCAAAACCATATTTGACCAATTCAACCAAATTTATAGGCTAGAGTATAGTAGAAGATTCGACGTACAGATAAAGAAATCTTAAAACTGCAAAGTTCGTTAGAAACTTGCAAGGACTTGTCCTCGAGCAGTTTGTCATAAGCAGCTTCTAGGACTGCACCAAGACAATGAGGTTGAATGCATCTGAATGCATTGATAACAAGATCTGAAAGGTTCGCTGTGGAGCAACTAACGCAATTGCATTGGAAGGAGTACTGCTCCTCGAGCAACTTCTGCCTATCTTGAAGATCCAACTGTCCCACCTGTAGAAAATAGTTAGTAGCGAAGTTTTTTCTCGGTATCAATTCGCTAGAAAATAAATTACAACTGAAAATCAACTGAGATGGAAATGTGAATATTTCTCAAGAGGAAAAATATATATATAAAAAGTACCTGAGGACCATAAGACAACTCGAGTGGACTCCATGCTGATACAAGTTCTATAGAACGTACAAAGAGTGTACGGGAAATAAAATAAGCATGAGAATTAGGCTTGCACGAGTGGTTAAAGAAGCTGCCCCTTGTATATATAGCTTGTGCTACTCTAACCTGCCAAATGAATAGTTTCTCATGTACGAGAAGAGGAACATTCAATAACATTGCAAACAGCCAAACACACAGGCATCGAGTGGCTGACAAAGTTACTACATAAGATAAAACATCGACCAATACTTTCTGATGTTTGCTTCTCGTTCGCAGAAATAACATCGTAGATAAAGATTACAGACAAACACAGCTGCTCAGTCAATGGGCTAAGGCCACTTGAAGTGAATGCTTAACTAATATTGCTGCCCCAGGGCTTGGCACAGATGGTAAGCACATGATATTGTGTCCAAATCGAGCAGGGTTCGATCCCCAGGTTTCAACACCTGCAAAGTTCCCGCCATGTGCTTAACACCTGTGCTCCTGTTGAACCTCCCTCGTAGGGCCATTAGTAAGGGGGGCTGTTAATGTGGTGATTCCACATTTTTTTTAACTGATAATGCTTGCATTGATTGTCTTAAGAAACAATCCAAATTTTTAGGGAACTATGAGATATCAGTATCAATTAGGCACATATATGCTTACCACGTAACACAGGTGATGCAAATAAAAACTATCACAATAAAATAAGCAGATGTATTAAACAGAACAGTCACAATCAATGTGGATATCAGTAACCTAAAAAACATATTCTATAAGAATAATTTACTGATGGTCACAATCTGTTCGGCCATGACCAACTCCTCAAAGATGCTTCCACACGATCACTGAATTTCCATCAACAAGCACACTTAGCTGATAGTATTACCAGTGGAGCAAAGTAGACGCCATTAGATAACTTAAAACATTTCAGAGCTGAAATACATGTAGAATAGGCGCTTGATGATATAATTGAAATGAGTTTACTAGAGAAATCATATGTCAATATGGCACGAGGTTTGCCAATAAGCAGAACAGTATTTATGAGAGGAAAAAACACATTGTGATTGAACATTGAAGCATAAATTGAACAGAGGAACAGAAGGCTCACAAGTTAGCTCATAACCAAGAAATAAGGGACAAATAATAGCAAGGATATTTAATCTGCAAACCTGTTCAGTACTTTGAGTAATACAAGTTTTGGAGGTTGAAGCATTTGTAAACACCCCTAAAGCCTCATCTCGACATAACGATCTCATATGGACAACCGCCATCGAATTGACTTTAACCTGGGATATCACCAGAACCAACTGCACCAATGAAAAGAAGGTTCAAAAAGGTATGAATGGCTTCAATCCAATAAGCAAGATCAAGTGTTGTATAAGTTAGAATAATGAACTGTTCATTATACACGGGTAAAAGTAAGCAAGAAACATACTGCTCAAATTGCATATCAGCATCACAGCACAATGTTATAGTCTCCAAAAATTAAAGGATTAGGATCCTTATAAATTTTCCCAATTAATGTCATCCTTTTTTAAAATGATTTAAATTCTGGTTCATGTATTCTTTTTCCCAATATAGTAGACAATTATACATAGAAACACCACATTGAATGTCTCAAGATGTTAATCTGTGTTCCTCTATATTCAGGAATCCTGCTTAGCTCAAATGGCATACTGATTGTCAAATTAGCACTCCTTCAAGAATGCATCATTCACATTTTTACTAAAAAAGGATATTTGTTTACACTTACAAATTAAATCAAATAGTTTTTATATATAAAACAAGTAGAATAGTAAGATAAAACAAAGACCCGGTTCTGGCACTGAGAATGTGATCAGAAATAATCTTTATTTAGCAATTGATTAGCAAATCCAATTTAACAAACCAGATATTTCAAAAGACCAATCACCAGAAAATATTAATCAAAATCCAGGACTATGAATAAGTTACATTTTATATCACCTGGGCAACTGAAGCCACACTGAATGGGAAATCTGAATTATAGAAATGATGCAAACAGTGCAACAAGACAACTGCATAGACATGCGACTCCAACTTAGTAATTAGAGAATTTTGAGCATAATGGTGGACAAAATCCTACAGAAACAAATATAATATAGGAATTAGACATGATGACAACTATCTCTAAGATAGTAATAGGAGAAGGAAAAAAAAACAGTGCTAATATAAACACTCACCAAATAATCTAAGGGACTAGAGCTCCTCCCAAAAGACTTCCATTTTTCAACAGAAATTGCAATTATTCGGGCAGCTAAAACTATGTCAGGTGGCAATACAGCAGACCAGTGCAGACCACCACATTCATGACGATGTTCTGGAATGTGATTATTGGACATATTGTCTCCGATACTTGTGGCATTAATTGAAAATCTATCCATAGATTTCTCAAGATCTACACAGACATTTTTCTTTGGAGACTGATTGTCAGTTTTACTTGATGATTGTTCCCCAACAGCTTGTTCTAAACAACCATTAGAGCAGTACACTGGTATGGTACAAGAAGGGCAGAACAAGAGATCAGTTGGTACTTCTTCGAAGCAAAAGTGGCAGCAAGTTTCACGGTAAGCCTTCAGCAAAATCTGTATATCAAGACAGTATTCAGTGAAGATGCAATAGTACTTCATCATCAGAATTTTTCTATGGGTTAGTGCTAAGGCAACTAAGGACCATTGCATATTACTTTAATCAAGGAATATGAACATGGAAAATTGAATAATCAATAAAATAAGATAACCAATGATTGTCAGATGAAAACGCCAAGATCCTACCGCAGCAAGAGGTTGTTCATGATGAACTAAGGAAGCTGGAGGAATGTCATTTTCAAATATTAGTCCTCTTCCTTTATCTGGTGTAGATACACATTGAAGTGATAGAGATTGTAACTGAGCTGCCACAAAGCCAATATTGTATCACTCCTTGAAAAATAAAAATGAAAATTAGATTCCTAAAAACTAACATATCAACAAAGTAATATTGAATACTTGGCTCAAGCAAGCAGCGCTACATTGTTTTTGTCATGACGTCAATATTGCCAGTGTAGTTAATCATTGGTTAAATTTTGCACTACCATGATCTGATCTCAAATAAGCACAATACTCATACAATAAAATAAAGTTGAAACCACAGTGAATATGATATGCTTACTCGAGGAGTCTACATTCTCATTTTCCCCACCATTGTTTGCCATAGCAATCACAGTTGACTTATCAGATTCTTTTAACACAATACCCAGCTCGCCTTTAATTTGGTTCTTCCTAGACAAGTTCTCTTCCAAACTGGCAGCAACTTCTAGGTCATGTTTGGCATGTTCATAATATTTTAAAGAAGCATTTCCCTTCCCTCTTCTGTACCATGCCTGCTAACACAGAACAAGTGAAAAGGGTGAAAAAGGAAAGCATGGAAACAGAAAAGTAAGGACCGCCTATGTTCCACAAGGCCATCAGTGCAATAGTAAAAATAAATAATTGCATGCTGATGCAAATGAAAGATATGGATCTACGGAAAGACAGCATTCAGTTATTTGATAATGTTGCCACTGTATCTGCAATAACATATTCATCTCATCTGGACATTGTAGCATGTAACCATGCACAGATCACAAGGAAACAACTGTGACATAACTTATCTATCAGACTCTTTGTATATCTTGATTCCTTATTGCAGTGAAATTGTTGTACTGACACTAAACCCATCAATGCACACATGCGCTGTCAGAAAATGACAGCATATGAAATAGATGAAAATATACATGTATATGCCCGACAATAATACAATACAAAAAGTAACAACTTATTGAAGGAACAAAAATTTGCAATTTATTTTAGATGAACCTTTCCCTATTGCACATAATCCTTCGAAAAAGTAAAATTCCCTCCAAAAGAAATAGAATAAAAGCATGTTCAACTCCCAACCTTGACATAAGTAGGGAAAATCGTAATGGCTCGGTTGCAGTCTCGAATGCACTCATTTAGAAGGCCTAGATTCTGCATGGAAAAAAAAATCAAGAGATATAAGAAATTATCAGATATGAGACAGGATATTAAAACCAGTCATAGCTCATAAGATATGAATGTCTGCAAAATGTATGGCTATTTCATCACGATCATCTATACAACATGGAGCCTGATAGTGGATGAGATTTGAACCAATCTATCAACAAAATTTAGCAATATTATAAAGGCAACTTTTCCAAGGTTCATTCTTCAGGTAAATAAACCTAACCTTGAGATTTTTATAGGAATGTTTCATAGAGTGCTTCAGTTGGAAGGATTTCGGACAATATTGTTATGAATATATATTATTTTCATATGAACCAAGCATTTCATCACACTTCAAATTCAATTGGTGAGAAGTATTGATAGGGTGGTACTGTGATTCTTCGAGGGGATCCTATTCAGCAAGTCAAATGTTAAAAAAATGCCCAAGGATCAGTTATTTTCCCATCTTATAAGATGTATAACAAGGTCTAAGACATGATAGAATGACCATAGAAGAAAGTGCAGACCAATTTGATATAACAAACTTTTTAAGAACTATAGCAGAGAAAGTGAAGCTTGACAGACAAATAAATTAAAAACAAGGCACGGTTAGTTTTAGATATTACTCCACACAACTAAAAATTGATTACTACAGCTTTATTAAGTTAACATAATCAACTTGCTTCAATTAAAATGGAGAAAAAAAATGAACTTACATGCATAGCAGAAGCCCTGTTTACATATAAAGTGGCAACCAAACTTGCATCCATCTCAGAGGATCTTGCAGGGGCATGACGCAATGCCTTTTCCCCAAATATAATAAAAGTATTAATAGGAAAAATCAGGGGAAAAACACCAATATCATCAAATAAGATTATTTTTTACAATCAAAACATACACCGTGGAATTTGAATTATAAAGTAACACATCCAATAGTTTTAGTTACTGTCCTCCTATGGCTGAAACGTTGAACACCGCCCTAATTCCACAATAAGAGGGAAGGAAGAGGGTGCCAACTAGCTCACTCAATTGGTAAGGGCCTTTGAAAAATTTTGCATAGTTCTTAGGTTTAAAATCTGTTTTCGCCCAAATGTTAGTGCTCGAGGGCTATCATAACTATTCTAAAAATTAATAAAAAGGAATGAAGATACGCATACACATTCTAACAAAGAAAAATGACGTTATTAATCATGTATAAGAAAAGAATCGAGGAAAATGAGCAGACCTGCGAGTAAAAGCTCAAAGCTTTAGCGTATTGTCCCTTGGTAAAACACTCATTTCCTTTCTGCTTCGAATCCAAAGCAGCTTCCTTGTTCTTCCGGCAGAGTGCTAGCTCAGGATCTGTCAACTCCCTAATAACCTAAACCAAGGAATTAACAGAAATAAATTCCACGAATTTCAAGAAATAGACGAGGATGCTGAAATTACTTGCTGAAATTGAGGCGAAGAGCGTAAGAAGTCAAGAATCAGAGAAGAAGAGATCGTCAAATTCTCCGGCGTGCTCTCGCCGATCATCCGCTTCAAATCATCCGGGATTAGGGATTTCAGCCTCTCCATTCCTGCTATGGAGATCAAACGATACGAATGCACATTGCGAAAACCCTAAACCACCACGCGAAAAGCTCGAGATTTGACTGAAGCCAATAAATAAAAGATAAGAAAATGCTCAAAAACAGTCCACTAAATTGCGTTAATTGTTTTACTATTAAAAGGAAATTCTTATAAAAAATTATTGAATATCAAATGTCAACTGCTCTACCTTGTAGCTTTTTTAAAAAGTATTATAAAATTATTTGTTAAAAAATTAAAATAAATAATTTTGAACAACTATAAGTTTAATCCAGGTATGGAAATATTTTCACATAATAATTTTATTTAGAATTATAGTAAATTAAAAGAACAGAATTTTATATTAACAAATAAAATATAGTAGCTGTTGATAATATTATTTGAAAAGCGTTGTTCTTTTAATAATATTTTTTTATTTTCACTCCAAAAAATCCAGGGCCAAAAATAAAAAAAGGACGCACACAGTAAAAAAAATGAAATCAATGTCTCTTTATGAAAAAAAACTATAAATCATATTTAAATCCCTAATTACATCTTAAACTTTATCTTCAATCTCTATATCAGAAAAAGTTAATTTCCATTCTCTGCGTATAAAATTTTATTTGCTTCAGATCCCTAATATATATATTAATTTATCTAATTGTCCCTACTATTTTTAGGTATAAAAAGTTTAAAATAAAATATAATTTCTCATAAATTCAGTATCATTAATTAGAATATAGTATATTTTCTATTAAATTAAGTAACATCATTTTTTCAAATGCAATTAATTGAGAATTGAACAAAGCTACACATAATTGATTTGAGTTACTCCAATCAATTGAGGCAATCGATTAAGGAGCTTCGATCAATTAGGAATTGATCGGTAATTGATCAGTTGTATTTATCAAGGGAGGGCATCACTCTTATTTTCTATAGATAAAAAAGTTCAAAAATAATTATAATTATTTGTAAATTCAGTATATTTAAATTAGAATTTAATATACTATCTATAAAATTGAGCATAATTCTTTTTTCGCTTGACCAATTAATTAGCAATATATACGAATTAATTAGTTAGGATGAATTGATTAGGCAATACTCAATTTGATAAAAAATATACTAGATTTTAATTAAATAATGTTAAATTTATGAATAATTATATTTTATTTCAGATTTTTATATCTAAACAAATTAAATGTATTTCGATAAATTTGTAGTTAAAGCATATAAAATTTTATATGTAAGGAGTATAAATAAAATTTTCTAATACAGAGATTGAAGAAGAAGTTGAGTTTGTACTTAGAGAATTTAAGATAATCTTCTCAAAAAAAAAAAAATCAAATGGCGTCGTATATATAATTTTATCCCAAAATTTTCTTTATCCAATGATGCAGTAGATATAATTTCATTCCAAAAATATCCTTGATTCAGTATTGACGTAGAAGCTATAATATAAGGGTAAGAATTAATCGACCAAACTTAAAATTCGTTTCGGTTAATCCGAAAGTTTAGTATTTTTTTTTAAGAGTTGTGATAGGGAGAGTGAAAATGGGAGAGTGAATGGTAGAATGAATGATGTGGCACTTGAGTGAATGACGTAGTATTTTACATGCACACGTTCGATTATCGCTTGGACACCATTTGCGGCCTTCGGCCGGGGCCGAATCAAACTATACCCTGGGGGGCACGATGAACCGTCGGAGATCGCTGCATGCAAAGTGTCACGTCATTCACTCTACCATTCACTCTCCCATTTTCACTCTCCCTATCATTTTTCTTTTTTTTTAATATCAGTTCAGTTTCAATTTTGAAAATCAAAATTTGATTATACCAATTAAACTGATATTTTGAATTGAACCGAACCAAATTGGAACTAAACCAAATCAAACCAAATCGAAATCAAATCAAATTGATATTATGAGTTGAAACGAATCAAATTGGAACAAACCAAATTGATATTATGAGTTTAACTGAATCAAATTGGAATCAAACCAAATAAAATCGGAACCAAATCAAATCGAACCGAAAAATTTGATTATTTCGGTCGAAAACTGAATTAACCAATGTTTTATCGATTTGGTCGGTTCGGTTTTTTGGAAAGTTTAGTTTAGTTTGATTGGTTTGAAAAAAAATCGGCTGGTTCAATTTTGAGTTTGATCGGTTTGGTTTGAGCCGAATTGCACAAGCCTACTATAATGTATATAAACTAATAACTAACTACTATCCTTAATGAATAACAAACCTGAGAATATTGATTGTCAGGATGAATCTTTATTTGCACTTCTTTGATTTAATCTGATGATTGGTAAAAAATTTCGTAAGAGTGGGTCAGTCACTCCAGATTCGATACATATTATAATGGTTAGTTACTAGCTTCTATACAATCAATTGTGATCAGAGAATACTCATTTCAAATATAATAGGTGTGATGAAATTCTACTTGTTTGTTTTGTTTATTGAAATATTATTTTAATCAAATGTTACTCACAATAAGCAAAATTATTGAAAGTTAATCACATTGAAACTAGTAACCAACTTCTAAACATCATAGCAGCTAATACCAATTTATATATGTTATAAGGGCTAGCTAGTTGCTAGCTTCTACATAGTCAATTGTCATCAAATAAACTCATTTCAAATATAATGGATGTGATAGAGTTTATTTATTTTACTCGTTAAAATATTATTTTAATTAAATTATCACTCTCAAATGAGTAAAATTAATATAAATTAATTATATTATTATAAAAATAATTAGATGACTTCTATATATTATAGCAATTAATTATTACACGACGATTATGATCAAATAATATTTATTTTAAATGTAACAGTGGGATGAAACCCCTTGAACTCTTAGTTGGGTGTGTTTTTTGAAATATTATTCTAATATGATTATCACTAAAAAAACACAACAAAGTAAGATGTACATAAATCACTACTATAGAAGCTAACCGTCAACATGTACTTGTTGTATCTATCTACATAATAGATTGTGATAAAAAAAACTTATTTTAATTATAGTGGATGTTTCGGAAGGAATCGACGTCGACGGTCAGTCACCAGGGTTCAACCCACGTAGATGCTGACGCTGGAGGAGGAACTTCACACCTCCGAGATTAACATGAGTGTTAGGGGAACACGTCGGAAGTTATCCGGCGGAGCCCACTCTATGTTCATGTCAGTGCCTCGATGAAGGAGATGAAAGGAAGGCAAGAAGATATGCGAGTATTAGAGAATGCGTAACCCCCTTACTGGAGGGGTTGGAGTACCTTTTATACTTGCAACAGCTACCTTCGTGCATATTCATGATCTTTGCCACGTCCCCCGATGTATCGGTTACAGGATAATCTTTGCAACGGTCCACGCCGTCATTAAGTTCGGACCATTGCGACAATTATGGGTCATGATGACTCCGTGATAATTGGTGATGGTTATCCACAGATCCGAAGAAAGGGGGATCATTACTTAAGGTCGAATGCTTCTTGGGCTCCGCTTTCCCGAGGTGATCTCGGGTTCTTCTGGCCCGTGGGAGGGGGGGTCCCGGGCACTCCGCTTCCCCGAGGTGGTCTCGGGGTTTGGCGTCCTGAGGTGATCCTGGGAGTGGGTCTCCTGTTTTGATCTCCGGGGCGTGTCACCGGGGGGTCCCGGCGGATCCCCTTCCTAAGAAGGTCTCGGGAATTTCTCGTCGCCACGCGCCCCAACTGCTCTCCTCACGATCTCTTACTAACGTGCACAACTGTAGCAGTCTCACGTCAAGCGAGTGTTCCATGGCGCTACCCTGATGTGGCGATTTCTTGCTGTCCACATGCTTTGCCCCTATTGCGCTCATACGACAGCTTCCTCCATATAAGAAGGGGAGGCGAAGACGTTCGGGCACCTTCTGGCTTTGTTGTTTAGTGAACCTTATCTTCGTCTTCTTCCCTAAAGATTCTTTTGGCGTAAGTCTTCTGCCTCCTTCTCGTCTTTTTCCTTAGAAACCATGGAAAGTTATCGAGAGGAGTGGTACGAGTCTGCCTCTTCGAGAGTGAGGCCGGAGGCTTTGCAGGCGGCCATTGAGGCCTACGACATTCCGACCGAGATGGCGGTGGTGATCCCTCAAGTAGACCAGATGTCGGTGAAGCCTCCATAGGTTTCTTTACCTTCTTTCTGGGGCAAGAAAGTCGGGGCTCTGCTTCCCCATTCCTCTTTTTTTTATAATGTGGCATCCTATTATGATATCCACCTTCACTAGATGACTCCCAACGCCTTTGCTTAGATGGGTGCGGCGTACATTATCTTCAAGCTCTTCGATATCCCCCTAATCCCTCGCCTTTTCCATTCCTTCTTCGTTCCGATCGGCTCGCGAGGGGCTTTTACCTTTTCAGTGCGTCCTGGCTATAGTTCTTAGGAGGGTTCCCTTCCTCGCACAAAGGATGGAAGGAAAAGTTTTTTTCATCCGACTGCCTGTGCGACCCTTCAGTCCTCTCCGCTGGACAAAGGTCTGCTGACTCCTCCCTCACTAGGGAATTTTCTCCAGGGTCCAGCCTACTAGTGCGCCAGAAAATACTCTCTGGTATGGAGTTCAGTGGCCCAGGTCTGGTGCAGAGTGAGGATCTCATGTACCGAGGGAGCCTTAGCTCTAAGGTGACCCGACCCCAGCCTCGATAAGTTCATCTTTTCCATCAATGCCTGTTAGTTCTAACTGATATTCTCTTACATGGTTATTGTAGAGGAAATCATGTTTTCGAGGGTGATGTACCGACTTATCAAATGGGAGGAAGCCAACAAGGAGGCTCTGGATCCTCCCCTAGCCCCTCCTTGTTCGCCCTCTACTTCAGCCGAGTCCTCGGAGGGGACTGTTGAATCGTCCATTGAGTATGCCACGCCCGAGCGAGTAGAGGCTCCTGTTGCGCCTCTGCCATTTGCAAGCCAAGGGACTTCAGGTCTGGCGGTTAACCCGGGATGGGCATCCCTTCGGGGGATGCACCGCCTCTGGCTGCTGTCCATACGGAGGAGGCCACAGAGGAGTCGTCATCCCCCACTGCCCTATCAACATCCAAACTCTCTAGTCGGTAGAAGAGGAGACTCCCGGAAGGCTTAGGCCCTAAACGAAAAAAGCTGTGACCTAGTGGCCTCAGCACGCTTCCATCTATTCCTGAGGAGGATGTTCCACCTTCCGATGGGCAGGAAGCTATTCCTCTATCTCCAACTTTTCCGTTGACTGCCACTCCAGAGGCAGATGGTCAGACCTCTGGCTCTTCTTCGGTCGACCCTGTCGCAGTCACGAAGTGTAAGCAAGCATTGCCCACCCAATATCGAATGCAGCTTGACCGCCTTCGCAAAAGGCTAAATGCGGCGTTGGAGGCTTCCATGCAATCCCCCCCCCCCCCCCGTGCAATTGAAGGAGGTCCCTGTCGAAGGCCTTTCTATCGAGGGGACTTCCAGCTCTGAGGAGGGTGACTCCGGGCCTTCTATATTGCCACATGGAGCTCCCACTGTCCAGCCACTTCCCCCGCGCAGGAGCTCGTTGCCTTCAAGGAGCCGGGTTGACACCCCGAGGTATCAAGGGGGGAAGCCATGCGAGTCTCTGCAGGGCCTCCCACTACCCTTCGTGAGTCCCTTTTAAAGGTGCATGTGCCAGGTAGATAGGTTGTTTTCTTGTATGCTTTATAATTCCTTGGTGCAATGATAGACGGCTAAAAACTGCTTGACAGCCAACCGTGGCTTGTACGCTTGGCCAGAGATTGAGGCCTTGGCCCGTCGGGCACTGAGAGCAGAGACCGCAGGTGATGTAACGCCTGCCCTTTTTTTTTTCCAGAGCGTTACGCTAACATACATATACGCATATGAACTTCTTAATGCAGCGGAATAATTTTAAACATTATCCACATGCGTTTAGACCGTGCACTTATAACTTAAATCATGTTGACACCTTCTTGGGTATCATTCTTAGACATAGTGACATGGTAAACTTAGCATCATTCTTAATCATGTAGCATCATTCTTAAACATGTTTGCATGGTCATCATATAAAGGGAGTAAGACATAGGATCTTTTCTTTTCTTTTGCCAAGTCATTGCCACACACACACACTTGCCCCTCCCGCTGCTTCCCTTAGCTGAAGACCTCATACTTGATCTGCGGTACGAGAAACATAAGACTATAAGCACATAGGCTTAGTAAGACCCTTTCCTACTCACAAAAATCATACGTCATATCATACATGAACATATGAAACATTCAACATAGCATAACATAATTTTCATTGCATAATTCTTAACATGAACGTAAGCATATAACATGGCATTCTTTAACATAACATAAGCATATAACATGGTTCTTAACATAACATAAACATAGCATGGTTCTTAACGTAACATAAGCATAGCAGGGTTCTTAACATAACATAAGCATAGCATGGTTCTTAACATAACATAAGCATAGCATGGTTCTTAACGTAACATAAGCATAGTCATGGCATAAGTCATAAGCATATGAACAACTACATAGCATGATTTCTAACATAACCATAGATCTACAATATACTTAGCATGACATAAATCTTAACATACATGAACATGAGACATACTTATACATGACATAATTCTGAGCATACATGAACATGAAACGTACTTATCATAGCATGAGATATAAGCATAAGCATAAGCATAAAACATACTTACCCTGGCGCGATGCATAACATGGATGTATGGATGAGTCAAATACATTTACTACATAAGGATGCTTAGTTTTAAAATCATACTTTTAAATGCTTAACATAAACATAACATCATTGGGGTCCCCGGCTTGTACCACATACATACATCATAAGCGCGCATCCCTAAGTAAATACGAGGTAGCTAGCCTCGACCTACTAGGGTAAGGACAGCATAGTCGGTAGTCCCAGAACCGGGGCGTTATTAAGGTGCCCATCCCTGTTGCACAGCTTCGGTAGTGCCAGAACCGTGGACAGCTTCGGTAATCCAGAACCGGGGTGTTCTTAAGGTGCCCATCCCTTGGACCCTTACTTCGGTCCGGTACAAGCCCCATTCATAAAATAAAATACATATGCATACTTCATCATTCATACTTGGCATATCATAGGAACAACTACGGTAGTCCCAGAACCGTGGACAGCTTAGTCGGTAGTCCAGAACCGGGGCGTTCTTAAGGTGCCCATCCCTTAGCATGACATAGACATACTTAACATTTCATCATCATTCCTCATTTTCATTCATAAGATATGTCATGCTTACATCATTTTGTCTTAGGTCATGGTTATCATTTTCGTTCATTATCTTCATTCTTAAACATAGCATACATACATATCATTCATAAAGCATGACATACATACATAGCATTCATGAGACATGACTTACATACATATTGTTCGTAAAACATAGCATACATACATGTCATTCCTAAAGCATGGTATACATACATAACATTCATAAAACATGACTTACATACATATTATTCGTAAAACATAGCATACATACATGTCATTCCTAAAGCATGACATACATACATAACATTCATAAAACATGCATGGTTAGGGTACATAGCATACATACATGTCATTCCTAAAGCATGACATACATACATAACATTCATAAAACATGCATGGTTAGGGTACATAGCATACATACATGTCATTCTTGAGAACTTAACCCAACCAAGCCCTAGATTAGGGACTTGGCCGAAAACCCTAGAAGGTCATAGGTCCTAAGAAAAATTTGCATAACCATGGTTAACCTCCAATACCTTACTTATCATGTCATAGGAACCCACTTGGACCCTTAATTGGTTTTAACCCCAAATTCCAAAGCCTTATTCATGCTTGGCCGAAACCCTAGGGGAGAAATAACCCCTAGAAAATTCATATAGGTCTCCATTATCATCCATAGTCTATCATAGCAAAACATACCAATCATGCTTGAGGGATTAAAATTAATCCCTAGCCCTATACTTGATGTGGCCGAAACCCTAGATGGGTTTTAGGGCATCAAAAACTTCCCTAGATCATAATCTATGTCTTACATAACATCATGAAACATTTAAGAGCACAAAAGAAAATTTACATCATCCCTAAGCCCAAGCAATAACCTTGGCCGAAACCCTAGGCTCCACTTCATGTTCTTTTCTCCAACTTAAATCTTAAACAAACATCTAAATATTGTTAAGCATCAAGAACAATCATACCACGGGTGAGAAGGGTCTTACCTTCCTTGATCTTGCCTATAAACCTCAAAATAGAAGGAAAGAGGAGACCTTCTTGACCTTAGAATACTCCTTGACCTTGTAACCTTGTAGGGAACTTTGGATCTTCAAGAGGGGGGTCTTCTTGTGAAGCTTTTCCAAGGGAAAAGCCCCTTGGTGGGTCTCGGCAAGAAGGAGGAGGAGGAAGGGAGGGGAAGAGCCTTGGTGGAAGAAGGAAAAGAGAAAACAACATCTTAAGTGCCAAAGTCCCTCTTTACTTCTCCATCTCTCTCTTTTATACTAAATGGAGAGGGGCAAGTCAAGTGGCATTTTACCTCTTCTCTTGGTGATTTTCGGCAAGGAGAAGGAGGAAGAGAAAGATGGATTTCGGTGGGGCGGAGGAAGGAGGAAGAAGAAATCTATTTATAATGTCATCTTGTCTCTTCCCAAGTGTCTTTTCATCTTCTTCACATGGTGACTCTTCACTTCCTTAAGCCTTAACTAAAATCCACTTCATTCCCTCATAACACTCCCTTGCTAGGTGAATTGGTTAGTGCATGCTTGGTTGTACAAGAGGTCCAAGGTTCAATCCTTGGTGCATGCACTAATTTCCTTTTTTTTATTTTTTTATTTTATTTCCTATTATTTCGAAATTTTTCTAAAAATTCCCCCATAATTATGTTAATATTTCTCATTAAAATCTATTTATCTTTATATTAAATTCTACCTAAAATTCACTCATAATCATGGTACTAGAAAAGCCCATATAAGGTCCATTAGTACTTAGCTTCTTAATTTGTACGGGAAAATCATGGACAATTTTACTAAGGTGCCTACTAGTATCTTTATGTTTCTCCGAAAATCTATCTAGACATAATCAATATTTTAAAGAAAATATTGAAAGGATTTTACGGGTCGTTACAGGTGACCACGAGCACAAAGCGGGGCTTATGCAAACGGGGGTCAGCAGAGCTCTCTGAGCGAAGGTGGAGCATCAAATGGACACCTTGATGGCCATGGAGTCCTCCCTACAGAGTTTCCGACGCCGGGAACGTTTGGCGTCCGAGAGGGTTGTGGTCATCACCAATGATCTGCTCCGGATGACTCAAGAGCGGGATCAGCTTCGGGAGAAAGAGAAGAATTTGTCGGGGGATATCCACCTTCTAGAGGCGTCGGTCAGGAGATCGAATGAACATGTCGAAGACCAAGCGCGCTAACTCGCCCAGAAGGAGTCTAACCTCATGATGGTGGCTGATTGCTTGTCTAATTTCGAGGAAGATCTGGCCGAAAGTATGGGCTACCTCGGACAGGCTCAAGGAGGCTCTGGCGGACCAAGACAAAATGTCTGCTGAGACGGAGCAGCTAAAGCATGCCAAGGAGGAAACCGAGGCCGAACTGTGCAACTTTTGGGTTGCTAAGGTTTCCCGTATTAAAGAAGTCGAGGCAGACTTCAAGGCTAAGTTTCGGGATTCGGATGAATTCGGCGATATCCTTGTCGGCCAGGTAATGAAGTGCTTGAAGCAAAGCTTCCATGGGGCCATCGACCAGCTGAGGAATGCTCAACTTTTGCCTCTAGATGCTGACCTGAGTTTTATGAGCATCGGTAGAGTTTGGGAAGAGCTCCCGCTCAATGACAGAGAGTTGTAGAATTACTCACTACCCGGGAGCTTGGCCCCGATGTAGCCCTTTTGATTATAATGAAAATATTTCTTTGTCTTACTGTCCCGAGTATGCATTTGCGTTTGTCTTCTTGTAATATCTATCTTCGCCGTGAGGTCCAAGAGTGTAGTAGAATTGGTGTTTCTCTCCGACTCTAGGAGCCAGATTGCTGATTAACATTCTTGAAAAATGGGCATTCCCTCTCAGCCCCTGGGGTAAGGGAGTCAGGGAGCCACTGCTCGTCCCCCGCAGCTTCTTGGGTTGGTTTTAGGGACCCAGAACCCCTGTGATGCCAGGTGTCTTCTGGGGTTTTCGGTTTGATCTTGGGTGTGGATCTCCCCAAGGTAGCCCAACTACCAGGCCCACAACTGTTCATCTGTGGGACCCATGTTGGATCCTTTCACTATTGAGTATTTTCGGCCTCCGAACCGTCATCTCCGGACCCCAGGAGATCCATTGAATTGACCCATAAAGGCTTGCGAATTCCCAGACGCCGCAGGGGCATGCCAACCAATGGTGACAGAAAAGACACGACACTTCAGGATTGACGTCCATTACTACTCTTGTGACGTGCCCTCGTTAAATGTGGATGGGCAGCCATCACTATAAAGGCGGAAGGCCAACGTGCTCGTTTTCCTCTATCTTTCCTTTCCATTCTCATGACTAGGAAGGGAAAAGAGGTTGCAGCTGGAGGGGAACCCGGTGAGGGAGGAGGTTCACCGCCCAGAGGGATGCAAAGCTCCGTCTGGTCAGGCTAAGTCAAGTGCTCCCAGAATCCCTATGAGGCATATAACCTTGCGGTACATCCTCCATCACCCCTCCTTCTAACAGGAGTTTTCTGCATCACTCGGGAGCATAGCAGAGATGATATGACACCTTTCCCGGGAGAGCACGACGGAGATGGAACCACATGTTTCGCTGGAGAGTCCAAAAAAGACATCACATGCTTTGCCAGGGAGCATACCAGAGATGATATCATTTGTTTCACCCAGGAGCATCTCCTGGTAGTTTATCTTCTGTCAATCTCTCGGTGCTCTCCCCCGCAAATCGCTCGTTCCCCGAGTTTTGGGCATCGGTCCCCAGTGGGGTATCGAGTAGTTTGTCATCCGAGGAGGAGTTGTAGCTACTGCTCCCCTTTCTCTTCCTTTGTATTTTGCAATTCATCTTTATTCTTAAATGTGAGTTGATTGTAAGAGGCAATTAGGGTCTTTGAACGAAACTGTTTCATCCATGTGTACCCCAAGTTGTTCCTATTCCTCTTTTGTCCGTGAATGGTCATAAGAAGGGAGGACCCAGAAGTCCCAGCCGCGCCAAAAATCCAAGGATCCTAACCATAATAAAGATGGTTCCCTGCTTACCCGCCATTGGAAGATGGTTCTGAGCTAAGCGACCATGCGGGTATGTTGAAGTGACAGGGGAGAGTCCGGGCAATGGAGTGATCACCTCTACTGGATCCATGATAGTATCCCCTATTCTTTGTATTCCCTTAAGATGTCATTGTCAATGTATTTCCTGTAGAAATGAAGGAAAACACTTGTTACATCTGATGTGTAAGCGCTTCGAACAGTAATCAGATATTCTACTGGTTCCCCCTTGTCCGAGGATGCTTGTTTCATATCTGGTAGGTTGTGTTAACCTTCTGTCCTCGAGCTTCCTCCAATTCCCAGTTAGAGGTGGTAGGGGATGCATAGATCTTGGTTGGGTATCCGCAGCACCCAGACCAAGCTTAAGTACCCCGGGCATCCGTAACACCATGAGGTATTAGGGTTTTTATTTCTTGGTCGGGCGTCTGTAGCACCTAGACCAAACCTAAGTACCCCGGGCATCCGCAACATCGTGAGGTATTAGGATTTTTGTATCTTGGTTGGGCATCCGTAGCGCCCAGACCAAGCGTAAGTACTCTGGGCATCCGCAGCACCGCGAGGTATTAAGGTTTTGTTTCTTGGTTGGGCGTTCGTAGCACCCAAACCAAGCCTAAGTATCCCGGGCATCACAGCACTGCGAGGTATTAGGGTTTTGTTTCTTGGTCGGGGCGTCCGTAGCACCCAGACCAAGCCTAAATACCCCGGCATCCGCAGCACCATGAGGTATTAGGGATTTTGTTTCTTGGTCGGGCGTCCATAGCACCCAGACCAAGCCTAAGTACCCCGGGCATCCGCAGCACCGCGAGGTATTAGTGTTTTGTCAGATGTACTGACACTTTTGTGATGACACATTCCTTTATTTCATGAATTCACTGCAAGACAGCAAGAATACAAAGTCGAGTACATATCATGCCACACAAATCTAACCGGGGGTGACAGGATTGGAAATAGTTTGCATGCTCTGGCCTCTTGAGCTTTTGGCCTTGTCCTCCTATGAATGACCGCTTCCTCTTGTTAGCCTTCCTGTGCCCTCAGGTTTTTCGGGACTCCGATGTGATTTCCCCACTGTAGCATCGTCAAGACACTAGTTGGTCCCCTTTGATTTCAGCCACTCGGTCGCCTACCAGGAATTTTATCTTCTGGTAGTAGACAGAGACCACCGTCTAGAAGACACTGAGCACCGGGCGGCCCAGGATGACGTTGTAGGATGAGGGAGCGTCCACGATCGAAAAGGGCATCCTGCTGGCCCTCTCGAGCAGGTCGCTGCCCAAAGATAGCGATAGGGTGATTTGCGATACCCGGTGAAGCCGAACAGCGGAGTCGAGACTAGAAGTAATTCATCCTCGTGATCTGCATCTGATCTAGAGCAGCCTTATACGGGATTTTCACGGAACTTCCTGTATCCACGAAGATGCGCTTGACTCGTAGTTGGTGATGCGGGCAATGATCACCAGGGCATCTTCATGGGGAGCTTCCGCCTCTTCAAAGTCTTCGGGATCAACGAGATCGTAGGGTCATGATCTTGGCTCCCGCTCATCCCAATCGCATAGTTCTCCAGATGTCGGGCGTTGGACTTCCTTGCCCGATAGGAATCTCCTCCGGTAGGTCCTCCGGAAATTACTCCCACATGTCCAGAAGGCAGGCCGCGTGCAGGGGCCTTGCCCTTCCTGGGGTCCCTTTCCAAGGAGGGAGACCTATGGGGTGCAGGCCCCCGGCTCCTTCCCCTTGACCGCGATCGAGACCGGTGTCGGGTTTCATTTCTCCCGAATGCCTCCGTCTGGTTGAAAGGCTTCGCCGAGGGGAATTTCGGAGATACCCTTTCTTCTTTCACTTCCTCCGTTGTTTGGGGTCTGCCTCTTCACTCAATTTTTTCTTCAAGGCATGACACTCCTCGGCGGAATGTGTAGTACTGCCGTGGAAGCCGCAGTACTTCATCAGTAGTTCTGGCTGCTCGGTGTCTACTGTCTCGATCAGTTTCCGCCTACCAACCCACTTATCCTTCCCCGGTGAAGGTCCTTTCCTCGTGTTGGAGCTGGGGGTTCCCTCCTTTCGAATCGGGTAATGGCTTGAGGGGAGACTCCGGCTGGTTTCTTGCGACTGGCAAATTGCACCTCCTCCACGTTGACGTGCTTGATTGAACGCCCCAGCAATTATCGAAGCTAGCGGGTGGCTTCTTCAGTAATGATAAAAAAAATCCCCTTCCGAGAGCCCTTGGGTATAGGCGCCGACGAGGATTTTCGACGTCGCACTTGGCACATCTTGCGCCACCCGGTTGAACCGCTGGATGTACTCCTTGAGCGGCTCTTTCGGCTTTTGCTTTATAGCGAATAGATTGAGTGTCGTCTTCTGATAGCGACGACTACTGGCGAAGTGGTGGAGAAAGGTGGTTCTAAACTCCATGAAGGAGTTGATAGAACCTGGAGGCAGCCTCTGGAACCATCGTTGGGTTGCTCCGGATAGGGTGTTCAAGAACACCCGACACTTTACACCATCGGTATGCTGGTGTAGGAGTGCCACATTTTCAAACTTACAACATGATCCTCCGGATCTGTTTTCCCGTCGTAATCAGCAATCCCAGGCCCGTAAAACTGCTTCGGCATGGGGTCTTCTACAATCTCGGATGAGAAGGGAGTTGAGGGAGCCTTAGGGGAGGTCTTAGGTTCCTCCCTCTTCCCCTGTCCATCTTGTGTCTCAGCGCGCTAGAGGCTACCGAGTTGGCCTTCTCAATATCTCTGGGAGAGTCTCACCCATAGTCCGGGGCTGCTCTGGCGCATCGTCTTGGTGGTGTGACGGATCTTCGTGGTTGGGGGTGCGAGATGGAGATTCTGGGGATCTCCTTCCGCACAGAAACACCTTGCTATGAGGCGACTTGCTCGATTTGGTGTTGTTCGAGCGCCTTTTTGATGACATTCCTCTTTCGTTAGAACAATGGATTGTCCCGCTGGCTCTGCCATCGGTGCTCCTTCTGGTGCTTTACTGGTTTCCCACAGACGGTGCCAAACTTGTTCCGGAAGGAATCGACGTCGACGACCAGTCTCTAGGGTTCAGCCCACGCGGACGCTGACGCTAGAGGAAGGACTCACACCCTGCAAGATTAACACGAGCGTTAGGGGAACACGTCGGAGGTTGTCCAGCGTAGCCCACTCCGACGCTCAAGTCAGCGTCTCGATCCAGGAGATAAGAGAAGACACAAAAGGTATCCGTGAAGTAAAGAGAGTGTAACCCCTTTACAGGAGGGTTGGAGTATCTTTTATACCTGCAACGGCTGCCTCACGAGTCTCCACGAACGTTGTCACGTCCCTCAATTTTCGGTTACAGGATAACCTTTGCAACGGTCCACGTCGTCATTAATTTGGACATTTGCGACAATTATGGGTCATAATGACTATGCGATAATGGGTGATGGTTATCCGCAGATCCAAAAAAAGGGGACCGTTCCTTGAGGTCGAATACTTTTTGGGTTGCGCTTCCCCGAGGTGATCTCGGGGTCTTCTGGCCCGGGACGATCCCAGGCATTTTGCCTTTCTAGGTGGTCAATGGGACCTGGCTTCCCGATGTAATCTTGGAGTGCGTCGTCTGATTTGATCACCGGGACGTGTCTATCCGCGGGGGGTCTCGGGGATCCCCTTCTCGAGAAGGTCTCAGGAGTTCCGGAAAAAAGTCATTCAGATTTGCTATATCTTATCACATAACTTTTTCAATTCACATGTCAGGCACGGGGTACTCAACCCCATCAACCGTCAATCAAGTTTTAAGGAGACCCGATTTAATTTTAAGGAGCTAATGTGGGTTAGGTTACTTAGATTGACCTTCTCCGAAATTTTACTTCCACATGAGTTGATATTCTTGATTTTTACCTTCGCTTAGGAGTCCCACATACTCTCCGCATGGATTACAAATATCAAATAATTTTTTTCCCAAACAAAAATATCATTCACATTCACCGTCAATATTTTTTCAAACTAATAAATATGTTTAGCTATTCCTATTTTATTCTTTAAATTAAATATAATTTAATTAATACAAAATTTTACAATCATATACAAAACTTGCGAACTGTTCAATTTTAAGTTGTTTTGATCTTATCGAATGCTTAAAAACACTTCATTGAAATAATCTATGAACACAAATAAAATTTAATAGAAAAAAATGATTAACGAGATTTTTCAATCTCGGATGATCGGTCCGATCCATGAAAGTTTTCCACCGACCGTTAGGGTAAATTGAGAAGCGCTCGCGATGGGTGATTAGAAGTTTAACGTCTCAAATTTACATTCTATTTCATGATTTTTTTTTATAAATACGTCGTAGTTAGAATTGAACATAAAATATAAAATTTAAGAAGAACAATATATTAATGCACTTGGTGTTTCAAAATAATTAAATAAATAACATAAATAAATAATAATGATTACGCCCTCCGAGAATAGATCGGTAGTACCAGATTCATCTATGATATATTATTAAAAAAATTTATTTTAATGGATAATAGACTTGAGAATACTAGCTATCAGCTATCATGATGAATTTTCATGTGCAATGGCAAAACTAAGACTGGGTCAACCATCTTTAATATTATTCACGTCGAAGAGTTGAATATGTGGATTATCAAAAACAAAAAATAATACATAACATGCCAAGGTAATGGCACGGTGACAGAGTATCTTTTCTTTTTCTTTTATATATATATATAAATAAAAAAATAGAGTCTACAAATTAGTCGTCCTTACAGAATTAATGAATCGCCCATTATAAACACTTCAAAATTTATCATGTAATCATTGAAAAATTTGCCTGGGACTTAGCATGGATCACCCCCATCATCCATAAATCTAGTATTTTTTTTAATGTCTTTAAAAGATTGACTAATTATTAATATGTGAATATTATCATCTTGAAATTTGAAAGTTAAAATCTGATAAAATTATCTTCTCTACGCACTAGCGATAACATCCGGACTAGTAACCTCTGTTATTTATCTCTTTCGTATTAATTTTAAGACGTATTGGCGGAGGTACTGAGGACGAGAGAATCATTTTTTTGTCACCTAAGATTATTTTTTAAAAAATATGTATATATCTTTTAAACTAAATATTATACTTATATCTAAATTTTAAATCTTAAACTATAAATAATAATAATAAATTGGTGGCCATAGGAAGGTGAAACATAACAACCTTCGGTAAAATTAAACAATGAAAAGGAAGTCAGGTAAACATAAAATATAAAGATAACAATATAATGTTTAAGCCTCCAAAACTTAGATTAAGCCCCTTTCGCCACTGCCCAGCGCTGGCCCTTCAACGCCGCCGCCAGCCGACCACCCTCCTCCTAAAATGCGCCGCTTCTCTCACCATGCGCCAGCTCCTCCAGCTCCACGCCCGCCTCATCACCTCCCCTCCTCCCCCCGAGGCCGTCGACCCCAACCTCGTCGCCGTCAAGCTCATCTGCGCCGCCGCCGAACGGTCCGACCCCCGTCACGCCGCCCTCGTCTTCCACGTCCTGCGCGACCCCAACATCGTCGCCTGGAACTCCCTCCTCCGCGCCCTCGCCCTCCACCGCCTCCACCCGGCCGCTCTCCACCACTTCCGCCACCTCCTCGCTGCCGGCTCCCCCTCCCCCGACGAGTTCACTTTCACCTCGGTCCTTAAGGCCTGCACTGGCCTTCTCGCCCGGTCGTACGGCCAGATGGCGCACGGTCTTGTCCTCAGGCGTGGCTTCGCCAACAACGTCTTCGTCGGCAACTCCCTCATCGACATGTACTTCAAGTTCGGCCGACCTGATCATGCTCAATCCCTGTTCGACGAAATGCTCACAAGAGACGTCGTCACCTGGAACAGCCTCTTGTCAGGATACTGCTCCCGCGGCCATTTAACCACCGCGAGGAGAGTGTTCGACGAAATGCCCGAGAGAAGCATGATCTCACTGTCCGCGATGATCACAGGGTACGCTCAGACTGGCAACTTAGACGCAGCCCGCGAGATATTCGACAAGGCAATCGATAGAAACGTTGGCTGCTGGAATGCCATGATTTCAGGCTACGCTCAGAACCAGAAGTTCTCAAAGGCCATCGAACTCTTTCGTCAGATGCTCAACTCACACTCAGTGGAACCCAATGAAGTCACACTTCTGAGCGTCCTCTCAGCCTGTGCTCACTCGGGTGCCCTCGACTATGGGAGGTGCATCGATCGATTCATCGAGACGAAACCGATGAGGTTAAGCCTCTTCCTTGGCAATGCACTCGTAGACATGTATGCCAAGTGTGGATGTATCGCCGAGGCCAAAGCAGTGTTTGGCAAAATGAAGGAAAGGGATGTTGTATCTTGGAACACAATCATCACTGCCTTGGCCATGCATGGCCATTCAGAGGAAGCAATCTCAATGTTCCACAAGATGCTTGATCGAAGTTTACGGCCTAATGACATTACTTTCATGGGGATTTTATCTGCCTGCACTCATGCTGGCCTGGTGGATGCCGGGCTTTGCTATTTCGATACGATGATCAAGGTGTTTGAAGTTTTGCCGCAGGTCGAACACTATGGATGCATAGTGGATCTTCTCAGTCGATACGGCCGGCTTGATGAAGCAGAGGATTTGGTTAATTCGATGCGGGTGCCACCAAATGAAATTGTCTGGGGTGCTTTGTTGGGTGGCTGCAGGATCTACAAGGACACGAGCCGGGGCCAACGAGTAGTTCGACGCATACTCCAGTTAGACCCTAAGCATGCCGGTAGCTATGTGTATTTGGCAAATTTATACGATAGGATGGGTAGATTTGACGACGCGGCAAAGTTAAGTTCGACGATGCGAGAGAATGGAGTGGTAAAGACTCCGGGTTGTAGTTGGATTGAGGTCGATAACACGGTACACGAGTTCCTCATGGGCGATCGATCTCATCCGGAAACTGAAAAGATTTACGCAATGGTTAGCACATTGAGCCTTAGAATGAAGCTCGCGGGGTATGTACATGACACAGCGGTAGTGACTCAAAGGATAGACGAGGAGGAGGATGACACACTCTCGATGCACAGCGAGAAGTTAGCAGTAGCTTTCGGGCTCATCAGCACAAAGGATCACAGCACCATCCGCGTCGCGAAAAATTTACTGGTTTGTGATGATTGCCATCGGGCAGTGAAGGATATTTCAAAGATCACTTCACCGGAGATTGTCTCGCATGATACCATTTCAAAGAGGGGCAATGCTCTTGTAAAGACTACTGGTAGTTGCCCAAAAGATGAGACTTAGTAAGTATTTAAAAGTGTTTTACATTAATTTTTCGATACTTAATTTTGTTTAAAAAAACAATTTATTAGACACAAATCAATTTTGTTTGACATTAAACTATTTTTTAGATAAAATTACAGGCTGAATAATGGATGGTATGTATTATATTTTAATTTTCTTTTCGACGTCGTTTTTTTGTTTTGATTTAATTCGGAGTTGCTCCCCCCAGTCAGTTCACTAGCAATTGGGCCGCCAGGCCCATCGAAGGATGTGGCGACTTCGGCGACAGCGGCGGGACGGTGAACAAGCCACTCTTCATCTCATCCACCTCCAGGTCCCACAAGCTGCTCCAGATCGACGGAGACAAGGGGCGGAGGAGGAGGTCCTCCTCCGGCTCCGAGGATCGAGACATTTTTTTGATGTCGCTTGATGTTTCCGTCTCCGTTCCTCTTTTCCTCTTCCCTGCCGCCGCCGCAGCCGGGGCTGCTGGAAGAGGATGAGGAGGCGGAGAAGGAGGAAGGGGGCCATCGGATTCGGCCGCGGAGCATCCGAGCTCGTTGGGGAAGTTGAGGATGGCCTTGCGGCCGCGCATCTGGAAGGCGGCGCGGTCGTATGCGCGGGCGGCATCCACGGCGGTGTCGAAAGTCCCAAGCCAGACTCGCGACCCCCTCCGATTAGGGTCGCGGATCTCCGCCGCGAACTTTCCCCACGGCCGCAGGCGCACGCCGCGATATCGCCGGCTCCGGTCCTCCCCCGCGGCGGCCCAGTCCGGGTGTCGAGCGCGGGGGAGCGCGACGGCGAGGGACGGCCAGAGATCTGACGGCGGGAGCGGCGGATCGGGGCCGAAGCGGATCATGGGGGCGGACGGCGCGGGGAAGCAGAAAGCCGATTCGCGGGGACGAGCGACCGCAGGCGCCGGAGGGGGGAGGACGAAGGAGAGCGGAGTTAGCGGGACGTCGTCGAGCAGGTGCTCGCGAATGAGGTCAAGAGTGGAGCCGCCACCGCCGCCGAAGAGTGTTTCCATAACAAGAAACGGAAACGAAAGCAGGAAAAGATTGAACACCTAGCACGAATGGAACGAAAGGCTTATGGAGGCGGTGGCTATTTAAAGGCCGGGATGAATATCTTCCCCTTCAGGCAAGCTATCACTTAAAAATTTAACGAATTTGTTTTTAATGAAATGGAATAATTAAGGACATTATTTTAAAGATTCAACGTAAATGAGATAAGATCAAATTTTTAAAATTGAAATCTACAAACAAGAAAAAAAATATATAGTAGAGATTTATTTATTTACAAACTTATCAATTTGGATAATAAATCAAGTAGAGGTAGTAGCTACAACTAGGTCTCTTGACAATGAGTTCATCAACAAATAATATTTTTTGAAAGATCAGTTAAAGAGAAACTGACAATTGATGGGCAAACAGAGGAGAAGGAAGCAACATGGGAAGACTTCAAGTTGATCGATTCGGTCTCAATACGTTGAAAACGAGAGATCATGAAATCAAAATGTTTGATTTTATGATAACCAAAATGATATAACTCTTAATCCTGAATTAGATTCTTTTTGGATCTTCTGTTTTAGAAATAGGAATCATTTTATTTCAACTTTGACGATGGCGTGGCCAAGTCAACGCTCGGGAGATTGAGTTGCAAGAATTTGTTTTCTACAAGCAAGTTAGATGTCTATGATTGGTCAAAATTTACATGACTAAGATCGAATAATTTATTTGATGCATCACTAGAATCGTAATTGAACCAATAAAAATCATTGAATTGTGATTTCAAAGTGGATGATATCTTGTTGGGGTTGACTAACAATATTTGAAAGGGAGTGAAAGAAAAAGCAGTTATGAGATAGTAACTCATCCAAGTTGAAGATAGCAGAATCAAACTACATCGATGAGTAGAAGGAAGAAACACGCTGAAAGGCGACTATTTGCCGAAAAACACCCGGTGAGCACTTGCCGAAGGCTTCTGCCGGCAGCAGTTAGATTCTTCCTCGGCAATGCAGCAGTGTAGCCTTTGGGGGGGAGACGATTCCAGGTAGAATTCTCTCTGGAGAATTGAGCAGGAGTTGAAAGTTGCAGGAGTCACATTCAACTTGAAGCTTATAGGCCGAACAGGAAATCTACTTCCAAGTAGTTCATCTCGATCAAGCTGATTCCACCAACCTTGGCAAAGTACGCATTGTTGTAGTATCTGAAAGGCAAAAAAGTAGCTACAAGCATCATTAATGACTTGGTTTGCTAAATTGAAACTCTAAAACTTGACGGCAGAAGATACAACATTCTAACAAACATCATAGAAGACCTTTCAAGAATATGATCATATCAGGGAGTTCATTGTCTCAAACACCAATGGAGGTCAGAAATCTAGCACAACAAATGATCTTGATGGGAAACTTGTAAAGAGGAGCAGAAATTAGGAGGAACAACTAAATTATTGCATGATTGGAAATAAGTATGAAGCAAGAATTCCTCTGAAAGCATCTCCACCTTGTTCTTGGTTGGCAAGAAGGTAGGCAAAGGGAGAAGCTACGCTGAAGGATCTCAACACATGCTTGAATGAATCTCCTTTACACAACTCGTTAGGAGGTGCATCGCCACAGACAACAATCTTCAAGACTTTGATTGGGCGTCACTCCTCCCTGATTCCCAAAGTTTGAACACGTGAAGAAAAACTCCGAGAAGAATGGATCCACGATCAATAAAAGTATAATAATGAGAGGAAACAACCGAGGAACAAATGTAAATCTGAGATCTTTTTAGGAGTGAATAAAACTTGTAATTTGTGAATGTGGGTCCAAATGAGAAGGAATTGCTTCTTCTATTAAGAAGAACGCTATGAACGCATTCAATTCGACCTCATAATACCTAAAATTTTCAACCCCATTTTAGATGATAAGAAATCATGAAACCGATGTGCAGATATCCGCATGGATTGTGAGGAGTGGAGGTAAGGGGGTGTTACATATCCTCCGTGAACTTAACGGCGGCGAGGACAGCGGCGATGAGGAAGCGGTGGAGATTGAGGGAGTGGAGGGCGACGGCGGGGTGGCGGTGGAGGAAGCGGAGGAGGTAGATGTAGACCACGACGTAGCACGAGGGGCTACAGTTGGCGTACTGGAAGATGCGCTCCAGGTAGTGGCGCGGCGGGATGCCCGGCTTCCGCAGGCTGTGGAAAGCCGCCGACCGATCCAGCGGCGGGCGAAGGCCGACGGCGACGGCCGCGTCATTGCGCTCCACCACCCGCTCGAGGATGGAGGAGAGGACCACGATCACGCCGGGAACCGCCGCGTCGTGCGCCTCCGCCTCTTCCTCCTCCATCGATCGGAAGCGCAGCTGCGACTCCTCTTTGCTTCCGAGAGATAAAGTCCCCCCAACAAATATTTATTAAAAAACAGAAAATGGTTTTTTTCCTTTTTCATTTATTTTGGTTTTTTCTTTCTCTCTGTGTAAAACTCTATTATTCCTATTTCTTATCATTTTAAAAATAATTAAAATATCTACATTTTAGTTTTAAAAATACATATTCTATTAGAATAAAGTACTACTAAAGATGACTATAAATTTCCTATTAATTGGCAATTGCATTGCTTCGTGCATGAGCCTAATTGTGTTCGATCACTATCTTAGACATCCATTAATCAATTCATATTTTATAATAATTTTTCTTTTAAATGAGACGTGAATCCTGAAACACTGGACTTCTGGATCGCCCACCATGAACACTTTTCAATTTATCTTAATAATCGATGAGAAATTTTTGCTGGCTGCTACTTGGTAAATAATAATTGTGCTAGAATGAGTAAGTGTGGAAAGGCTTTAGGATCCTGACGTGGGAGAATTTTAAGATACAAAAGAAACATCTCAATTTACCTTAATAGTTAATTAATATTTTTATAATATTAAATTAATCATTTTTTGAATTAATCAATTTGAAATTACATATGTAGGGAGTGGAAATGAACTTTTGCTGACACAAGGATTGAAGATAAAATTTAAATTCAGTTGGGATTTAAAATAATTTACTGATTATCTTTATCAATCAAACGTAATCATATGTTTAGGAAATAAAAAAATGTCTCGCTGTTGTACTATTTTCCCAGGTGTGATTATGAGCTATAATTAATTTAATACAGTAATTATTAGTATTAATCAAAATTGAAAGGTTAATATTGTAATAATCATAATTTTATAATTAATATAACAGTTAAAAAAATGAAAAGAATATTTTTAAAAATAAAAATGGGCCGAGGCCGCGAAATTTTACCCAAAATATTCCATGAAACTGGCCAAGATACCTTATAGAACCAAACGCACCAAGTAATGGCGTAGAATGAATCAACGGCCTGACCCCATTACGGACGCACAGGATGGAGCACCTCACGAATGTTAAAGCTGATCATCTATGTTCAGATATAGCCTCCTCGTCTTCTCCTCCACCTCCTCATCACCATTCCGTCTCTTCCAGAAGCGCAGAGCGTGGAGGTGCTTCCCCAAATACCTATTTCCTGCCTCGAATCCACTCTTCCTCTTCTCCAAATCGAGGGAACCATGTCACCGGAGTTGGCGATTTCTTCCTATGACAGGAGTTCTGCTTGCTTTCGTCGTCGGAATGCTGCGATTAATCGATTTTGAGCTGTGGTCGACTGGTTTCGGATTAGGGTTGGTCAGAGGTTCGGAGACGGGGAGATATGTATAGGGCCGGGATCGTGTCGAAGGCGGAGAGCGGATCCTTAGATCGTAAGAGGATCAACGATGTGCTCGACAAGCACCTGGAGAAGTCCTCACCGTCGACCTCCAGAGGCTTGATTGCCAAGGACAAGGACAGGCTACCGGTGCCCCCTTCCGCCTCTGGGAAGCAGCCGGAGCATCGTCCCTTGTCCAAGAATAAGGCTTCTGATGGTAAAGTTTCCCCCTTTTGTTGGTTTTTTTCTCTCTCTTTTTGGGGAATTATTTGCTGGTACAAGTTTTTCCATGAACGAGGTTTTCGTAAAATTATAATTTTGTAGAAATATCTTCTCTTTATCATTTTCTTCGTGTCTCCACTAACTTGGTTAGATTCTTACATTGTTATTTGTACTTAATATGTAAGTCAAGTAGATCTATATCCCAAATCATTTGAACATATAATGGCATCCTCTTTCCTTAAATAACAAAAAGAAAAAGAGTAAAGAAAGCTCAATTCAGTAAAATCATTTGTTCGTGCATCAAAATATACCACCTGGGGAAACCGAGTTATGCTATACCCATGAAATTGATGTGGTATTTTGAAAAATTAAGCTAGAGTCATTGTGGTTTTTGTTCTGTATTTAGCAATAATAATAAGTGGCAATTGAATCTGCTGATTCTTGATTATTTTATATTTATAGTAATTCTTGGTATTCCTGTTCTTGTTTGTTTTCATATGTATAACTTTGTTCTACATCTGATGCCACAGATGAATCAGAAACTGACAATGAAGAGTCTGACGTCAGTGGTTCTGATGGGGAAGACACATCTTGGATTTCATGGTTCTGTAATCTAAGAGGCAATGAGTTTTTTTGTGAAGTTGATGATGAGTACATTCAAGATGATTTCAACCTATGTGGACTAAGCAGTCAAGTTCCTTATTATGATTATGCTCTTGATCTGATCTTGGATGTCGAGTCTTCCCACGGTAAGGTTGATTAATGTGTTAATGGAATTCATGATTGATTACTGTGTTCCTATCCGAATCACATACATTGTTGATATTTCCTACTTTTTATTTTATCTTTGTTGGAAGCTTCACATTTCTTCTCTAGATCTTTTATTCAGATGGGAAAACAATACCTTTCTAGGTGAATTACAATGCTTTTCTTTTTTGGTCATTGAGTTCCAATGCTCTAATGATAAGTTATTCCTATATGAGTGCTTTAAATATGCTTCATGTTTTTTTGTTTGTTTGTTTGACAAGTTTGTATGACATGGTTTGCTATACTCTTAACAATATACAATGCTTGAAGAAATAGTTCATCAACAATGTAAACAAGCCTAAATTATATGATTACTCTTTGAAGTATCCAGAAGTAGAGAGTTATTGATGTTCTCAGAGTGGCTAAACTCCTAAGCAGTGAATGATTACTATTTTTTTGTCATGATTATTCAAAAATGCTTCCATAAGTTTAAATTTCTCAAATGCAATGTCAAACAACCATGAGATTTGGTTTTCATAACACCTGTATGCGTGTCATCTAATAGAATAGTGATGAGGAATGTTATTTTTTTATTCTACAGCTGTTTTTTCATATTTTTGTTATTCATTTCCTATGATTTTACAAATCTATGCATGAAATTCTGTTTACATAATATATATGAGCAAAGCCATTCAACTAGAAACTTAGTAAGTTGTGTTGCAAAGTAAGATTCTACATTGAAATTAAGAATTCCTCTAACACCCACAAATGCAGAATAGATCTTTGCCTACCTCTACCTTGTTATTTCTATATGCTTTTGTCATGTCTCCTAATAGATAGAAGCTTATATCTGTGCCTCTCTTTTGTTATAAAGTAATGATCTCTTCCTTGATTTAAATCTGAATAGGAGACATGTTCACTGAAGAACAAAATGAGTTAGTTGAATCAGCAGCAGAGATGCTCTATGGCTTGATTCATGTTCGATACATATTAACTAGTAAAGGGATGGCTGCTATGGTAAACCTTAATTTTCTCAGTATCTGTTGATTTCATGATTGGTTGGTCATGCAGTCTTTCCATAATGATTTGTGTAGCTAGAGAAATACAAGAACTACGATTTTGGAAGATGTCCTCGAGTTTACTGTTGCGGCCAGCCTTGTCTTCCGGTTGGGCAATCAGATATTCCTCGATCAAGCACTGTGAAGAGTTATTGTCCCAAATGTGAAGATATATACTATCCAAGATCAAAGTACCAAGGCAGTATCCTTTTTACCCACATTATTTAGTACTCTTATTATGATCATTTCTAACAACTTCTATGTAGAGTTTAGCATTTCAGGAATAAGTATATGCCCTATCCATCTCCTAGATGTTATCATTTCAGCCTAAGCTCTAGTTGCTCAAAAAGAAAATACTATGCGTTTACTTGACTGTGTTTAGATATCGATGGAGCTTACTTTGGGACAACTTTCCCCCACCTGTTTTTGATGACATATGGGCACCTCAAGCCGCAGAAGCCATCGCAGCGGTATGTTCCAAGGGTGTTTGGCTTTAAACTCCACAAACCATGACAGACGATGGCATGCCAGTTAAGCTATGACATGACCCATATGCGGGTGGGTCTGCGCAGGCAGGGATTTCAGATTGCAGCAAGCAGCGACCATTCTTAATGATCGAGAAATGTTATCTATATGTTGCATTGTCTCGTTTAGGAATCATGCGGCTTATCTTAGATCTCGACAAACTAGTAAACAATTGGATTATCTCATAGTTGGTTTAATTCTCAAAACAGCCATTTTATATATAAAGCAGTATCTTGGCTCTATAACACTCAGCATCCATTAGTGTAATTTTGGGGATTTATCTTAAGAATGTAGATGGTGGTTTTTTACTGGAGTTAGTTTCTGTTCGGTTTGTCGATCTACACAACACGGTCACTGCATGGTCGGCTCAGTAGATATGCTTGTCCAGCTTCCCCAATTTGCCTAGTTAATCTGATTTGTTAAGATCCGACTTACTCTGCTCAATCTATTAGTCTCATCTGTTTCCATTTTTAATTTGATTGTGAGGGTTTCAACTCTTGCAGAAATCTGTGATTATCGCCATTAAACTCGGTTTATCCTAATTGTTTAGAGTTATATAGTCTCATTTTGCAAGGCACAAAAATGCACCACCTCTTTGGGGTGCCATGTGAGAATTCATTTCCAGATTTATATGGATCGGGCGTCCATTTCCATGATCAGTTGGACTGTTGGGATTCTATCCTTGTTTAATTTTATAAATTGATTCTGCCTTATTTAATTTTATAAATTTATCATGTGATAATTAATTCGATTTTATAAATTGATTCTTCTATATTTAATTTTATAAATTTATCATATGATAATTAATTCGAGTACATAGGTTAAACTTTAGCTCCCAAGGCAGATTTGCCTTCAATAAATAAGTGAAAATTAAATTAATAAACAAAAAATATTAAATAGCTAAGTGAAAGTAGGTGGCTAAAATAAATATGTTGATCTAAATTGGAGAGAAAATAAAAAAGAGTGTCCTTAATTATTAAGAATTGTTATAATTGTTATAAGAGTATTTAACAAAAATAAAGTAAAAAAAGACAATTTATTAAATTTCTCGTATCAAAAATACTTTTATTTCATATCAATGTGTTAGATAATTTTTTTAAAAAAATCAACTTAATCAAAATTATTTTATACAATATATTTTTAATTATTTCTTCACAAACTTATTTAAATTTAATTAAAGTTGATCAAAATCATTCACTTTAAAATGATTAATTTTAATTAAAATTATAAAAATAATATAAAAATATTTTGTGTATAATATTTTTGACAAAGTTAAACTGTTTTATTTTAACAGATATTAATAAGAGAATTTTTAATATAAAAATATGATACAGTCTCACTCTTTTTTTTTAAAAAAGTCTTTTAAACAAGGTATAATTCTCAGTTTTTGACGATCAACTAAAAAAAGCTGATATAACTATGCTGATTTAAGATGAATCATGATTTATCTATTTAGATATTGATCCCGGGCCAGCTTACGTAATCTGACCCGGTAGCCTGACGCTTAGTTAGAAGGAAGGTGGCCAGTGATCGAGACGATCTTGCTAGGTAGGAGGCCCGCGGGCTCAGACCCCTTGGGTTTCCGTGCCAAGGCCCCCATAATCCCGCAAGGACCTTCTCTTGAGACAGATGAGTTTTGACTTATTCAACTTCGGCTCCCCGCCTGCGCGTGGTGGCCCACGCTACAGGAGAGAGGGAGGGAGAGAGGAAGCTGCGGCGAGAGAGGGAGAGTTTATTTCCGTTGCCACGTACGCAGCTTACGCCTCGCGAGTTTATTTCCTTTTCATTGCCACATACGCAGGTTCGCAATTCGTCCGCAGGGAGCGTCCGCAACAGATCAATATTGTATATATATATATATATATATATATATATATATATATATATATATATATATATATATATATATATATAATGATCAATTCTATTTTTTTGGGTACAATTATTGCCTATGTATAGTTTTTTTTCATTATAAATTACTTTAACTTATGTTTCCCACGAGACCTTTATTTTGTAAATGAACTGTCTCTTTATAACATATTCAGTAAATATATCTTTAAAATGTTTTTAGATTAGGAATATTAACACAAGAACCAATATTTTTGTAATTGAATGGAGTGAAGAATATAAAAATTAAAAAAATGCATTGCATTACTACTTCAATTGAGAATAGATTATATTAGGAAACATAAAAAAAGTTCATTACATATTTTTTTAAAAAATTTATTATAGATTAAATTTTATATTACCTTACCAAAAAAAAATCATCAAATATTGAGTTTATTACATATGCACCTCATCAAATATTGAGTTCATTACATTTGCATTTTCGACTAATGTAAACACATTTTCAAAATCACTATAATCATTGTAGATCACTGATAAAAAAATCTAACATTCCATATCATTCGTTATAAATTCATCAGCGGAGATATTTTTTTTTTAATTTCTACTAACATTTTTATATCGTAATATTCTGATTGAGTCCATGTATTTTTAAACATTTGTTTGGAACTTTGGCCTAGAACATCCTTGATACTAATATTTTCTTCTTTCAAATTATATTTGTAATTTCTATTCTCTCCGATACTCACCACAACACTAGTAAAACTTGAATATGACAATTTATTATCATTGGTATTTATATTTAATGTACCATCGCGGAGTTCATTTTATTTTTATGAATTAATCGATTTTATCTTACATTAAAGCACTCCATATAAAATGAATGATGCAACTGTGAATAATAATCATTTTTTATTAAATATGTGAATATTTCTGCAACACATCAACAAGTATAGAAAGTCAATAAATTATCTTCTTAAATTTGTAGTTACATATTTTAAAATTTAACATTTCATAAAAAAAATAATGAACTAGGTAACATCGAACTTGGGACGATCACCCAGTCCTATCGAAGTTTTCTACTAACCGTCATGATAAATCGGAAAGTTTATAGTTACGTATTTCAAAATTTAACATTTCATAAATAAATGATGAACCAAATAACATCGAACCTGGGGCGATCAATCCGGTCCCACCGAAATTTTTCACTAACCGTCATGGTAAATCAGGAAGCGCTCGTGATGGTAGCTTAGAAGACGAACATCCCGTGGTTGCGTGCCCATTTAGTTGGGCTTTGCATGCACTCCCCAACTCAAAATTACTTTACATGCACTCTTTGATGAGATTGACAAGACAGTTTTGTGTGCTATTTTTTTCAATATAAAAGAGTAAAATTTCAGTATATATTGTAAAGATTTGAGTATAAATTGTCTAAGATTGAGTACTAATTTAAGAAATTTGAGTATTATTTGAAAAAATTTGAGTACATATTATAGCAGTATATAGTAAAAATTTCAGTATACATTATAAAAATTTAAGTACGAATTGATTTAGACTGAGTATTATTTGAAGAAATTTGAGTATAAAATTTAGAAATTTAAGTATGTCATGTTGCATCCACCACATCAAGATTTTCACAAGGGTCATCGAAACTTTATACTCAAATTTTTTAAATTAGTATAAAATCTTAAACAATTTATACTCAAATCTTTAGAATGTATACTGAGATTTTACTCTTTTATACTCAATCCATCAGGGACTGAATGTAAAGAATTTATTAAGCCGAGAATACATACAAAGATCAATTTAAGATTGGGAAATTTTCTACAATTAATCATTTTATCGATCAATAGAATAAGAATAATTTTTTATGACCCTTTAACTTTGGATTTTGCTGAGTGCTTGCGTTATCTATAATACGACGGACTAACAGATCTAAAATTATAGGGTTTGGTTGTCCCCGTATCGCATATCCACGGAGCGATCGAGCAAGAGCTGCCGTCGGCCATGTACCGCTTCGCCCCCCGCATTCTGATCCGCGGAATCGCCGGAGGGAGCCGTCGCAGCGCCGCCACGGCCCGCCTATTCTCCACCGATCTCCCCGCAGCACAGATGGAGGACGCGACGTTCGTGGAGGCCTGGCGGAAGGTGGCCCCCAACGTCGACCCGCCCAAGACCCCCTTGGCCTTCATGAAGCCCCGCCCTTCCACGCCTGCTTCCATTCCCGCCAAGCTGACCGTCAATTTCGTCCTCCCCTACCAATCCGAGATTGCAAATAAGGAGGTTTGCTCTTCCATCCCTGTTAGATGCATCCAAATTAAGCCTAAGGTTTCTTTCTGATGTCCGATGTCTGGATTATGCTACGTTTATTTGCATTCAACTTATTTGCGCGTTTGGGATCTGAATAGCTATAATTTGGGCTCAGGTAAACTTATTTCCAGACATAACTGAATATGATTGCGTACTATGTTGTGGTTGTTTGGGATTCAATCCGTTGATAAGAATATTAGTCAACGAGCATTTGGTGACTGAGTTCTTGTGCGACTGAGATCTTGTAAGGATGATACTACCTTCTGAAATTTATGAAAAAAGGTGTAACTTTTAGCAATATTGTTCACCTCATTTCACCAAAGAATGGATTCCCATATGTGTATTCGATTGGTATTAGGTTAACTGCTTGTATCTTTGGACATTTTTTCAGAGTCGCGGTGTAGGATTGGCTTTAATCTCGTTTGTTTTGTCTTTAGAGAATAATCTGCCGGCCAACTAGGTGATTTTTAAGAACGATGTGTTTTACTCAAGGCATAGAAGTCATGATTCATTTTAAGTTGTTACTTACCTTTTGGATGCTAATTGTTTAGACCAAACCATCTTGCTTGAATTAGTGCTGTAGTGAAATTATTTCAGGATGCCCTTCTTGGCAATTTAGTGCAAATGATTTCAAATGTATATATGTAATTTACTGAATGCAATCTGGAAATTAGATTTATGATTTTAAGGTTTAATTTTGCTTTTAAGAAATAATTCAAGATGAAGAAAATCTGACTTGTTGGCTTACAAAATTAATGTTTCTCTCACTATGCAATATGTTGTGACTTAACATGGACATTATCAATACATATTTTCTTGGTCTAATTCAATCTCTTATAAAGTAATCGATAATGGATGGGTTAGGATATGTTATGTGTATTGAGTCACTAAAATCTTTTCATAGTTTCTACTTTTGTACATTTCCTAGAAGAAAATGAATTTTTGTTGAAAAAAAATTATTGGATATTATAGCTACATATTTTCCTTGGTTTACTTAATCAGTGTCAGATAAAGCAATTTATAATGGATGAATTTTGGACATGTTATGCATATCCAGTCAGTAAAAGTTTTTCACAGTTTCTACTTTTCGTGCATTCTATAGAAGAAAAAGGAAATTTTATGGAAAACTAATTTTTTCTGGGACAACTTAGTCAATATGCAAATAGATAGGAGACAGGAGGACTTATTCTTCATGGTTAAGCTATAGGATACTACACTAATGACTCACCATCGTCTTGTTTTCATTAAGAATGAGAATCAAAGAGGATAATTGTCATTTACAAAAGCTTGTTCACTGTTGTTTTTCTGTTTTGAAGTTTGATGTGTGTTGTAGGTGGTTACATCAGCTTCTAAGGAGGTGAGATCACACCACTGTTTTGAGTATTCCTTTTAGAGGGCACCTCCACATATTCATTTGGGTGGTTTGTACTTTGTATCAATCATGCTGAGTTACTCATTGTATACCAGTCACTCTGAGGTCTAACAAGAGTATTGGTGCATCTTGAGAATTTCTAAAAACCAATGTGATATGTGTGTGGAAGAGGAGCCTTAGTGCAACTGTAAAGTTATTGCCATGTAACTTTGAGGTCACGGCCTCACGGGTTCGAGTCGTTGAAACAACTTCTTGCAAAATGCAAGTTAAGATTGCGTACAATAGGATTAATATGGTCCAACACTTCTCTGGGATCCTGCATTGACGAGAGTTGTGTTAACATGATATCTTTTCATGACCATGTACCTACACACAAGGTTTATGTTCATTCATCCAATCAACTCCCAATGTTTGCTTAAAGCCTTAAATTGTAAATGGTCTTTGAAACATTTCGTTTTCCAGTATTACCAAAGACTGTGGTTCATGCAGAATCCAATGCAAAAATGCTAATGCATCACCTGACACATCTTGATTTTGGCTAGTGATGTAATATCTCAGTTGTGGCAACTTATTAAGTTATAACAATTGTAGAGAATTTCAAACGCCAGTTTGGATTGTTGGATCGTTATATTTCATTGATGTTCTTCAAGTAGTTTGGACTTGTGGAATTTGTGCGGCATCATATTGATGTCACTTATGCTGCAAAGTGGATTGACTTTTTCTCTCGCCCTTGGCCCTAAAAATTGTATCTTTTATCAGGTCGATATGGTCATCGTCCCAGCAACAACAGGACAAATGGGTGTTTTGCCCGGACATGTAGCTACGATTGCTGAACTGAAGCCGGGTGTCCTATCTGTGCACGAAGGAAATGATGTTACCAAGTATTTCGTTAGCAGTGGGTTCGCATTCATACATGCAAACTCTGTTACGGACATAATTGCTGTCGAGGCTGCACCTATCGACCATCTTGATTCAACTCTGGTCCAAAAGGGCCTTGCTGACTTCACACAGAAGCTCAACTCGGCCACGACAGACTTGGAAAAGGCCGAAGCACAGATCGGCGTGGATGTTCACAGTGCACTAAATGCTGCACTATCTGGTTGATGCAATCCTCCTGAACTCAGTTGTTCAAGTGCAAGATAAATTATCAATTCCCAGCTTGCGATGGACGACGGGAATATTCAATAAATTATAGTTTCAGCTGCAATCACATTGTACTCCGGCATGTTCTGTGATTCTGCTGTACACAACTCTGGAACCTTTGATATTGTGTCCTGCTAGTTTTTTTTCTTCTTCTTTTCTACTGCACTATGTGTTTTTAATAACACACATTTCTTCGACTCCTTTGGTGTATTTGTTACAAGTTTTTGATGAATTGATTGACTTTTGAGCTTTGCATAGAATTTAGTTTGATATTGTGATTTGATTCATGTAACGCAGTCAATTTTTTTTTTTATTGATGAGGATGTTAAAGTAAATGTGTAAATATTTGAGGAGAGACTCTTATTGAGGATATTAAAAAAAAGTTTATTTATTGAAAAAATAGATTTAAGTTACAAGATTTGAAACTAATTGTGATATAGAGTTAAATATTAATACTTGTAATAATCTCTTTTGCATAGTTTTTAATGGTGATGCCATCGCTAATTATAATATTTTTTTGGGGGTCCAAAAACGAAATATAAAATATTAACTGTTCAAAGATTCTTCATATCCAACTCGTCACTCAACAGCGACATCGATCCATTTATCTTAACATAAAATTTATTAAAATAAAAAACCATTTAGACTTTTGGCAAAACATTATATGGACTCGATCAAATCATTATATATGGAAGTTCAATTTACAATATTCATTTAATTAGTTATACTTTTATCAACAATATGGAAAAGGTCAAATTACAAGCCACGATTGGCACGTTGACTAATTAAAAAACAATTAACGCAAATTAATATGTTGCAGTTCGTCCATCTCCGGCCGACGCGCGGCGGCTTTGTGGTGGCGCTGACCTCGCTGGCTGCTAAGAGACTCTCGGATTTCACCGGAGAATCCTTCTCCCTTATCGTCACCATCGGCAACGAAGCACAGGGCGAGACCGCCGAGGCCAAGACGGCGGGGCTTCGTCGCCTCCCTGCTCGCTCTCCTCGGGGACGTTACCCGTGGCGAGGCGTCGCCCAGCGATGTTCCTCGCTCTGTTCCTGCGGCGGCGCTGGAGGTGGAGAAGAGACGCGATAGAGCAGGGGCCCAGGACCCAAACCGACGGAGCCTGCCTCCTTGGCCATGGCGGGCGTCGGCGGTTGCCGTGACGGAGGAAGTGGAATAGAGGGAGGGCGGGGACTCGGGCGAGGAGGTGGTGAGGAGGGCGAGAAGGCGCTCGCGGAGGCAGGCGGCGCAGACACCGACAGTGCTCTCGAAGGGGTGGCGATTGCAACTCATCGTCTATTTGCTTTGGCCTCCCTCGAACAGTAACACACGATCACGGTCGATCCGATTTATGCTTTATTTATAAATAGTAAACTTTCTAATTCCGGAAAAAATATTTATCTAACTAATAGAAAATAAGGTGGGGAAATATATTCTAAAATTATCTTCTATTTATAGCATAATAATTTTGCATAAACAACCGCAAAATAATAATAATAATAATAATAATAAAAAAGAAAGAGCCCTGGACCGTTGGATGAGCCTTGATCGCTATTTTCTAACCCACCCCTCAAATTGTACATCGCGAGAGAGAGAGAGAGAGAGAGGAGAGGGAGAGGATGGGAGGGGGCGGCTCCGGAAGGCAGAGGGCGGCGATGATGCTGCCGCACTTGGTGAGGACGCTGCGGAACGAATCTCCGAAGCCCTCGAATCGAACCCTACCTTCCCTCAGGTATCTCTCCGTCTGCTTCAGGAAAACCCTATTATGCTATGTCCTGATCTCGATTGATTCTGGCGCGCTCGTCCTCAAATCAGTTTTTTTTTTTTTGGCTGATGATCCTGGTTTTCGTTTCATCAGGCGCACCTTTTCGTTGTATGATCAGATTAATCTTATCGACAATGTGCCGAAGGACCAACTGCGCTTCCGGTGGTACGTTTACATTCTCTCTCTCTCTTTTTGTTTCTTTCTTTTTTCACAACTCACAAGTTAGCATCTTTCGTAGTTTAGGTTCTCGATCTTTTGTTCACATGATTCAAGGAATTATCTGGATCCGTGCCCCATTATCTTCATAGTAATCAATACTCTCATCGTTTTCATTTCATTTATTTGGGAATTTGAATTTACTTCTGCTGTGTCATGCCTAGCCCTTTTCTGTTCTTGAAGATCCTGCAATAGATAGTTGTGGAAAGGATTAGATTAGTGACAGAGGTTCGTGTCATTTTGTAGGAAAACAATTTATTTAATGTGTAATGTGTAATGTGTAAAGGTATTAGTGTTAGTCGGAGAAAGAAGGGAATCTGTGGAATTGAAATTACAGAAATCAATTTCAGATTTATCTGTCAAGATGACCGGAGCTGATAATCTCATATTGCCAGGCTGCCAAAGCAAAGGATGAGCTGTTTGGGATGATTGGAAGACTGAGCTGCCTTGTGACCGAGTTGCCTTATAAGGCCGACTTGCAAGCTGCCGGGCTGCTGAGTTGCAGAGTCTGCCGAGCTGTCGAGCTACTGAACCGTTGAGCTGTCAAGTGGGAGTTGGGAAGATTCACCCGACTATCGAATGTTGTCCGAGCCCGAATGGGTCGTTGTACCTAGTCGGGAAAGGGATGCGGAGTACTCGGGAAGTAATCTTGAGTACGGGTGGGTTTCCGAATGTTCGGAAAGAGAGACGTTGATGCTGCGCTTAACGCAATTTCCTTAAAATAGATTCATCCCTCTCTTTCCTAGGATACAATGGGAAGACCTCGTCAACAACCAAACATTGGTTATTTGTGGCGAACTAAGACAACACCCGATTACTGTCACGGGAAGACTATCGATGGAAAGGAATCGACAGAGAAGAAAACGAGGAACGAAAGTGGAAGAGAATCTCTTTATTATTGCTTTCACTGTCCTCCTATAGGAGCGCCCACCCTGGCTGTAGTGAATGACCAAATTATGGCTATTCAATGTTTGAGTTCAATGACAGCCGCCTGTCATTATTGATTGACTATTATTGTCTGTGAGGTTATAAAATCGTCATTAACTTTCGATTAATGCTTCCGTTGCACTCTTGAAAAAAAAAGTAAAAAGAGATTCGGGTGGCAAAATGTTGGTTCATTTACTTGGGCAAATTTTGCCCTGACCGGTCTGGCATTCGTCGCGCGTAGGTTGTGCTAGCACATGAATCTACTTACTTTAGTGTGATCCGGTCTCTAGATTTGCACCCCTGCGAGTGCATGCGTGAGAGAGAGCCTCTCTCCATATATTTGTTCACAACTACAATGCTTGTGATACAATATAAACCAACCATAATGGCTTAGAACTTCCAATATGGGGACTAAAGTTCCCATACAAAAGAGCCCTCTCTATCCACCTCTTCTTTTCCATTCACATTTGCAACAATTAGCATTGGTTTTCACCCTTGTAGATCACCAAAGCTTATGGGGCTAGCTTTGAAGAATGTTGTGAACACTAGTACACTACCAAATTCCTGATGGGTTGGTTGTGTTTAGAATACCTTAGTATCTACTGTATAAATTTCTTTCCGATTGAATTCATCATTATCATTTTTTCTTCAATTTATTGTACAGGTACACTGATACTGGGTTTGTTGTTAACGATGTAAAGTATGAAGGAAGCTTGCTTATTGTCGAGAATAAGGTTATGAAATGGACACCAAAGACATTTTCTGATATAACCCCTGAAAGGTTGGTGCAAATTTGATTACACTTTGATCTCATATGTTGTCTTCTATATCATTTGTTAGGCGTATCCTGTAGCTTGCTTTACATAACCAATTTTTTTTTGTGTGATTTCACTGTCTAACATCTTGCTTGTCCCATAATGTGCAGTTTATCTGTATTCAAAATCCTGAGGCCAGTTCCAGGTATATGCTGTACTAATTGTTCTAAGTGGATCATCCTGGATTAATAGCTTTGGCGGTTTGCATTAGTATTATGGGAATTAGGAAATTTGGACAAGTAATCTTTTCTTCTGGGCATGGTTTACTGGTTTCTGCACCCTCTTTCCTTGTTTCCTTGATCTCCCTTAACCCTCAGGCTCTACCTTCCTCAATTTGGAGCATGCTTCATTAAAAAAATCTAGTTTTTTTTCCTTCCAGATTTTTAGCATGGAGGGTTTACATTATAGCATCAGACAGTGTACCTAAATTCCATAATACCAACAAATAGTTTGGAACTATCAATCCATCAATGTTAACTCCTTGTATTTTCTCTTCATTTATAGCTTTACCAACTATCAATTCATAAATTTGCTTGATTTGTCTGGAGCTCCCTCCATCTCATGTTTCTTTTTTCAGAGATTCTGATTCTTGGCTGCGGAAGGTACATTCAGCCGGTAAGTCCTCAGCTGCGTCAATTCATTCGCTCGACCGGAATGAAACTAGAAGCCGTTGACTCGGTGTGTTTACTTACTCAGTTTAAGTAGTTCATGTTCTAAAGATGAAAAGGAATTTGACCTTAGCTTTTGTCTGATAGAGGAACGCCACTTCAACTTACAATATATTGGCCGAAGAAGGGAGGGCGACGGCTGCTGCTCTTATACCCTATGGAACTGAATGAATCCATGTAGGTTTTCATTTGGATCACCGGAACGATATGGTCAGAAAAAGTTTTGTTGTTCCCTTGTTTATCTCTTGCTAAGATTACATAGATGGATTTTTAAGCTCGGAATGATCATCAAACTAGTCTGGATGAGGCACAATTTGTCATTGTCTTGTATCTTTGATTCACAGTTTATCAGTTTGATGAGGAGATTGAAAGCCATTCTCCTCGATCTGACAATTATCTTAGCCAGAATATTGATTTTAAAACAAAAAAGAAAACACATCCAGATGGCGACGATAGAAAAAGGACACACAACACAAGCACTAGCAGTGCCACTACACCCCAATCACATCCCAAGCACTCTTTTTTTATTGCCCCAACCCTCTTTTTGTTTTTTATTGCCCCAACGAAAAGAAACGCACACAATTCACTCAATTTATTTTAATAATTAATTATTAATAAATACGAGAGATAATGTGGTGCAATAAATAGCTTACTTCCATTAATAAGCATTACAAAGAGGAGATAATGATTCCATAGCAAACAATTTGGGTCCGTTCGGTCCGTCTCCAACTGCCTCTATTTAATCGCATAATTAATTCGGTTTAATTCTCTCCGTCCCTGCCTACCGCCACGTGGAGGTCACCGTAAGCACGCGTCCCTTCCACCCGAACCCGAGCCGGCCGGCGCTTCCTCGACCGTGAAGCCCGGGTTCGGTCGGATCGCGTCGAGCCGGGTTTTGATGGCGTCGACCACGGCCGGGCCGAGCTGGGCCGCCTCGAATCCGGCCATCCCCATACGCGCCCTCCACTTGCCGAAGACCTCGCACCGCTCCAACCGGTCGCCGCCCTCCCTCGCGACGGCGTTCACCGCGCGCCGCGCGAGGCCGGCCTCGACGCGCGCCCGGTCGCCGCTTTCGCGGTCTGTGGTCGCGGCCAGCGACTCCAGGAGGGCGCCGTAGTGGGTGCATGCGGCGGCGAAGCGGCCGGCGAAGGCGGCGGTGTTGGTGTTGATCTCCTGCTCGACCAGCGTGACCACGCGCGGGCGGAGGGCGCGGACGCGGCGGAGAAGCTCGTCGCGGGGGTTTGCGGGGGAGACGCTCTCGTCCGGGACGCGCGCGAGGGCGAAGGCCAGATTGACGGCTAGGGTTTCGTCGGGTTCGCAGCCCAGCGAAGCGGCGTCCAGCTCGGCCGCGCGGCGGTGGACGACGTCGAAGCGGACGCGGAGGCAGTGGCGCTGGGCGAGATTCTCGATGCGGTCACCGACGGCCCTAATGGTTCCGCCGGTCTCGTTGTTGGTGAATGGGGAGGTGGGGTCGGCGACGGCGGTGATCCGGAGAGATGGGGGACGGACAGCTGGGCGGTTGCGGTGGCGATCGGCGAGGGCGTGGAGAAGAGCGACGTACTGGCCGCCGTGGCCGATCTCGAAATCGAGGACGTGAATTTTGGGGCGGTCCTTGGTGGCCTCCAAGATCGCTAAATTGGCGGCCGTGAGGCCGAGCTTGAAGCAAGGGGAGGCCTCGTAGAGCATCTGTGAGGCTGCGAAGTGTTCTGCGCCACTGATTTCGGCTAGTGGGGGAGAAGACCCCGCCTGCGGCGCCGGATTCAAGCGGGCGAAGAGCACGGTGACCATCACGGCCGTAAGCCTTTGCTCCGCGTCGCCTCTGTAATTCGCAGCGCGCTTCAGGATGGAAAGGTTCCCGGTGGCCGTCTCGAGTTTCCCATCGGTGATAGCGGCTGCGGTATCGAGGAGCATCTGCGCACGGCAGCCCCAGCAGGAGCAGCAGAGGACGAGGGAGGGGAGCTCGAGGAGGAGGACGACAAAGTGGAGGAGGATGAGTTGGTAGGCGACGGCGAGAGCTGCTTAGGCCCTTGCACTGCCGGCAGAGGCGCCGGCGCAGCGACCAGCTGCCGCATCGCCTCGCTCCACTCCTCTGTTGCAACGGCGGAACCGGAAGCGCTGGCCGATTCCTCCTCGCCTTCGTCGTCCAACAAAAGCCGCCGCTCGAGTTCCTGAAGCCCGTCGCGGAGCGCGGCGGAGGGCCTCCTCTCCATCGACGATATCTCCGGTCGGCGAAGGAGCCAGGAATCCATCAAATTCGACGAAGCCAAAGACGCCAACGACCCCAAAATGGGATCTTGAGGCGCAGGCGCGGAGAGATGCGAAGAAACCGAGGAACCAAGAAGCTTCCTCTGCTTCACCGAGCGAAGGAACATCGCATGCTGCAACTGCTGCTGCTGCTGCAGCAGCAGCCTCTCCATCTCCGAAATCGGCCGCTTGAGCAGGCGGCCGCTCCCGGCCTCCGGCAGCGGCCCATGCAAGCCAAATCCAAGCTCACGCCCAGGAAAATCAGTCGCCATGCTCCCCAAAGAAAAACACACAGAAGAAGAAGAAGAAGAAGAGCAATGAAAATCCACAGAGAGAAAGAGAGCGAGGAGGCTCATATCAACATGACACAGCTCGTTGCAAGCAAGCAAGCAACAGAGAATTCGCCGTCTGGACCTGAAAATAATAATAAAAGCAAGGAGAGAAAGCGATGACAAGTACGTTGTCTTTTTGCCCGATTCATACTACAATTAGTGATTAATTAATTGGTAGGGCAGAGAGAGATGACGGCGACGGCGACGGCGACGAGGCATCAGCATCACTTATTCTCCGATCACGAAATCTAACGCTTTATAATTATGCGGGCGCTGCTAAGTCGGAGATCTCGACGGCGTCGCCGACGGGGTTCGCCTGCGTGGGCGGAGGAGCCGAGCCAGCCGCTCGCCGAGGCGCCGGATCCGTTTGCCAACCGGTTGAAACAATTGTAGCATCGCAGACGATCAATTTTAAAATAAAATTTTAAGATAAGAAATTATTTATTTATTTATTATTTTTATTTATCTTCCACTACAAAATAATTTTGTAGGGACTTGCTAGAGGTCTCAATTGGTAAATGTTGCGTGGGAAGTCAAATTAAAAAACGAATAAAAAAAGACACAAAGTCCAATAAAACTATGAAACAAAAAGGAAAAGTGTGGCCGAAGTATTTTGATTCATTTATGTCGTGTCTTTCTCCGCTCCTACCAATTTAATTACTTTTATTCCACTAAGTTTCATCCACCTATTTACTTTTATTAGCGCACGCTAGAGACTTTTAAAATACTCATTTTCCAATTTTTCTTATTTATTCTCATTTATATACATCTTTATGTGAGCCCCGGGACTACGATAGATCTCTAGTTATGTCGTATTTTATAAGATTTATTTTAAAATAGAACGTGAATCTTAGAATACTGGGCTTCTAAAATACCCACCACGAACGCTTCACGATTTATCTTGATGACCGATAAGAAATTTTTATGGGGCTGAGTTGGTCATCCTAAATTCATCTACTATCTGATCTAACAATTTTTGTATGTGAGCTTCGTTAGGCGACGACTGATATGAATAATCTCTCATATATATATATATATATATATATATATATATATATATATATATATATATAGGAATGATTTGCTGTAGACCGCATGCGGAATAACGCCTGATCGGTCACCAGACCGATCACGAAGGTGCCTGATCGGTCTGGTGACCGATTAGGCACACGACCTGCGACTTCTCGACACCAATGGCGGCCTTTGGCCGCCACCCCCGAACAAAACTATAACCCAGGGGGTGCGATGAACCCTAGGGAGTAGGGTGAACTCGTCGGGACGCTCCCGAGCCTCCGGTAGCCGATCAAGCACACGACCTGCGACTTCTCGACACCAACAGCAGCCTTTGGCCGCCACCCCCGAACAAAACTATAACCCGGGGGGGGTGCGATGAACCCTTGGGGGTAGGGGTAAACCCGTCAAGTACGGGTGAGCCCGTCGGAGACGCTGCCGAGCCTCCGGTGGGCGATCAGGCTTGCTTGATCGGTCACCAGACCGATCAGGTACTTGCCTGATCGGTCTGGTGATCAATCAGACACCTGCCTGATCGGCCACCGGAGGCTCGGGAACGTCCCCGAAGGGTTTACCCCTACCCCTAGGGTTCATCGCAACCCCCCCGGGTTATAGTTTTGTTCAGGGGCGGCTGCCGAAGACCGCCGTTAGTGTCGAGAAGTCGCAGGTCGTGTGCCTGATCGGCCACCGGAGGCTCGGGAGCGTCCCCGACAGGTTCACCCTCCTCCCTAGGGTTCATCGCATCCCCTGGGTTATAGTTTTGTTCGGGGGCGGCGGTCGAAGGCCGCTGTTGGTGTCGAGAAGTCGCAGGTCGTGTGCCTGATCGGTCACCAGATCGATCAGGCGCCAATCCACAGCATAGCATTCCTCTCTCTATATATAATAACTCTTCATTATATATACGAGATAATATTCATTTCTATAAATCAATATACCAAAAGGATACTAGTTTTTACAAAAATTAGTACCAATATTAGAGTTGATATGTAAAGATCAATTTCAACAAGTTGGTATTATTTTTTAAAGACTAATTCTAACATATTAGTATTGATTTTTAAAGATTAATTTCAAAATTGATATAGATTTTTAAAAATAAATACCAACATAGAGATGTAAAAACCATCACATTGGAGTTGATATTAAAAAATTAACTCCAATATGAAGTCGGTCTTAAAGTGGAGCTGATATTTAAGGACCATCTCCAAAGTTGATCTTTAAATGGTATCCGCTCTAAAGTATCGGTTTATAGAAATTAGTACAAAGGTGATGCTAATTTGTATTTTTAGTGCACCAATTGGTGCTGGTTTGTAGAAATCAGCACCACCTTAATACTGATTTCTACAAACCAACACCATCTTGTATATAATCAAAGGAGAGAGAAGAGAGTTGTTGCATATAGATAAGAGATTAAAAAAATTTAATGATATCCTGCACATTATTATGTGAGTGGCGGTGGGCGACATTCGACGTGGAAAATTTGACGCATCCAAAATTTAATTTTTTAAACCTCTCTCATTTGCACGCAATTACTCCCTTCTCTCTACTTTAATTGAATGCAAGATGGTGCTAGTGTGTAGAAACTAGCCCCAAGTGATGCACCAAGAATACTAGTGATGGTTTGCAGAAACCAACATCAAAGTGGTGCTTATTTCAAGTCTACAAACCAACACGGGTGTTGATTTATAGAAATCTACACCACAAGGTTGGTTTATAGTAACTAACTGTTGGTGCAATCAACCCAAGTTTGATCGTGTAGATCATTGGTTTTGATGTGTGTGCCAATATGATTAAGTTAGATTTTTTATGTTGATTTGATGTGTGTGTTTGAGTCTTGCAGGACTTGGTGAATCACACATGAGGATTAACGGAGTGAAGCATCGAGGGACGAGAGCCGAGGAAGAGGACTTCAAAGGATGAGCCGAGGAAGTAGACTTTAAAGGCATTTGCGAAGGATGACATGGAGACGAGCCGCGGGCTTGTGCGCGCATCCGAGGGACGAGAGCTGAAGGAAGAGAACTTCAAGGGCAAACCAAGGAAGTGGACTTCATGGCATACACAAAGGATGGGCTCCGGAGAGGCTGAGAGTGAGTTTGTAAGCTGGGCAATCAACTGGGAAAGGAAGCAGTCGACTGGCAGCATCGAGAGAAAACTCACAGATTGATCAGTCGACTGGTCTAGGCACCAATCGACTGGTCTGCTAAAAAATAGAGTCGTTAGACTAGCCGTTAGTCGACTGGCCTGGGGCAGTTGACTGGTGTTGGGGTTGAGCTGTTTGGTTAACAGCTCTCTCCACTATTTAAATGGGAGCTTGAGACTTGAGATAGGTTAGCAATTCATTGTGATATCCTTACTCAAGTGTTCAAGTGCTCAAGCTCCAAGTGTTCATCTTCCTCCTAAACCTTAGCTCAATCTTGTAAGAAGGAAGAAGCTTTGTGAGAGATTGTTCTCCACTGAGAAGGAGAAAGTTTTAGCCGGAGATTGTCGGGGCATGATTCACCGAAGGATCAAGGATTCGTCCACCTCAAGGACACGCCGTGGAGTAGGAGCAAGTAATTTCGAACCACATAACTGGTAAAGTGTTAGTATTATTTTAATTGATAGATTACGTTTCCGTTTGTGCTAATGATTGTAGGAAGAAGTTGAATTGGGGTGACTGAGCTCCCCCCTCTAGCCGTGCCATCGATCCCAACACTAACACCACTTGGTGCTAATTTCTACAAACCAGCACCACCTTTAAGATCAGCTCCAAAGTTGAGTTGATTTTTAAAGACCAACTTCCAACGTGCCCAGCACCAGTACATTGGAGCTGGTAAGGATCAACTCCAACATTGGTGTTGGTTTTTAAAATTAGGCGGTGTTGGTTTGTAGCAATCAGTACCACCTTGCATGTGAACCAAGGAAATAGAAAAGAGTTGTTGCATGCAGATGAGAGAGAGATTACAAAATTTGATTTTGGGTGTGTTAGGAGCCCACGTCGGATGTCGCCCATAGGAGCTCACATATAGGTGTGTGCGCGCACTCAATTTTCACTGTTATAATTTTTTTAATAAAATTTTTCTAGTGTAGTAGTAGAGGTCATAAGTCTACGTAATTATAGTTGCTATAACATAATCATAATTTGTCAAGTCTGTGTTATAGCAGTTACGGAATCGTAGCTGCTATAATTGTAGCAGTGACTTTTCCATAACTGCTGTAATTGTATAGCTACTACAACACGTAGCTACTATAATTGTAGTAGCTACGATTCCGTATGTTTCAGTGGCTCCTACAATATGGTTATGATTTGTTCAATCACGTTGTAGAAGCTACGGTTTCGTAGTTGCTACAACACAGATTTAACGTTGTAGTAATTACGGACTCATAGCTATTATAACATGATTGAATAAATTATTGCCACCATGATTGAATAAATTATGACCACGTTGTTAGCAGTTATAATTTTATAGCTGCTATAAAAAAAATGATTAAAGAGGTTTTTTCAACCAACCTCGGGCGACCGGCCCGGCCACACGGAAGTTTCCAACCGGCCGCCAGGGTAAATCTGGAAGCACTCGTAGTGGGCGGTCTAGAAGCCCAGCGTCCCAGGGTTCGCGCCCCATTTGGAGGAAAAATTCCTGTAAATTACGTTGTAACTAGGGATCGAACCGCGGATGCCTGGGATAGCGATTGGTCGCCCTACCGTTGCACTATAGCCCCGATGGCACTAGGGCATATCTTCCAAACATAAAATGATTAACGAGGTTTTTTCCAACCAACCTCGGGCGACCGGCCCGGCCACACGAAAGTTTCCCACCGACCGCTAGGGTAAATCAGGAAGTGCTTGCAGTGGGCGGTCTAGAAGCCCAGCATCCCAGGGTTAACTTTAGTCTTTGTTGTAACGTGGTCATAATTTGTTTAATCACGTTGTAGACTTTAGTCTTTGTTGTCACTATAAAAAAAATAATTATTCAGGGACGAATTTGGGACGAATTAAAAAAAATCGTCCCAGAAAATTTAGGGACGAATTTGGCGAAAAAAAAATTCGTTGCAAATTTGCCGTCGCCAAATTCTGGGACAAAAATCTAGATTCGTCCCTAAATTGGCGACGAAAATAATTTTTCATCCCCAAATTCATTGTCAAATTGCAACGAAAATAACATTCGTCCCAAACTTTATCCCAAAATTCGTCCCAAAATTCGTTGCCAAATTACAACGAAAATAAATTCGTCCCAAAATTCGTAAATATGTGTTGTAACATGTAAGTACCTATATATATCACCCGTAATACATGATTGAGCACCATAAAGTAAGTACCTATATATATCACCCGTAATACATTATATTTTAGGAGTTTAAAAAATTTGTGAGGTTGAATTATTCATCAAAATTTATCTGTATATCTAGTGTCAGTTGATAAATTGGATCGGAGCTAATTATCAATTTTTTTAATTTTTAAAAAATAATAAATATAATAATAATAATAATAATAATAATAATAATTCATATGTATATTTTTACCACAATTTAATTTTTGAGGAGCTTCAGAGTTTGTTTATTATTGAAAAGGAAAATGACTTGAGGCGGACATGGTAAAAGGTGATTGAAGGTCTTCCACTGCCTTCCACTCATTCGCGTAAAATAGAGATCTTATGGAGATACAATTAGCACTATAACGATACTTTTTCCTCCTTGGCTCCCTCTTTCATCCTTGTTCATGTATTTATTCATTTATTTTTTGTTTTCGATAATTCAAGTGTTCAGACTTCGTTGACTAATTCTTAAAGTAGATAGTTTTCTTCCTAATTCATCTACCGAGAGCACTACTTATATATCGATTTTCACAACATTATTTATCCATATTGGGATTCAAATTCTATTCTTCTTGTTTCTTCCCTTAAATATTTTACTACTGTATTACGTACATGTATTTGATAGATCCCCTAGAAAAGAGAGCGAGTTAAAAGATCTTTTAATTTTCTAAATTGGGCCGTAATTAGGCTTTGAGACTAATTGGTCAGCCAAATCGGAACAGATATCTTTCCTTCCCAATCAATCATCCAATCAATTCATTCCCTCCTTAATAAATCTCTCAACCGATTAAGAGGGCTTCTATTTTGAGAAACCAACACCAATCGATTACTCAATCGATTGACCCTAACTCTAACTTGTGTGTACAAGTCTAGGGTTCGCTTGTCTAACCCCGGTCAACCGTGACCTGTTAGAACTTCCTCACCAAGTGTTCGATCGAACCTTTGCTCGACTTAGATTTTTCCTTGCCTAGTTCTTAACTAGGACTTAACCTAGTTCCTAACAGGTTTATCTAACCCTCGAGTTAGGTCTAGTCTCTCGGTAGACTTCCACCTTGCTAACGTACGATCTCCTCGATCCACATGGACTTCACATAGTCCCACTAGGACTTTTCCTGTGCCAGCGTGTGATCTCCTCGATCCACCTGGACTTCACCTAGTCCCACTAGGACTTTTCCCGTGTCAGCGTACGATCTTCCCGATCTACCTGTACTTCACCTAGTCTCACTAGGTGTGCCTAGTCACGCTAGGACTTTTTTCGTGCCAGCGTGCAATCTCTTCGATCCACCTGGACTTCACCTAGTCCCACTAGTACTTTCCCATGCCAGAGTGTGATCTCCCCGATCCACCTGGACTTTACCTTGTCTCACTAGGACATTTCCTAATCAAGTCTCCAGTCAACCTTGACCCACTTGACCCACACAATCTTCAAACATCATTGTTAGTCATCGAAACTCAAGCTCACCTGAGCTTAGTCAAACTAGGTAAACCCTAACCTAATGAAGATTGCACTAACAATCTCCTTCTTTTTAATGTTTGACAATATGTTTGAGTGAGACTAATCCATATTAGCCTTACCATTTCTCCCCCTTTGACACACATCAAAAACTCTTCCTGAGAATCAATATGGTCAAAGACATTCAATGAAAGTCTCATACCTTTCATTGGTACACATGTTTAACCTTGAGCATTCATCATGATGAAGATTTCTAATTTTCATCTTCTCACTTACCTAAAAAAAAAATTAAAACATATGCTTTTAAGGAATACCTCCCCCTCAAGACATGCTCTAAACCTCTATCATTGCACTAACAATAATTTTTGAGTTCCTAAAACTTTAGGAAATCTCAACTTGAGGTTATAAGGTTTTAAAATTTAAAATTTGAACCAAAACCTCTCCTTAACCCTATATTTTTCACCAAAACTATCTCTCTTTTTTATTTCATCATGAAATTCACCCAAATATATTTATAAAAGTATTTGAAAGGGTTAGAGATTGTTAGGTTACTCAAAATTAGATTAAAGGATCGAAATCAGACAGTTTTAATCGTACCAATCGATTGGTGTTGGGTCCCAATCAATTAAACTATGTCTTAATCGATCACCTGATCTATTATGGCTATCCTTAATTGATCAACAGATTGATTACGCGAGATTCTGTGCTCGCAGAAAAGGAATGGATCAATCGATTGGTGTATGTCTTAATCGATCACTTGATTGATTGAGAGTTTCTGATTTCTAAACATAATTTCAGACCAAAATTCAGAAACTTCTAAGTAATTCTACATAATTCTAAAATTCATAAAATTTTGTGTAGACATTATTTAAGACATATACTATCATGGAAAAATAATTTTCTATGAAAATACAACTCATTCTCAATGATTGACACATAATTAGAAACAATTGAAATACTTAAATGTTTCATTCTATTTTGTATCCTATTCATCAATGATGAGTGCTATCAAAAGATAGTCTTCACCAATGTTTTCCAAAATAGTTTTGAAATAGTTTTCAAAAATGATTTCCAACCATGTTCTTTGGGTTAAATGCACATGACTTGTACATTAGTTTTTCCAATGATTGGAGTTCACTTAAGTTCTTATTTTGGATGAATTTTAAAAACTCAAATAGATGCACTTTATCAACGCCTTGAGTTTTTATTTATAAACCTAACATCTCACTTGTTTCTAATGTGTCTCAAAAGACATTCAAGTCAACATATGGTCTTGTTAGATGTGAAAGTCATGTTCTCCCTAAACTAAGGGTTCATACATTTCTACCAAGACATTATAAACTTTGATCATCCACCTAGGATGTCAATTAATGTCAATGTCCTTAATTTAAATATAAATTTAATAATGCATGATAATGACTATGACAAGTATCACATGAATATTTTTAGAATAAAACATTGATTATAGCTAAATGATACATGTATGATATGACATATGCTATTTTCATAATTAAGTTTAAATGATGGAATATGATGTCATGTCATGTGATAGGATATACAAATCATTGCATATTAGTATAAAAGAAAATACCTAAATTTTCTATCTAAGTATCAATAACTCATCGTTAAGTTATTGATAATCCTAATTTTGTCCGTAATATTCCAAGATAATGCCAAAACTCCCCAATTTAGCATATTCTTGAATTCTAACCTAGTTGTGCCGACTTTATCAAGTTTAATCTTCAAAATCATAGTTTAGCACAATTTTATTCCTCAAGAGTAAACAATAACTTCTTTATTTTTAAGGGTAATAGTTCCTTAAAAATGCCCCTATAGTGTCAACTTCATCAAGGTTGGGTTAACTACCCTTCCAATTTGAGTTGACACTCCCTAGACCTATCTAGGGTGTGGTGAATACACTCTTAGGAACTCAAAATCTATTAGTGCTCCTTAAGTGTTCTAGATATTCATTAGAGATAACTTCACTTGATACCTTCCTAATGATTTTTCTAGGCTTCTCCAAAGCCTTAGTCATATTGGTCTTGTTTTAGTCAACTCTAGGAATGACTTCCCTTGTGACCTTCACTTGACTCCTAGACCTAGATTTAGTTCCATATTTATATGGGACTCTATGGTAAGATGACCCATCATCCTTGGCTTTAGGTTTGTATCTCAAACCTTTCTTGCCCCTAGAGGGTCATTATTTTTCTAAGCTTAGATTTTGATCTTTTGATCGTTTAAGAAGATTTTCTATTCTTTTGATAGATTTCTCTAGTTTATCAAATTTTTATATAAAAACTAAAGACTATTATATTAATATAAAGATTTTTTATAATTTATCAAACGGTATGTAATCATGATAAATTTGGCCGTAGTCATTGAAGATTAATGGTACGACTAAATAGTCAAAATTTGGTTGACCAGAATAGATAAATAAATATGATTAAAAATTTTAATTTAATATCCTTTTTCAATTTTATTATTTGTTTTCATATTCAATTATATTCTTTCTTATTTATTTTTATATTAAATTAATTTTTTAACATAAAAATATATAAATCTATTATAAATTTTTTTATGATATCTTAATATCATTATTAGAAATGTTTAAACTTAATTATATTTTTTTATTATTTTCATTTTAAATTATATATTTTTATATTTTTATGTTAAATTATTTTTATTTATTTATAAATTCCACCCATATTTAAAACCTGGGCAAAGCCAAATTACTTCGTCCAATATGTGCAAATTACCTGTATATACGCACGCAAACCGTTACCCTTTATTTTTACTGTACAATAAGGGGCCCCATTTGCTTTCCAATCAGGTCGCAGGTGATTGTTGCGTCAGCTCTGTTGATGCCGATCCCGTGATTTGCGGCTGCACACTGGAAGTTTCAAGAATCAAGCTCGGTAACTGCGGCGGTTTCTTTTTAATTTTTTTATTTTAAAAATGACGATTATTTTCGTCTCTTCTCGCGGAAGCGCGTCGATCATTCTACCGAATCGACTGTGTAAGTCGGTATTTGAACTTTTGAAGAGCCGCTGCATCCTGCGATTTGTCTCAGATCAGTTGTGATCAGTTTCCTGCAGTTTTCCCCGTTGATCTCTCGGGGAGCTGAGGAGGGAGGAGCTGATTTAGGGTTTCCTTGTGTTGAGCTCGGGGGCCCGTCCGATCGAGAAGGAAGCGAGATGATGCTCGTGGCCGAGATGGCGGAGCTGCTGGAGGAGTACACGGCGGCGGTAGCCGGCGTGCTGGAGCACTTGCTGCTCCGAGCTCCCATCCCTTGGCGCGTCCGCACGCTCATCCTCCGCAGCGTCCCCTTCGCCGCCCCGCCGCCGCCTCTCCCGCCGCCTCCGTACGCCCTGCCGTTCCGCTCCCGCCTCCGACCGGCGACGCCCTCTCCTTCGCGCGCGTAGAAAACTGCTTCCTTTGTTCTACACGTAGAAATTCCGGCTTCGCCTTCCAAGTTCGAGTTTTTCTGTGAGATCGCAAGTAGTTTCTTGAGTTTGAACAAAAAAAAATTGAATCTTTTTTATTTTTGGAAGAGAATGATTAGCGTTTGCGAGTTTTTTTTTTCTTTTTTCATCTCTGGATAAGCCGTCTCTTGTCGTTTCTTAATGGATTTTCAGTTTATTAAATCAGCTCTTGACGATAAAATTTGTTTTTTGAAGAAAAAACTACAACAAAATATTAAATCTATCTGTAAAAAACATATAAATTAATCAGCTCCTGGTCGCCAAAGTACTCCGCCGTCGTGAAGTGGAGCTGCCGGCCGGGAGCTGTCCAGAACTCCGCCTACTTCCCGCTCCGCCGCCCCTCCTTCAGCACCTTGTTCCGGCCAACGTACACCGTCACCGTCGCCTTCTCCACGCCAAATGATCTTACCGGTTTCTCGCGGCGATTCAGAGGAAGTGTTAGGGTCTCGGGACTCCTTAACCGATCGACGTCGCAGCAGAGGACCGATTTGCGACGGAAGAGATGGCCGCCGGCGAGGGAACAAAATTTAGGGAAATTTAAAAAAAAAACAAAACAACAAAATGATCGGCTTTGAGATTCGTGTTTTTTAACACGTGTCGTTCTATGGAGGTCTCCTTGACCCGATCTTTCGCTTTGTCCGTCGCCGCCCTCTTCGCCAACACCATCGTCAAGCTTTTTAAAGCTTCGTCTCGAGTCGAGGTCCTCGAGGAGATCTCGCTCGAGGGAAGAAGAGAAGATCGCGCGCAATGGCGACCGGATCGCTCTTATGGCTCAGGCACAGCGGTTGTTTCCTGACGGCAGCTCCGCCCCTCAAGCACGCGCCGGCTCCGAGAAATGCCCTTTCTCCTCCTGGTACGCGATTTCCGTGTGTTTTCTTTTATGCTTTTGGTTCTTGATTATCTCGAGTTTCATTTCTTTTTTTCCCCCTTATTGATCTGATTTGACTTTTTTTTAGTCGTCGTAGTTTCGGGTCACCGGAACCACCAGTTCGACTGTTGCGTCAGGTTTGTCTGTCCCAAATCGGTGATTCCAATTAGAAAGGAGGCGACGATGCGGAGAGACACCATAGCGAGGTCGGAGGTCGCTGCTGTTGGTCCTGTTGGTGACTCGTCAAGCTCCGCGTCAGGTTCGGCTGAACGAGAAATCAATTTTTTAGCTTTTTGTCATTTGCTGTTTTCTGATGCGAGTTCTTGTAATCAATCGGAAGTCGTGTACTTGATTTTAAGGAGTTTGTTTTTTTTAATAAATTGAAATGCGAAACTGATCATGGATTGATTTTTTAGTTTGGCTTGTTCATCACATGATTCACCTTGGTCACATTGTGCTCGTGAAAAAATTTGTAAAAATAGTGAAAAATTGAAATTCTGAACTTTAGAGAAATCAATCATGGTTCCAGTTGCTAGGAAAAAAATACATATATGAATTAGCATTTCAATTCCACACCTTTTAGTGAATGATTATGCTAGAATTAAAACTTGTGAGTGATAATTCTGATGGGTAAATCAATTTGGTGTATTTTTAATTCCATCCACTTATTTTGCAACATTACCCTTGTTAATACCATCCACTTAAGTAATTTGTGAAATGGTGTTCCACATTATGTTCATTCTGATACAATAATTGGCATTTCATTCTTGAAAAATCATTTTTCTTTATTGAGTTAGAACTCTTTTATTATGAGAATTGGTTCCAAACCGGTTGAATAGACATCTTCATTCTTTATCGTACATTTATGAAAAGCCAGTTTTGCTAGAATACTGATCGAAGAAGAAAAAAATATTTAGACAATAGGATGCAATCAGGATAAAGGAATTCCATTATCCTGATTATAGAACATATAGCATGAAAATCATATTGGAAAATAAAAGTTTCAAGAATATGAAGTCTCACCCAGGAATGAATATGTTATTGAGCAGAATTTCAATTGGTTTCACAAGTCAGAGGGGTTTTGTTTTACTCTGTTACGGCTGTGGCTGCAATTTTTCTATTTGCTACTATGGTGGTGGTGCACCCATTAGTCCTCCTATTTGATCGGCATCGACGCAGATTTCATCACTGGATTGCGCAGATCTGGGCAACACTGACTATAATTCCTTTTTATAAGTATGAGTTTGAGGGGATGGAGAACTTACCTCTTCGAGATGCTCCAACTGTGTATGTTTCCAATCATCAGAGCTTCTTGGATATATACACTCTTCTAACCATTGGGAGGAGCTTCAAATTTATAAGCAAAAGAAGCATTTTTCTTTTCCCAATTATTGGATGGGCGATGTATCTCATTGGTGTAATTCCTATTGCCAGAACTGATAGCAGGAGCCAGCTGGTATTTCATTTTCCTTTTGAGTTTAAATACATTGGCTATCTTTTAGAAATGATTTCTGTTTTTGTTGGATGAGGAAAATCAATCTTTTGTTATATATGAATGATTAAGACCTCAATTTGATAGATATAATCTATCATTTTTAGTTATATGATAATTAATGCCGGGCTTATGTAATTTTTCCTGACTGTTCAAAATAGTGATTTTTTTTTCACCTTTATGGTACCCTTCCTCATCATTTTATTAATCATATTAGTATGGATGTTTGTATTCTATTTGAACCTTGAAGCCTTGGTTAATCAGTCCCAGAGGATTTTTGTAGAAAAACTTTGCAATTTATTTGTTCTCCCATATTCCAGTTACTAAAGTGTAATCTTCTGCTTGCTTACAGGATTGTCTTAAGCGGTGTATGGATTTCATTAACAAGGGGGCATCTGTTTATTTCTTCCCGGAGGGAACCAGGAGTAAAGATGGAAAGCTAGGCACTTTCAAGGTGATTTTGTGTTGTTCTACTTGATTGTAAGTAGTTAAACACAATGTTGAAAATAGAATTTTGGAAATGAGTTTGACTTAATTGGTGTTCTTGTAGAAAGGAGCATTTAGTGTTGCTACGAAGACTGGTGTTCCTGTTTTGCCTATAACAATTATGGGGACAGGTAAGATTATGCCTCCAGGAAGGGAAGGCACAATAAATTCAGGAGTGGTGAAAGTTGTGATACACAAGCCTCTAGATGGCAAAGACGCAGAGAAGCTTTGTAGTGAAACTAGAGACATTATTGCTCATACACTCTTGCTTCATGGTTATGGTGTACATTAAATTAACCGGACACTGCAATTTTGGGCATCTCATAGTATGTTTTGACCTGTCGAAGTTCTTCAGGTACATTTCTCTTTTCTTAGATATGTGTATGGGACATGTGGATGAATTCCACGATTTGCTCTTTTGGCACCTTTTTATAAGTCATACTGTTTGAGGGATGCCATCTTTAGTTTGTTGATTCTAGCCTTCACTCTGAAATCTGAGCTGAAATTTTTGAAACAAATAGATTAGTCCCAGATATACCAAAATATTATGACTCTGGTCCAGTCTCTAATATTTGTCAGACATAATAACAGCGTGGATACGCTGGCCTTTATACATCAAAAACATTAGTATTGCAACAAAACTAATGATGTGATTTCTGTTGCAAGTCAGGGGAAATAACATTTCCACTGAATGTTTGAAGTTGATGTCGTGTTTGTCATTGTTTTCTCTACATCGCAGGAGTAGACTTTTCTGACTTGACACAAGGGGAAGATGAGGGGATAACAACCTGCTATTGTGGTAGAAGACTACTGGTTTAGGGCAAAGTTTGACTAGCAGTTAATTTGAACCAGAAAGTTGAAGTTAAACTTGTTTCTTGTTTTTTTTTCTCTACTGGAAATAAAGATATGGACAGTTGTATGAAATTGATATTTCAGACTTGAAGAGCAGAGCAATAATAAAGTATTTATTTTCTGCTGACTCCAGCTTCTATGTCCTTTTCGTTGCTACCAATATTTTTCATCAGTATGCCCAACTGGTAGGGAATAATGGCAGAGGTATATACCAATTTCTTTTGGAGGTATGTTTGCCTAAAAAACATGGGAAAGAGAAAAGAGGATATCAAAGGAAAAGATATAAAATTGGATATATTTTTTTTATCATCCTGTAGGATTTGAATGCATTACTTTGAAAAAGGGTAAGATAGTTTGATTAGAACAATTGAAGTATAATCATCTGCCAAGATTTGAACAATTATTGCTCTGCTGATAGTTGTAATAAGTTGAATGATTTTCTTTTCCATTAATTTTTTTTATGTGGGTACAATTGGAACTCAATTCGTCTGTACTGTTCTCTAAAAGATTTAGGAAGTGCTTGAGAGATTTAGGAAGTGTTTGAGAGAGTTTTTATTTTTTGAAAAATGATTATTATAAAGATTATCTCGAAGTCAGTGAGAAGCTAAAGCATGGAGTATTTAGAAATAGAAGTTAAAAATTGATACAAGATAAAGTTTGAGTGTTTGGTGAATAATTATTTTCAACTTTAATTTTTAGTTAAATGATAATAATATCCTTAAACTATATAAATTAATTTTTTTAATTATCTAAATATGATTTTGATATATATTTGTAACGTTTTATATATTTATTATTATATTTTGAATATTATATCAAAATTAATTTTTAAATAATATATATGTTTAAAAAAATATAAAATTAATAATAATAAAAATATAATAAATGATAAAATTTATGTAAATTTATAAAAATATGTATAAAATTTTTTTAAAATATAAATTATATAAAAATATAAAATTTTATTTAAATGTGTGATGGTAATTATGTAAAATGATAAATTTATTAAGGGTATAAATATTAACTTTTAATTCTGGACCATAAATAAAAAAAAAAAAACTGAAAAAATATCAAATTTTTTATTTTCAATTTTTTAATAAAAGTTGCAGAAGTTAAAGTAGAATCTGACATTCACAAACATTCAAAAATATTTTATATAGTTAAAATCTAAAAAATAACTAGCAAAAACTCTCTCAAATACTACCAAACCATCAGATTTTGATATCGATAAGGACGAGCAATCAATAAAAAAAATTTTAAAAAAAAACTGATGTTTCACATTTGACTCTATAGTTCAGGTTTTATATTGTCTGAGTTGTCAAGTTTTATAAAAAATGAGCGATGCCTTCAGTTTCAAATAAAGAAAAACGAACAATCACTTGCGTAAGAGTAACTCTAATATCTCAGAATTATCGAAATAGAAATATTTAAGATTATTATTGATTTCATGCCAACAACAGCTTCTAAAGAGGAAAAAAAAACAGATGCATCGCAACATAACTCCAGACCACATAATCACACGCAATTCGCTAGTTCAATCTGACATCTAATTGAGAGAGTTTCCGACATCAATCACAAACCGATATTTGACATCTCTGTTAATCAGTCTTTGAAGAGCTTCGTTGACGTAAGAAATGCTAATAACTTCAATCTCAGGGTACACTTGGTTCGCCGCGCAAAAGTGGAGCATTTCTTGTGTCTCTTTTGTGCCTCCTGTCACGCTCCCAGCTATACTTCTCGCGCCTACATTGGATTGAACAGAATGAAGCATCAGAGCCAATTCAACATTATATTGAAGTGTTTTCTAGGATGATAGAGCAACATGATAAGAACAGAACAATACCGAGGTTTAGGCTTGCAGGAGATAATTTGATCTCACTCGGGAAGCCTACGAGGGCCAAAACACCCTCTACCTTCAATAGGTTGATGTAAGGATCAAAAGGATGATCGCCGGAGGCAGTGTCAACGATGAAATCCAATGATCGTGTCAAGGACTGAGCAAAAAAAGTATAGAAGATACATTAAATACAGTAACAGAATGCACCAATCACACATATAGGTTTGTTTTATATTTTTTCTTTTCTCTTTTTTCCTAGAGAAATTATCGGTTTCATGTCATAAATAGTTACGTGCTTGCACTCTAGTTTTTATATAGCTTGCATAAACTTAAATGGCAATTATAAAGAAACTCCTAAACGGATTAAGATTCCATTTAAGATGAGCAATTGTAGAGAGAGATTTAAGATATGCTGAACTAAATACTTTGAAGCAGTATAATCGAGCACAAACATGATGGAAGTGACATATTATACCATCATCTGTTGCTTGTCTGATGAAAGCACAAATTTGTCAGCTTTTAAGATATTCAGGGCTTCCTCCTTCTTGGACTCACTAGTACTGAACACTGTTACTTTCAAACCGAATGCTTTACCAAACTTCACAGCCATATGACCGAGGCCACCGAGCCCTATAACTCCCAGTGACTTACCGGGTTGGTTCATCTTATGGCGCATCATGGGACTGTAAACTGTGATACCTGCACATAGCAAAGGTGCAGCCTTATCCAAAGGGTAGCCATCAGGTATCTTGTAGCAGAACCTGTTCGAAGGACAACAATGAAAGGATACCACTCAAGTATCAATTGAAATATTGAGCTAAACAAGTGCAGCGTAAAATTGTAAATCCCACTCAGATCGTAATTGTTTGTCTGCTCTTCATATTATCTACTAGAAATAATTGCTAAGTTTCTAAAATTTAGAACAGATTATGGTTAAGATCACAGTCACAGAACAGGACTCACCTTTGGTGAACAACAATATAGCTGGAGTATCCCCCTTTCGTCACTGTACCATCTGAATCGATTGCATTGAAGGTAAGAGTTAGATTGGAGCAAAAGATCTCTCGTAGGTCATTGCAATGCTGGCATTCCATACAAGAGTTTACAATTGTCCCTACACCAACATGGTCACCAACTTTGAATCCTCCAACATTGGGACCCGTTGCTGTGACCACTCCAACAATTTCATGCCTGAAACATTTATTTTGATAAGAATTTTAAAAAAGTATTTTTTTTTAACATGAATAGGTTTTTCACTTTTTCCAGTTAATAATTCTTAAAGTCAATAAGTTTATATGAACCAATTTTACCTGATTAGTATTTGCGTTTCCTTAGTTAATTTCTTTTAGACCAGATGGTGCTTGCTTTGGTTACATATTATACAAAAAACTAATAAACCACCACAAAGTCCTAGATTTGATATATATACGAGCACATCAACTAGTGATATTTACAGTAAACACATCTTTTATGAAGAAGCATTTTCACTGTCAAAGTAGAAACGATCAATCTATGAGAACTGGAAATAGCATACCCTGGAACCACCGGGTACATCGAGTCACCGTGTAAGTTCTTGGTCCAAACAACATCAGCATAACAAACTCCACAATATTTTATCTTTATAGAAACATCATCTGCTCCAACAGATCTGGAAAAAAAAGCAAACAAGTTAGAAGAAGCTCCTCAGTGAAGTATGAAAAAACAAGTTCTGAAGCATTTGCTGATGCCTAAAAGTCACTTCCAAAGTCATATCCTCTTCATACTTTTAGTTTCTTATCCCTTATAAACAATACTTCGGCAAACTAATTACCATGTATCACTTTTCCAAATGAGTTAACAGTTGAGGGGAATTATGAGGAACATAAGCAATTGAAATTTTGCATTATCTTAAGCACACCTGCGATCAAACCTATAAGGTGATAGGAGTCCAGATACATCTCTTGCAGCCCAAGAGAGACAATTTCCAATGCCAACTTCAGCTTCCATTGTTCAGTTAGCCACTACTCTACAAAAGATTAGAATGTCAAATGATGCAAAGCTTACGAAAAAATTCTTCCTGTACTAGATTTTACATGTCCACTTAGAGAAAACAAAAGAAACACAATAAATCAGCATGTTGAATAACATGGCAAAACTTTTTTTTATAGAAAGGGAAATTGGTATGAACATAACATACAAATCAAGGGCTGAGGACGTATGAGGTTTACTCCATTCAAAGTGGTCTCTGTCTATCTATTTCTTCAAATTAAATATTTTTTCCACTAAAAAAAAAACACAAACTGAGTATCAGCAGCTAGATTGGGCTGAGACACAAATAAGCCATCAAGACAATCTTTAATTTTCATCTGAATAAGTCATCATGATACACTCTTTATTTTCACTTGTTCGCCTTAAAATATTAGATCTTTTGAAGGTTAGTAAACTCATGATGCAATGGTTTTCAAACAGAAAAGAAAAGTACACTCATACGGAAAAGGTTCACTCGTCAGATTTTTGGAATTCTTTCCAAAACCTATACAACTCAAGAAAAAACTAATCTTTAACCAAACCCTTCTTTCTAAAATCTATGAGATCGAAGAAGATGAAACCACAGCCGATCACAAATCCAAGCCACAAATCCTCCATACACAATCCTGCAAATCTCTTAACAAGATGAATATAAACAAACACAAACGTAATATTGGGGATATCCCAAGCTCAAACAAAGCAGGCTAAATACATGACAAAACCATCAGCGGATAGTAAAATTTCCGGAGGCACACAAAGGACAAGACAAAAAACAAAGAATTGTGCGTTCAATTTTACCTTTTTTTTTAAAAATATAGTTGGATTTGTTTAGTTCCAGAAACAGAGAGCTCTGTGTGGCTTCGCGTGGCGTCGCATCCGATGCGTCCCTAACTTTCAGTGGCTGCGCTTCCTTCTTCAAGCCTTCCTATTTATAGCAGACTATCGCCCTACTTTTTTCAAATGCCCGCCTAAAGTTTACAATTTACTAAAGTTATGAGCAGTTTGGAAATTCCATCATGTAGATGATGGTAAAATATGCCATGTTAAATTATAGGGAGTATTTTGAATATTCGTAAACTATAAGGGGTTGAATTTGATTACATGTCGTGTGGGATGACGATTTTTGAATTAACGACCCATAATTTTTAAAATATAACTAGTTGACCGTTCAACGCAATTAACCGCATACAGTACTTTTCTTCTAAGTTGTTGAATTCTGATGATAATTGATGCTTTTTTATAACGTCAAAAAAATATTTAAATCTAAAATAACAATTGATTATCAGAGTTTTTATTTAATATTTTATAAAACTAATATATCAAAAAATAATATGTTTAGTGGAGTTATAATACTATTTAAAAAATAAAATGAAGTAGTATAAGTAAAAAAACTTAAAATTTGGTAGAAAAATAAAAATATGAAAGAAATATTATATTATGTTTGAATTATGAGCTGGATTGTAATTAGTATTAGTAAGACAACTAATTTATTTGTTTATTTTTATCAAAAACCAATAGAATTTAGAAAAAAAAATATAAAATAAACCTAGTAACATTAGGGTTACATTAAGATGTCAAGAATGAAATTATGTGCTCTCGATGATAATAAATTGGATTTGAATCATATTTTATATTTTTTATATCTATTATATTCATCCTCATATTTTATACCCATCTATATATATTTAATTTTCATCCTCATCTTCATCTTTATTAAAGGATTATGTATCCATATTTACTCATCGTTTATTATTATCTATAATTTTCTTTTTTAAAAAATTAAATTATTTTAATAAACTTATAAATATTTATTAAATTCTTAAAATAAATTATTGTGGGTGAGGATAAAATAAATTATTGTGGATAAGAATGATTAGTGGAAAAGATGGGATTCATCTTAACGACCATAAACTAAGTTTTCTTTCCTAGTAAAGAAGAAGATATATATCAGTATCAGATAAGATATGAATAGAATTTTATCATATTCATCTCTATATCCATATTCGAAAATACTCGTACTTAAATATCTAACTAGTATAATACCTATGCGATGCACGGAATCTTACATAATTCAAATAACATATTTAGTGATAATATATATGTTAATTTTTATTATTAAATGATCGCACGGGAATCTTATATAATTCAAATAACATATTCAGTGATAATATATATATCAGTTTTATTATTAAATAAAAAATTAAAATGAAAAATAATTTTATTTCATCATGGATTCATGTCAATATAAGATACAGTATTATTTTTTATAATATAAGATATTAATGGTGATAATAAGTTTTATATTAATGGTGATAATAAGTTTTATAAGGGTGGTGGATGTGGATGCGATCTAAAGTTTACTTTGCTTTGATAGGGGTGTGTCAGGCCTGTGTTATAGTGCAACACACAGGCGACACATGAAAACCTTAGTAGCAAGCTACTATAATAGGTCATCCCCCATATAAAAATTAATTTAATATCAAAGTGGACCAATGACCCACATATCAGATATTAAACTGATAAGAACAAATACTACACTTGATCTTAGCCAAAAGGCCGAGAAAGGTATGAGTTATTTTACCGTTATTTGTCCATTTTTATAATTTCTCTGTGTGTAATTCGCCTTGGTAACTTTAGATGTGGGACTATCATTTTTCTTACATCAAAATTATTTTTTGAATTATCTTTTTTGAATTTGATAAATTATTTTTTAAAATTTTAATTTTGGATTAAGATCTGAATTTTTCTTTTTAGGATTTATAATTATATATTTTCTTTTGAATTTGTATTTTTAATTATAAATTTTTTATTTAGAAAATTTATATTCGGTTTAGGCGGGAATCCTAAGCTCCCTGTGAATGTCACATCTATATGTAAAACTGTATTTTATAGATATTAATAAATTATTTAATTGAATCTAAAATCTTTTTCTATTAAAGTGGAATATAGGATTACCCGTAGGATTTGGAGAAAATTATCTCCTTGACCCTCAAAATTAATCTGGCCAAAGAGATTTACGAGTTGCAAACAAATTAATGGATCGATCAAACTAAACCACCATCTAAAATTGCCATCATTATCTCAAAATAACAACTAAAGTTACGCATCCATAAAAAAAATAATATTATTGACTATAGGCATCTCTAATAGTTCAATTTAGGTTGGAAACGCCGACAACTAGAATTAGAGTGTTATCAATGAACAGGTGAAGTAACAAGGCTCCCCTAATTTCCAAACCTCCAAAGTTGGTAGAACCAATTCCTTCCCTTAGAATATCGTCGTAGTCAATTTCTTCACTATCAATACCTTCTCGGTCGTAATTTGACCGTTGACTTCCATTTAAAACATTTTCAAGAACATGCTTGGAAGACAGTGGACAGGAGCATTAGTTTACAGTGATCATAGGTGGGGTTGGTTCTGCTGCCCAGTGTTTTCTTCTGTCTTCCATGTGGCCGGAGATTTGGTTCATCTCCGATGACAATTAAAGATTTTCATGTTGTCTTCTGTTGGATACGATTTTGATGCCATCGATCGTTGAAAGTCAAGTTTGACTTCAAAACCGAAATCTACGTTTTGAGTAGATAAATCTGGACTATTTATTTGCTCAAAACCGATTAAGGGTGAATGAGAAATTAATTGTTCAAGATACGTTCAATGATGGCCGTCAGATCAAAGATCTGGCCAGATCGCAAGAAGGTGCGATCTGGAGCGTCGGATCAAAGATTTGAATGTGAAGAGGGAGAATGGATCTGAGGCGTCGGATTAAATGTTCTAATCTGACGGCCGAGATCAAGATGGATCTGAAGAGTTATAACTCTTCAGATCAATGGACGAGATTAAATGACCTTTAAAGGGTTATACCCTTTCGTTATGAATGGTCCAGATCTGTCCGAACCAAAGGATACTTACCTCTTCACTCAGTATAAATAGAACCCTCCACTAGATCATTTCATTCATTTTTCAATCATTCGAAGCATTCAAGCATCTAAGCATTAGAGAGCTCATCTTCTGCATCGAGAGTCCGAAAATCCTACGGAAAGGTTCGCCGGTCTCGGAATTTGAAGTGCTACTATTCCGAGACGACGTCGTTGTATTTTGGGAACGAATTGCTGCTATCCGCGAGCACCGTAGCGGAGCAATATCTTTTTACGGAGATAGTGTCCAACACTAGCCTCGATGTAAACAAATTCAGTTTGCTACCTCCCGGCAGCAACCTCCCGGAAGTTCCGACGGTCGAGTAAAATCGACTAAGTCAAATACCGCGGAGATTACAAAAAGGTCACAGGACCGCCTACAAGCGTAAAACGATATCAGCAAACTGATATGACGAGGATCAACGACGTTCCAACCGCCATCCCTCACGCCGAGAAGCCGGAGAAATTCAACGGAGCCGACTTCAAAAGATGGCAGCAGAAGATGCTGTTCTACTTAACCACGCTAAACCTTGTACGGTTTCTGCGTGAAGACCCGCCAGCCGCTATGAAAGACAATTCCGGTAGTAACGCTGCTCGTGATGCGTGGTCTCATGGTGACTTCTTGTGCCGCAACTACGTTCTGAACGCGCTGGACAACGCGCTATACAACGTATATTGCATGATCGAGACGGCCAAATCTCTGTGGGAATCACTAGAGAAGAAGTACAAAACCGAGAACGCCGGACTGAAGAAATTCATCGTCGGCCGGTTTTTGGATTTCAAAATGGTGGATTCCAAGAGCGTCACGTCTCAAGTCCAAGATATGCAACTGATAATGCATAATCTGGACGTCGAAGGCATGCCATTGAACGAGTCGTTCAAAGTAGCTGCGGTAATCGAGAAGCTCCCTCCGTCATGGACAGATTTCAAGAATTACCTAAAGCACAAGCAGAAGGAGATGGGACTTGAAGACCTTATCTTGAAGCTGCGAATAGAGGAGGATAATCGAAAATTATCCAACCCTAAAGGAACGAAGCGGACAATCGAAGACATGTCCAACCTGGCAGAACCAAAAGCCAAGAAGCCGAAGCAAACCAAACAGAAGGCTCAAGGCAAGAAGTTCAAGGGCTCCTGCTACAACTGTGGAAAAAATGGACACATGTCTAAAGACTGCAGATGCCCAAAGAAGACAACCAAGAGTCCGAAGAATGTTGCGAACCAGGTCGCAACTTCCACTGACATTGATCTCAGTACCTTGGATCTCACTGCAGTCGTGTTTGAAGCCAACCTGGTGGACAACCCGAGGCAGTGGTGGATCGATACTGGAGCAACCCGCCACGTCTGTTCCGACAAAGCGCTGTTCTCCAAGTATACCCCGATAAGTGGAAGAAAGCTCTATATGGGCAATTCAATGACATCCTCGATCGTTGGACTCGGGAAAGTAGTTCTTAAAATGACGTCCGGGAAGGAGCTAACTCTCATTGATGTGCTCCATGTTCCAGACATCAGAAAGAACTTAGTTTCTGGATCGACACTTGTCAAAGCTGGATTCAAACTAGTGTTCCAGTCCAACAACTTTGTACTAACGAAGAACGGTGTCTTCGTAGGCAAGGGATATATGGAACAAAATCTGTTCAAGATGGTTGTAATGACTATACACCGTGAATTTAATGGTAATAAAATAAAAGCTTCCAGCTATGTTGTTGAGTGTTTTTATTTATGGCATGATCGACTCGGACATGTTAACAATAATACACTAAAACGTCTCGTCAAACTAAATTTATTACCAAACATCGATATTGACGAAATGCACAAATGTGAAGTGTGCGTGGAAGCGAAAATGATGAGACTACCCTTTCACTCGGTGGAAAGGTCAACGACGCCTCTAGAATTAATACATAGTGATCTATGTGATTTAAAATTCGTGCAAACTAGAGGAGGTAAAAAGTACTTCATTACTTTTATCGATGACTGCACGAGGTTCTGTTATGTCTTTCTTTTAAGAAGTAAAGACGAAGCCTTAGAAGCTTTTAGAACCTATAAAACTGAAGTTGAGAATCAACTTGATAAATGAATTAAAACAATTCGTAGCGATAGAGGTGGAGAATATGGTGCACCGTTTGATGAATTCTGCTCAGAATTTGGCATTATTCATCAGACAACGGCGCCCTACTCACCCCAATCGAATGACGTTGCCGAACGTAAAAATCGAACACTGAAAGAAATGATGAATGCTTTGCTAATAAATTCAGGCTTACCCCAGAACTTGTGGGGGGAAGCTATATTATCAGCAAACCACATTCTCAATAAAATCCTTCACAAGAAAAATGACAAAACGTCATATGAACTATGGAAAGGCCGCGAGCCGTCATACAAATACTTAAAAGTGTGGGGGTGCTTAGCAAAGGTCGAAGTACCTAAGCCAAAGCAAGTAAAGATTGGACCTAAAACGTTCGATGCGATATTTGTCGGATATGCCCAAAACAGTAGTGCATATCGCTTCATAGTTCATAAGTCAGACATTCCTGATATTCATGTGGGTACAACCATTGAATCTCGGAATGCAATATTCTTTGAAAACGTGTTCCCAAATAAAAAGGGAAACGTTCAAAGTGATGACAACGAAAGTCCAAACGAAGATAACATTCCAGAACTTAGTTGTCATAAAAGGACTATTGACGATCAAATCGAAGAGCCACGACGGAGCAAACGGGCTAGAGTTGAGAAATCGTTCGGGCCGGATTTCATGACTTTTATGTCGGAAATGGAGCCAAGAACATTAAGTGAAGCTCTCTCTGGTCCCGATGCCCCATTGTGGAAAGAAGCAGTCAATAGTGAAATCGAGTCCATCATGAATAACCATACTTGGGAATTAGTAGACCTTCCTTCTGGTACTAAACCATTAGGTTGTAAGTGGATACTAAAACGCAAGTATAAAGCTGACGGATCGGTTGACAAGTATAAGACCAGACTTGTAGCCAAAGGGTACAAGCAAAAGGAAAGCTTAGATTACTTCGATACCTACTCACCGGTGACAAGGATTACGTTCATACGAGTGCTGATAGCTATAGCAGCACTGTATGACCTTGAAATACACCAAATGGATGTTAAGACTGCATTCTTAAATGGTGAATTGGAAGAAGAAATCTACATGGAGCAACCCGAGGGGTTCGTAGCTCCGGGAAAAGAGGACAAGGTGTGTCGACTTGTTAAGTCGTTGTACGGACTTAAACAAGCGCCCAAACAGTGGCACGAAAAATTTGACAAAATAATGTTGTCAAACGAATTCAAAATAAATGAATGTGACAAATGCATTTATGTCAAAAGCACACCTGAAAGCTATGTAATCATCTGTCTATATGTAGACGATATGCTTATAATGGGAAGTAATCATGATATAATCATGAATACTAAGAAAATGTTGACCAAGAATTTCGACATGAAAGATATGGGTCTAGCAGATGTCATATTGGGAATTAAAATTCTCAAGACATCCGATGGAATAGTTTTAAAACAATCCCATTATGTAGAGTCAATATTGAAAAGATTCAATGCATACGACCTCTCTACTGTCAAAACGCCGATGGATCTAAGTCAACACTTAGCAAAAAACCATGGTGAGCTCATATCACAATTGGAATATTCTCGGATAATAGGCAGTTTGATGTATCTCACAAACTGCACTCGCCCGGATATTGCCTGTGTGGTTAACAAATTGAGTCGTTTCACGAGTAATCCAAACGACACTCATTGGAAAGCATTAATGCGAGTTCTTAGATATTTGAAATATACTATGAACTACGGATTACATTACGGAAAATATCCCGCTGTTTTGGAAGGATATTGTGATGCTAATTGGATATCAGATACAAAAGACTCCAAATCGACTAGTGGATATGTATTCACGATCGGTGGGGGAGCAGTATCTTGGAAATCAACTAAGCAAACGTGCATTGCTCGGTCAACTATGGAATCCGAGTTTATAGCACTTGACAAAGCAGCTGAAGAAGCTGAATGGCTGCGGAACTTCTTGGAAGATATTCCGAGCTGGATGAAACCTGTGCCCGCCATACTTATCCACTGTGATAGTCAATCGGCGATTGGAAGGGCACAGAGTAGCATGTACAATGGTAAGTCACGACATATACGCCGTCGACATAATACCATTAGGCAGTTGATCTCGAATGGAGTGATTGCAATCGATTATGTCAAATCTAAAGATAATTTGGTAGATCCCCTTATGAAGGGGCTAAATCGAGATCAAGTATACTGCTCATCAAGAGGAATGGGATTAAAAATCTTTAACTAAAAACGGCTGTAGCGGTAATCCAACCTTGTTGACTGGAGATTCCAAGATCTTGGTTCAATGGGACAACGAAGTTACAGAAGTTGTGTAACAGCACAAGAGATGTGTTATCTCTATCCCAATCCTAGGATGAATTGGTACTGCCCTACCACATGTAGTGAGGCTAAGCTTATGCTTTTAATGACTTCTATACCTTTACAAGGTGGAGTATAGTAGGATACTCTTGATAGAAGTGTCACCTATGTGAGTGTGAAGACAGGCCGCTTCAATGAAACACTCATGAATCCAAGATGGTGTCCATGGCCGAAACGGAACCAACCCATGAGAACTAAAAGTAGGTGAGATGAGTCTCTGTGTGGGTGTTATTGTCTTAGTATACACCAACAGCTGAGCAATTCAAGACATCACGTTCACTGTGCAGCCTAGTATATTCGATAGCATTCCACTACGGAAGGTTCAAAGCTACAAGCTACCTATCCCGATGCATTGACTTATCGATTGGACTCTTGTAAAGTGTCAGCATGCATACATGCAATAAATGCATTAATTTCCATTCATGTGGGGGATTGTTGGATACGATTTTGATGCCATCGATCGTTGAAAGTCAAGTTTGACTTCAAAATCGAAATCTACGTTTTGCGTAGATAAATCTGGACTATTTATTTGCTCAAAACCGATTAAGGGTGAATGAGAAATTAATTGTTCAAGATACGTTCAATGATGGCCGTCAAATCAAAGATCTGGCCAGATCGCAAGAAGGTGCGATCTGGAGCGTCGGATCAAAGATTTGAATGTGAAGAGGGAGAATGGATCTGAGGCGTCGGATTAAATGTTCTAATTTGACGGCCGAGATCAAGATGGATCTGAAGAGTTATAACTCTTCAGATCAATGGACGAGATTAAATGACCTTTAAAGGGTTATACCCTTTCGTTATGAATGGTCCAGATCTGTCCGAACCAAAGGATACTTACCTCTTCACTCAGTATAAATAGAACCCTCCACTAGATCATTTCATTCATTTTTCAATCATTCGAAGCATTCAAGCATCTAAGCATTAGAGAGCTCATCTTCTGCATCGAGAGTCCGAAAATCCTACGGAAAGGTTCGCCGGTCTCGGAATTTGAAGTGCTACTATTCTGAGACGACGTCGTTGTATCTTGGGAACGAATTGCTGCTATCCGTGAGTACCGTAGCGGAGCAATATCGTTTTACGGAGATAGTGTCCAATACTAGCCTCGATGTAAACAAATTCAGTTTGCTACCTCCCGGCAGCAACCTCCCGAAAGTTCCGACGGTCGAGTAAAATCGACTAAGTCAAATACCGCGGAGATTACAAAAAGGTCACAGGACCGCCTACATCTTCTTCGCGCCAGAACCTAAAGAACTAAAATATGTGAAACAAAAGATGTACGGAAATGTAACTGACGCAAACTTGAAGAATGCACTCTGACAAACTCTACAAAGAAATGAACAGGCCAAGAAGATTGTCAAAGCTTATGGAAGAATGAAAATGCAATTACTTAGAAGATTGTTCATTGCCTTCTTTCTTGTTCGATCATCCACAATTTAAGGATGTTAGGATTCTGAAAAGAAAAAGAAAAAAAAACCCAGCAGCCAGGTCATTTTGTATCATTGTGTTTGTTTTTCAGAAGCACTAGAATCCATGTTTAGGTTGAGGAATTCATCTACCAAGGATACAAATGATTGTCCTTTCTAATCGTTAAATCCTAAATCCACATCACATAGCCGGGTTAGTTGAACCTACAATCAAAATGGAAACACTCTATTATATCTATGATGGACATTTTAGATTGTCATGATGGAATACCTTCTATTTCTTTAACATCAGATTTGGTTCCAATGAATAGTTATTCCATTCGTGATGATCTTTTGACAAATTGTTATTCTTGCATTTGATTATGATATAAAATTAGAATATCAACTCGGAACAAATCATTATTCCATCTCAATCTGATCCTGTCGACAAGCAGAGAGGAGTCTCACTCGGGCAGCGTGGCAGGGGGGGGGGGAGGGGGTCGGACGCTTCGAAGCCTGAACCGGGTTAGCGGTGGAACAGTAAGGAGGTAACAATGCAGCAAGAGCCAATCCCCCCCTTAGAGCATCAGGCGACCCTTATATAGGGAGGGAGGCGACCCCTTGTCCTGTCTTGACTATCTTTTCTCATAAAGGCTCAATCTTTTGGCAGCCTTAGTCTTCCCGAGGATCAAGCTAGGCCGCCAAACAGTCATTCACCTGTCTTCGTTGTCAACCTGTTCTCAGCATTAATGTTTGATGTTATGAGATGGCGTGTTTACAGCAAATGTCTCTTCCTCATAATGGAGGGATTCTGTGTATCTTTTCATACATAGTTAGGTCTAATCGTTATTAAATGGTTATGATAGTAGGCTTATCTTCGCCCTTATCGTGTGGTCCCGTAACTCCGTCCTATCCGGTCAGTCGACCAAAGGGGGTAGTCCGTGCAAGCCCGACCTCCTGATATTCGATCGTTCTAACATGGGGCAAGTCGTCCCATGGTGAGACAGGTCATTCTGGGTACCCGACCGTCCGGTTTGGTGACCGAGTGTGTTCGTCGGAAGCTCAGTTACCAGGGCGCAAGTTGGCTTCCTGGCACGGGGCTAATTGTCCTAAGTGCCCGCCCTCCAGGTCATCCGACCAGGAACGTCCGACCGGGTACTTCCGACTGGCATCCAAATACTTGAATGTAAGCCAATATCTTGGGGTGGAGCGAGTCGTTCTCGAGTGCCCGCCCGTCCGGTTGTCAAACCGGGCACGTCCGACCGACCCTCAATCACCGGGCCAGAAGATGAGCTTGAGTACCCTATCAGATAAAATGCCATTCGGGTTACTCGTTGGCTGCATCTGATTTTTGTAAAATAAAAATAAGCAGGCATTTAAGCAGACAGTAAAAATATTTAGATGCAGCAGTCTGATAAGAAAAGAGTAGAGTTTAGGAATAGTTATCCGGTTGAAGCGCTGGCGTGCCGACTGTCCTTAGAGAATTGATTGCCGCCCTACAGTGCAAAGACTCCCGGCAAAATCCTCCCAAGATTCGATAACCTCGCGACGTTCGTAGGTGCACTCCAAGACGAACGCTGCCTTCGGACACAACCTCTGATCGCACGAGAAGAAGCCTCAAGACTCACAAAACCGGAACAGAAAGAAGAAGAGAAGAAAATTGAGAAGGAGATGATTCCGTAAGTCCCTTCTATTCCCCCTTTTATAGATCCGAAGAGGCAGTCTATTGCCTCTCCGCCTGAGGAGTCGTGGCTCGCGGCCACTCGAAGCGTCGCGCCGTGCGACGCTTAATTCCTCAAAAAAATAAAAGGTAAGAAAGAAAATAAAAAATAAACCAAATTGGTTTAGGAACCAAATCAAAAATCTGTAAAACCGAACCGCGCCACCCGCAAGCGCGAGGCCCACAGGCTGGGGATTTGCACCCCCCCTGCGCGTGATAATCGCGTGTGTCGCGCCCGATTTATGGATTTTTGGCCCAGACCCCCTGAAACCACCTGGTTTGGTCTCAGCCTGCGCATGCGTGTAGGTCCTCTTAATCTTTCTAAGCATAGTAGGAATGACTTGATATATAAGGCATTCCAACTATCTTGGCTTAGCAATGTGGGACTAAACACATACACCATCTCCTTCAATATATTTGAAATTCAACATAAAAATTCAACAATCCCCCACAAATTTCAAATTATTTTGGTAATAATAATAATAATAATAATAATAATAATAATAATAATAATAAAAAATAGGTCTTGAGGCTTTGTCGTAATGAGCTTTCAGTGAAAATACCTTCCGGTTTGAATTTTCACCTAAGTAAATCAATCTTATTCACACAAGTTTGAAGTGAACTAAATCTTGAACTTAAACCTTTAATATGTGAAAATCAATTGGCAACAACTCATCACAGGCGACGATTGAATCCTTCTGGGTTGGTGCATTATGGCCATGCCACCGAATCTTGTTTCATAAGTGTTAAGGAGAGTTGCCCAGACCCCCCACACTGCGGCCTCACAGTTACACTTGCATAGGTGAGTTCTCCAAGGATGTACTGCAAGCGTCCTGTCATAAAGACCTCGAACTCATTAAGAGCCTTAAGCTCATCCTTACTAGCAGTCAAACATCTATCCAGGGAAGAGACTTTGAGATTTATATCACAATTAATTTATGCTAATGCTTCACCCTTATAGCTTGTTTATACCACATTGAACCTACTTCTTCGGATCTCCAATCAAATAGGTTGGGTTGCCGTTATAGATGAAACCAGAATAGGCCTCAGTCCCATTCCCTTACTAGATCTCTTGATTTTCTCAGAATCAAGTCCTTTTGTGAGTGGATCAGTAATATTGTCTTTTGAACTTACAAAGTCCAATGACACCACTCCTAGAGACACTAACTCACGAATAGACTTCAATCTTATTCGTACATGTCTCTTCTGTTTCTGGTTATACTTGGAGCTTCTAATCTGAGCTATTGTTGTTTGATTATTACAGTTCACTGAAATAAGAGGTATTGGCTTCATAATCAAGGGAATCTCAGTAAGAAGACCCTTAAGCCAATCAGCTTCAGTTACTGTAGTATCCAAAGCACACAATTCTGCCTCAGATGTAGAACGGGATATGATCATCTGTTTAACAGACCTCCAAGCAACCTCACCGCTTCCAAGTGTAAAAACATAGCCAGTAACGCCTTTACACTCAGCAGTGTCAGCTATCCAGCTGGCATCACTATATCCCTCTAGGACTGCAGGGAACCTCCCATAACACATGCCTAAGGATATAATACCCTTTAGGTATCTGAGTACTCTGTCTAATGCATCCCAATGTGTTCTGTCCAGACAGCTGGTAAACCTGCTCAATTTAGTTATAGCAAATGAAATATCAGGTCTAGAACAATTTGCCAAATACTTAGACTACCAATTATTTGGAAATATCTCAATTGAGACACAGCCACGCCACTCTTATTCTTGTGGAGAGTCTTTGAAGGATCATAGGGTGTGACTACAGATTTTATGTGGCTATAGTCATATTTCTCTAAAACTTTCTCAACATAGTGTGCCTGAGAAATTGTTATTCCATCAGTTGAGCGAGTCAACTTCAGCCCTAAAATCACATTAGCACAACCCATATCCTTCATATCAAACTTACCACTTAAGAGAGCCTTGGTCTCGTTAATAATTGAACGGTTAGATCCAAAAAGTAAAATATCATCTACATATAAACATAAAATGATACATTTATCACCTTTCATTTTAGTATATACGCATTTATCATAGTCATTAATTTCAAAGCCAAATGATAGCATAACTCTATCAAATTTTTCGTGGCATTGCTTTGGGGCTTGCTTCAAACTATAAAGAGATTTTACTAACTTATAGACTTTATTCTCACTTCCAGAAACTACATATCCCTCTGGCTGATCCATATATATTTCTTCTTCAAGATCTCCATTAAAAATGCCGTTTTGACATCCATTTGATGGACCTCAAGATGATATATGGATGTCAGTGCTATCAATACTCGGATTGTAGTAATTCTAGTAACAGGGGAATAAGTGTCAAAATAGTCAATCCCTTCTTTCTGTTTGAATCCCTTAGCAACCAGGCGGGCTTTGAACTTATCTACTGACCCATCAGGTTTTAACTTCCTCTTAAACACCCATTTACATCCAATGGTGGTACAACCAGGAGGCAAATCCACTAACTCCCAAGTGGCATTAGAGATAATAGAGTCCATTTCATTTTTAATAGCTTCTTTCCAGTGTTTAGCTTCAGGAGAAGCCATTGCATCTCTATATGTCACAGGGTCACCTTCTATATTATAGGTGATAAAGTCTTGGCCTAAATCCTTAGACACACGTTGCCTCTTGCTCTTTCTCAATTCTGTACACTCACTAGATTCATCTAATCTAGACTGACTTGAGGAAGGTACACCCACTAAGGATAATGGGACCTCTATAAAGGCAGAGTCTTCTCTAGTAGGAGTACTAGAAATAGACTGAGGTGCTCTAGTCTTCATAGGAAATATATCCTCAAAGAATGTAACATCACGAAGCTCCACAATAGTGTTTGCTTCTATTCCAGAAATTTCTGATTTAATAATCAGAAACCTATATGCAGAACTATTCTGAGCATAACCCAAGAAGGCACCATCTACAGTCTTCGGACCAAGTTTTTTCCTTTTATGTTTAGGTACTAGTACTTTTGCAAGGCACCCCCACACTTTAAGATATTTCAAACTTGTCCTTCGACCTTTCCAAAGTTCATATTGGCTTTTATCCCTTGACTTCATAGGTACTCTATTTAACTCATGACAAGTAGTGTATAGAGCCTCCCCCCATAAGAAGTTGGGTAACCCAGAACTACCTAACATGGAATTAATCATATCTTCAAGGGTTTGATTTTTGCGTTCTGCTACACCATTAGATTGAGGACTATATGGAGCAGTGATCTCATGAATTATACCTGAATCTTGACAGAATTTTTGAAACAGGTTTGGGGTGAACTCTCCACCCCTATCAGACCTTATCCTCTTAATGGTTTGGTTTGTTTGATTTTCAGCTTCAGATTTAAAGATCATAAATTTATCTAAAGCTTCATCTTTAGTTTTTAGCAAATAAACATAGCAATAATGAGAGTAATCATCAATGAAGGTAATGAAATACCTTTTATGACCTCTCGTTATTATACCGTTAAACTCACAACAGTCGGTATGAATTAATTCTAAAATATTAGAATTTCTATCAACTGATTTGAAGGGTTTACGAGGCTGTTTATATTGCACACAAACTATACATTTTTTCTTATTATTTATGGCATGCTTAGGAATCATGTCAAGATTCATCATCCTTTTTACAATTTGAAAATTAACATGTCCTAATCTATCATGCCACACATCATAAGACTCAATGTTATAAGAACAACCAATATTACTAGTTTTATTTATAGTCGTATTTTCAACATTGAGTTTAAATAAACCTTCATTAAGGTAACCCTTTCCAATAAAGGTTCCTAAATGTAACAATACAACTTTACTACATTTGAAGTTTAGCTCATAACTAGCACAAACTAATTTTGACCAGCTAATCAAATTCCATCGGACAGCTGGAACATGATGCACCTCATGCAGTGACAGGACCTTCCCTGAGGTAAACCTCAAGTTAACTAGTCCAATCCCTAACACTCTGGTTGCAGAATGGTTCCCCATGGTTACGGAAGTGCCTTCAATTACCTGATAAGTAAGAAAGGCAGAACGATCAGCACAACAGTGCACATTAGCACCTGTATCAACTAACCACTCATTGGGTTGATAAATCAAATTTAGTTCAGGGTTAAAGGAAACAAACCCATTGCTGGTGCTGGTCATAACATTGACCTGTGCCTTGGTGTTGGGCACATTGCCTTGGTTCTTCTTCTTGTCCTTCCGCTCAGGATAGAATTTGACAAAATGTCCAACTTGTCCACAAGCCCAGCACGGCCTAGTCTCATGCTTCTTCTGAACCTTTGATTTGGGTTTCATTTTGTTCTTCATTTTTTGGTTTTTGAATTTGTTCTTGTCAGAAGAGACCACCACATTTGCTTTTGGAGCAAAATCCATAGGCATCCCCTTATCATCATCCTTATGTTGCTTCCGATGTTCTTCCTCGATATTTAAGGCAATCATTAAATCTTCAAGAGAGATTTTACCTCTCCTGTGTTTAAGTGTCATGCCAAAATCTTCCCAACTCGGAGGCAACTTTTCGATAATAGACAAGACTTGAAGTTTCTCGGGTATTGGCATATCTCCCTCAGCAAGACCGTGAATCAAAATTTGAAATTCATGGGTCTGCTCAATGACAGATTTACCCTCAACCATTTTGAAGTTTAAGGACTTCCCCACGGTGTACTTCTCTAAACCAGAGTCCTCGGAGTTATATTTTTTATCCAAAGATTTCCATAACTCTTTGGCCGAGGTTGTAGAGCAGTACACATCAAATAGTGCGTCTGAGAGGGCAGACAGGATTCTCCCATGGCAGAGATAATCCCTTTGTTTAAACCTCTCGGTGGAAGCACTACGGGCAGGTTCTTCTTCATCAGGTGAAGGAGGATCCGATTCTATAACGGAGAAAAGCCCCGGCGTAGTAAGCCAAAACTTCATCCGTTGTTGCCAAGGTTTGAAGTTTTGCCCGGAAAACCTCTCGGGTTTGGCGCTAGCCTCATCAGACCCCGACGTTCTAATATTTAACATGTCTACTTAGGCACAAATCAATTCTCTAAGATTGTTATTTGAAACAGTAAATGTAATATGCACCAAAGCAGCAGACAATAAAAATATTTAGATGCAGCAGTCTGATAAGAAAAGAGCAGAGTTTAGGAATAGTTATCCGGTTAAAGCGTCGGCGTGCCGACTGCCCTTAGAGAATTGATTGCCGCCCTACGGTGCAAAGACTCCAGGCAAAATCCTCCCAAGATCCAACAACCTCGCGACGTTCGTAGGTGCACTCCAAGACGAACGCTGCCTTCGGACATAACCTCTGATCGCACGAGAAGAAGCCTCAAGACTCACAAAACCGGAACAGAAAGAAGAAGAGAAGAAAATCGAGAAGGAGATGATTCCGTAAGTCCCTTCTATTCCCCCTTTTATAGATCCGAAGAGGCAGTCTATTGCCTCTCCACCTGAGGAGTCGCGGCTCGCGGCCACTCGAAGCGTCGCGCCGTGCGACGCTTAATTCCTCAAAAAAAATAAAAGGTAAGAAAGACAAATAAAAAGTAAACCAAATTGGTTTAGGAACCAAACCAAAAATCTGCAAAACCCAACCGCGCCACCCGCAAGCGCGAGGCCCACGGGCTGGGGATTTGCACCCCACCCCTGCACGCGATAATCGCGTGCGTCGCGCCCGGTTTATGGATTTCCGGCCCAGACCCCCTGAAACCACCTGGTTTGGGCTCAGCCCACGCATGCATGTAGGTCTCCTTAATCTTACTAAGCATAGTAGGAATGACTTGATATATAAGACATTCCAACAGCTCTTGGCTTAACAATGTGGGACTAAACACATACACCATCTCCTTTAATATATTTGAAATTCAACATAAAAATTCAATAATTTTGACCGTCCGTGTGTCTGCCTGAAGTTGCCATACTGGACGGGCGAATCCACCCCACTGGATCAGCACCATACGACATCGGGCACACCTACCCGACTGGATCACAATCCTTAGCTATTTCCTTTTACTAATCTCAGGAATATTTATTGCAATATGTTAGGTTGTTATCAGCAAACGAATAAGAAATATGTATTCCTACTTTACTCTGCCACATAGAAGGACAACCAAAAAGATAATCCCTTTTTCAGGTTCACAGACTAAACACCGAGTTACTTGTCTGTAAATGCAAGTCATAGTGAGAACAAAAGGGAAGACAAACAAATGCAAAAATCTACAAGGCTGTGTAAGAACATATAGTTGACTTATTAATAAGTCACACACTTCTGATGTGCAACTCGATTAAGGAAAAGGCAGTATCAGACATGTTAGACATGTCTAGATATTGATATCCATTTTTTCTATTGAAGCATCGAAAGATCATGGTTGTCTAAATAGATTCAGTCTTTCAAAGTGGAACAAGGAATAATGAAGTGCGTAAGAAGAGATGATGGATAGTAGAAACTACAACCGTCTTTCTTTTCCTAGAAATTTCATCGCCTCCAAACGATGATTCTGATTGAGAATCACTAGTATCACCTAGTTCAGCATTTTCCCCTAGTTCTTTCCTTTTCTCTGAGACCTTAAACTGCCAAAAAAATTGCTTACCCAGTACAAATTAAGCTTTACAAAATCATCCCGTGGCTTTTCCATCATCCAAACATCATAAAAAAAACACAACTTTGCTACGAATCGAAGGTGTACCTTAACCGATCTGATGCTAGCATAGGCATAAAACCTCACGTTCTATCCAAAATATATATATATACCTATTAATCTTATATATAATTAAATTTTATAAAATATAAAATATTTTAATATTTTATAAAATTTTCTAAATTATTAAAATTTATGTAAATATATTAAATAAAAAATATTTTAATATTAAAAAAATAGGGAACAACTCCATGAATATGGAGTTGCTCCCTGGGTCTCTATTCACGAAGGAGCTCCCTCTCTCCATGTCACAACGGGAGTTTCGGATACTTTAAGCTCCGTTTATTTTTCTTCTTTGGGAGAGTTTCTCTGCTTTCTCCCAATCAAAGAGAGTTTCTCTGCTTTCTCCCAATCCGGTTCTGGTCAGATGTGGTTCAAACTGATAAAGCATCATGACGGCTAAGGAGGATATTTAGGATGATAACTTATCATTCTGTTGTTGCACGCCCCAAGAGCATTACTCATTCGATAAGTAAGGGTGATAACTAAGGGTATTGAGAGGTTATTTTTAAGGAGGGTTGTGAAATTAAAATCAAAGTTATAGAAAACATTAAAGTTGAAATGTATAGTTTAAGAATAATAGTAAAAATTTAAATTTAATTTTTTATTTCAAAATTAATAATATAGGTGGGACAGTAATTAATGAAGTATAAAAAATGATAATATAGGGTTCACATAAAAATTGTAGAGAGCTTTTTTATTTTGAAAAGAATGATAAATTTTTATGTGATATTTAGATAACACATTGAAGGCTATAAAAAACTTCACAATTCTAACTATTAGAGATATCTTAAACCATTGTTAGTGATGAAATGAGAATGAAAGTTAAATTTATTTTAAGGAAAATGACCTCATATCTAACTCAAATACCATGTATTAAGGTGATATTTTGTAGGAAAAAAAAGTGATTACGTTAAAATGAAAGTAGTTTAAAATTTTGGATGGTAGGTTTGAAGTGTATTTGTACTAAATTGGTTTAATTTTGTGTCTAAACAATTAATTTTTTTTGGGTTGTTTGGGGCAACGAGTAAATTTGCACGACAACCGGGCCGTGGGCGCAGACGCAGCGCGCGGACGGCGAGAGGTTCGCGAAGGGATCCGCGCCATATTTCATTAATTCTGCATCGCCAATTGCTACGCGCCGCGTGTACCACCTAGATCGCAGTCGGTTCCACCCCGTGGCGGCGTGCGGTGCCACGTGGCCCTATTTGCCGGCAGGAAAATTTTGGCGGGAAGCCGAGGGAAGGCGGGAAACTACGCCATTTCAACCGATTCCAAAATATATATACAAGATTTTGTATTCATTGCGCCGATGTTTATTTTGTTTGATAAGGATAAAGTCATACTTTTTAAAAGGACATTGTGAATTTTGAATTCATTTCCACATAAATCTTAAATTATTATTTTGGTTTTTTGTAAGAGTATTTTTTTTCTCATTTTATTGTTGCGTTTTAAAATAGATTTTTGTGTTTTGCAAAAGATCATATTTTACTTTTTTTTCGTGATTTTTTTAATTTAGGATGACCGGCCCGGCCTCACAGAAGTTTCTCACCGGCCGCTAGGATAAATCGGGAAACGATCACAGTGGGCAGTTTAGAAGCCCAACGTCCTAGGATTCGTCCTCCATTTGGAGAAAAAATTTCTACAAATACACCATAGCTGAGGATCGAATCACGAATACATGAGATAACGATCATATTTGACTTTGAATGTTATATATCTTGATCTCACAGTCATTTAAAGATACATAAAAAAAAATAAATAGATTATTATATGAGAGAATATTTCTTTTAATTTTAATGAAAATTAATTTTTATTTTATCTTACAATTCTATTATATGATGATAAACTCGATCAAATCCAGAAAGTTAAAATATATTTTCCTAAAATCCTGAGTGGATATCTCATTTCAAGTAATATGCAGGACAAACACATAGAAATGAAGAATCTATCAGAGGTGTACATGTTCTTTCAACTCGAGGAATAATAATCATGAGATTAGTCGTACTTGGCATCCCATGCAATGCATGCATGTATAAAATTCATATATGTATAAATATATATAGTGAAGAACATAGGATTCTCATCGAAAAGATTCGTGATGACGCATGCAAATCTAACACTTCCTCTGAGAAATAATAAATATAAAAACAAACAATCATAGAATTTAAAAATGATAATGATGCGTTAAAGTGGTGGAGGAGGAATGATTAATAGAGTGAAGAATGTGTGGGAGTTGCACGGATGGGTTAATAGTTTTATGAAAGATTTAGATAAAGGAGGATCATGGAAATTGGGATTGCAAAGTGGAGAACAGATTAGGGTTCTTGGATACCTTTGCACGGAGGGTTCTTGTTTTTTTTTTCTCTACTGGAAATAAAGACATGGAAAGTTGTATGAAATTGATATTTCAGACTTCAAGAGCCGAGCAATAATAAAATATTTATTTTCTGCTGATTCCAGCTTCTATGCCCTTTTCGATGCTACCAATATTTTTGGTCATTATGCCCAACTGTAGGGAATTATGCAGAGGTTTCCAATTTCTTTGAGGTATGTTTGCCTAAAAACATGGAAAGAGAAAAGAGAATCAAAGAAAAGATAAAATGGATGTATATATTTTTTATCTCTTGTTTGAATGCGTTACTTTGAAAAAGGGTAAAATAATTTGATTAGAACAATTGAAGTATAATCATCAGCCAAGATTTTGAACAATTGTTGCTCTGTTGACAGTCGCAATAAGTCGAATGATTTTTTTTCCTTTGAATTTTTTTTATGTGGGTACAATTGTAACTCAATTCGTCAGTATTCTTATCTAAAAGATTTAGACCATCAGATTTTGATGTCGATAACAATCAAAGAATCTGATGGTTAACATTTGACTCTACAGTTCAGGTTTTATATTGTCAGAGTTGTCGAGTTTTATAAAAAATGAGCGACGTCTTCAGTTTCAAATAAAGAAGAAAAACAATCACTTGTATAAGAGTAACTCATATTATTCCCAGAATTATCGAAATAGAAATACTTAATATTATTATTGATTTCATGCCAACAACAGCTTCTAAAGACAGAAGACAAGAAAAGATGCATCGCAACATAACTCAAGACCACATAATCACACGCAATTCGCTAGTTCAATCTCACATCTAATTGAGAGAGTTTCCAACATCAATCACAAACCGATATTTGACATCTCTGTTAATGAGTCTTTGAAGAGCTTCGTTGACGTAAGAAATGCTAATAACTTCAATCTCAGGGTATACTTGGTTCGCCGCGCAAAAGTGGAGCATTTCTTGTATCTCTTTTGTGCCTCCTGTCACGCTCCCAGCTATACTTCTCGCGCCTACATTGGATTGAACAGAATAAAGCATCAGAGCCAATTCAACATTATATTGAAGTGTTTTCTAGGATGATAGAGCAACATGATAAGAACAGAACAATACCGAGGTTTAGGCTTGCAGGAGATAATTTGATCTCACTCGGGAAGCCTACGAGGGCCAAAACACCCTCTACCGTCAATAGGTTGATGTAAGGATCAAAAGGATGATCGCCGGAGGCAGTGTCAACCATGAAATCCAATGATCGTGCCAAGGACTGAGCAAAAAAAGTATAGAAGATACATTAAATACAGTAACAGAATGCACCAATCACACATATAGGTTTGTTTTATATTTATTCTTTTCTCTTTTTCCTAGAGAAATTATCGGTTTCATGTCATAAATAGTTACGTGCTTGCACTCTAGTTTTTATATAGCTTGCATAAACTTAAATGGCAATTATAAAGAAACTCCTAAACGGATTAAGATTCCATTTAAGATGAGCAATTGTAGAGAGAGATTTAAGATATGCTGAACTAAATACTTTGAAGCAGTATAATCGAGCACAAACATGATGGAAGTGACATATTATACCATCATCTGTTGCTTGTCTGATGAAAGCACAAATTTGTCAGCTTTTAAGATATTCAGGGCTTCCTCCTTCTTGGACTCACTAGTACTGAACACTGTTACTTTCAAACCGAATGCTTTACCCAACTTCACAGCCATATGACCGAGGCCACCGAGCCCTATAACTCCCAGTGACTTACGGGTTGGTTCATCTTATGGCGCATCATGGGACTGTAAACTGTGATGCCTGCACATAGCAAAGGTGCAGCCTTATCCAAAGGGTAGCCATCAGGTATCTTGTAGCAGAACCTGCTCGAAGGACAACAATGAAAGGATACCACTCAAGTAATTGAGCTAAACAAGTGCAGCTTAAAATTGTAAATCCCACTCAGATCGTAATTGTTTCTGCTCTTCATATTATCTACTAGAAATAATTGCTAAGTTTCTAAATTTTGAATAGATTATGGTTAAGCTGACAGTCACAGAACAGGACTCACCTTTGATGAACAACAATATAGCTGGAGTATCCCCCTTTCGTCACTGTACCATCTGAATCGATTGCATTGAAGGTAAGAGCTCGATTGGAGCAAAAGCTCTCTCGTCGGTCATTGCAATGCTGGCATTCCATACAAGAGTTTACAATTGTCCCTACACCAACATGGTCACCCACTTTGAATCCTCCAACATTGGGACCCGTTGCTGTGACCACTCCAACAATTTCATGCCTGAAACATTTATTTTGATAAGAATTTTAAAAAAGTATTTTTTTTTTAACATGAATAGGTTTTTCACTTTTTCGAGTTAATAATTCTTAAAGTCAATAAGTTTATATGAACCAATTTTACCTGATTAGTATTTGCGTTTCCTTAGTTAATTTCTTTTAGACCAGATGGTGCTTGCTTTGGTTACATATTATACAAAAAACCAATAAACCACCACAAAGTCCTAGATTTGATATATATACGAGCACATCAACTAGTGATATTTACAGTAAACACATCTTTTATGAAGAAGCATTTTCACAGTCAAAGTAGAAACGATCAATCTATGAGAACTGGAAATAGCATACCCTGGAACCACCGGGTACATCGAGTCACCGTGTAAGTTCTTGGTCCAAACAACATCAGCATAACAAACTCCACAATATTTTATCTTTATAGAAACATCATCTGCTCCAACATATCTGGAAAAAAAAACAAGTTAGAAGAAGCTCCTCAGTGAAGTAACAAGATCTGAAGCATTTGCTAATGCCTAAAAGTCATTTCCGAAGTCATATCCTCTTCATACTTTTAGTTCTTATCCCTTATAAACAATACTTCAGCAAACTAATTACCATGTATCAGTTGTCCAAATGAGTTAACAGTTGAGGGGAATTATGAGGAACATAAGCAATTGAAATTTTGCATTATCTTAAGCACACCTGCGATCAAACCTATAAGGTGATAGGAGTCCAGATACATCTCTTGCAGCCCAAGAGAGACAATTTCCAATGCCAACTTCAGCTTCCATTGTTCAGTTAGCCACTTACTCTACGAAAGAATAGAATGTCAAATGATACAAAGCTTACGAAAAAATTCTTCCTGTACTAGATTTTACATGTCCACTTAGAGAAAACAAAAGAAACACAATAAATCAGCATGTTGAATAACATGGCAAAGCTTTTTTTTATAGAAAGGGAAATTGGTATGAACATAACATACAAATCAAGGGCTGAGGACGTATGAGGTTTACTCCATTCAAAGTAGTCTCTGTCTATCTATTTCTTGAAATTAAATATTTTTTCCACTAAAAATAAACACAAACTGAGTATCAGTAGCTAGATTGGGCTGAGACACAAATAAGCCATCAAGACAATCTTTAATTTTCATCTGAATAAGTCATCATGATACACTATTTATTTTCACTTGTCCGCCTTAAAATATTAGATCTTTTGAAGGTTAGCAAACTCATGATGCAATGGATTTCAAACAGAAAAGAAAAGTACACTCATACTAAAAAGGTTCACTCGTCAGATTTTTGGAATTCTTTCCAAAACCTATACAACTCAAGAAAAAACTAATCTTTAACCAAACCCTTCTTTCTAAAATCTATGAGATCGAAGAAGATGAAACCACAACCGATCACAAATCCAAGCCACAAATCCTCCATACACAATCCTGAAAATCTCTTAACAAGATGAATATAAACAAGCACGAACGTAATATTGGGGATATCCCAAGCTCAAACAAAGCAGGCTAAATACATGACAAAACCATCAGCGGATAGTAAAATTTCCGGAGGCACACAAAGGACAAAACAAAAAACAGAGAATTGTGCGTTCAATTTTACCTTTTTTTTTTAAATATAGTTGGATTTGTTTAGTTCCAGAAACAGCGAGCTCTGAGTGGCTTCGCTTGGCGTCGCATCGGATGCGTACCTAACTTTCAGTGGCTGCGCTTCCTTCTTCAAGCCTTCTTATTTATCGCAGACTATCGCCCTACTTTTTTCAAATGCCCTCCTAGAGTTTACATTTTACTAAAGTTTTCTCATAAGTTTGGAAATTCCATCATGTAGTTGATGGTAAAATAAACCATGTTAAATTATGGGGAGTATTTGAATAGCCGTAAACTAGAAGGGGTTGAATTTGATTACATGACGTGTGGGATGACGATTTTTGAATTAACTACCCATCATTTTTAAAATATAACTAGTTGACCGTTCAACGCAATTAACCGCATACAATACTTATCTTCTAGTGCCTTTTTATAACGTCAAAAAAATATTTAAATCTAAAATAACAATTGATTATCATAGTTTTTATTTACTATTTTAAAAATTAATATATCAAAAAATAATATGTTTAGTGGAGTCATATTATTATTTAAAAAATAAAATGATGTAGTATAAGTAAAAAAAACTTAAAATTTGGTAGAAAAATAAAAAAATGAAAGAAATATTATATTATGTTTGAATTATGAGCTGGATTGTAATTAGTATTAGTAAGATAACTAATTTATTTGTTTATTTTTATCAAAAATCAATAGAATTTAGAAAAAAGTATAAAATAAACCTAGTAAAATTAGGGTTACATTAATATGTCAAGAATGAAAATATGTACTCAAGAATGATAATAAGAATCAGATTTTATATTTTTTATATTTGTATTTATCTATTATATTCATTCTCATACCTTATATCCATATATGTATATTTAATTTTCATCCTCATCCTCATCTCTATATTTATCAGGATTGTATATCTATATCCTATTCATCATCTTATTATTATCTATATTTTTTTTTAAAAAATAAATTATTTTAATAAACTTATAAATATTTATTAAATTCTTAAAATAAATTATTGTGGGTGAGGATAAAATAAATGATCGTGGATGAGGATGGTTAGTGGAAAAGAAGATGGGATTCATCTGAATGACTATAAACTAAGTTTTCTTTCCTAATAAAAATGAGATATATATCATATACCAGATAAGATATAAATAGAATTTTATCACATTCATTTTTATACCTGTTCCAGAAGGAGTCGACAACGATGGCTAAACACCGGGGTTCTGCCCACGTGAAAGTTGACAGGAGGGGAGGAACTCTACGCCCTGCGAGATCAACACGAATGTTAGGGGAACACGCCGGAGGTTGTCCGGCGGAGCCCACTCCGACGCTCAAGTCAGTACTTCGATGGAAAAAGGTCGCCTGTGTAACGATCATCGTAATCATTAAACCGGGTCCGTTTTAAGAATGAGGGCGATAATGGCCGTGGATTACGGGTTCTGATCCTCCCGTGATTATTGACAACCTTATCCATGGAGCCCGCAAATAGGGGGCCCATTATTCGAGGTCGAAGGTGACTTGGGTTTCACTTCCTCGAGGTGACCTCAGGGTCTTCTGGCCCGAGTGACCTACGGGCGGTCTGCTCCCCGAGGCAGTCTTGGGTCCCGACTTCTCGAGGTGATCACGGGAGGGGGTTTCTCGATTGGCTCTTCCAGGGTATGTATCCCGAGGGGAGCCCGGAGGGATTTCGAAGAGGAGTAGCTCAGACTCGTCGTGTCGTGCCACGCAGCTTCTTTATCCCCCGTGTCCGCCACGGGCTATTCAACTCTATCACAAGTCCCTCCCTTCAAGTCTGATCGAAGGAGGTGTGGCTGACTGATCGGACTAGTGTTGTGATGAAGAAGCTGGGTCTAGATGATCTCCTCCTTTTTTACTACTTCATTAGCGGCCCCTGGGGCCCTAAGATGTAGCCTATGCCACCCGGGCCTCCGGGTGATTTTTTGAATATGTCCTGCATTTCCATAAATTATGTGGTGCCGCTCTTATGGATATTTCAGGCCCTGTATAAATACCTGGGGTCTTACAATGGCAATTCAGTCGTCTCCCTAATGCAACCTCGCCACGTGGTCCTTCCCCCTTGGTGCGGTAAACTCTTACCGATGCTCGCCGCGGGCCATACGAAGCGACAACAATAAGGGCTAGCGGCTCTTCGAGAGGACCAATCAGCGCCCTTGACGTGCCGCTCCCTCATTGTGTATAGCGGCGCAGCCTCTCCCTATAAAAGCGGGTGCAATCGGCGCCCTGCCATCTCCTTGCCCTATCTACCTTCAAGTGTCTTCCTTCTCTAGTTATTCTTCTCGTCGTTGCGCCCCTTTCGCAAGGGTAAGTCACCTTCTGTTTTTTCCTCCCCAATCTCCATGAGTCCGATGGAGAAAAAAGGAAAACCCTAGGCGACAACGAGCTCTCCCTGAGAGTGTTAGGATTCCATACAGAAATGTACGATACCATCTCTTCCTGAGTTAGACTGAAATCCCTCCAGGCCGCCGCTAGAAGTATAGTATCCCGAAAGACTGGGAGGTGAGAGTTCCTGCCCCAGGTCATCCACCTATAACAACTAGTAAGGATTTTTATACTTTCTTCTTGGGGTGGGTAGAATTAGGGTTTCGCTTCCCTATCCCGTCCTTTTACATGAATGTGAGTAAATACTTTGGTATCCCTCTACAACAGATGGCCCCGAATGCCTTTGCCCAAATGGGCGGAGCTATTGTAGTCTTTAAACTTTTCAACATTCCCCTAACCTCCCGGTTCTTCCATTTCTTCTTTGTTCCAGTCGGGTCCCGGTGGGCATTTAGCTTTACCGCTCGTTCCGGTCATAGGTTCTTGGGGAGTCTTCCTTCCTCCCACAAGGGGTGGAAGGAACGGTTCTTCTATATCCAGCTTCTTGAGCGCCCTTTTAGTCCTATCCACTGGGCAGCCAGTTTACCCCCGGTCCCCGACCTCGGTGATTTCCAGCAGGACGAGGGATATCAGAGGGCTAGGGGTATCCTAGCTGGGATGGAGTTCCACGGGCTCCAACTTGTGCAATGTGAGGAGCTCCTTTATCGGGCTGAGCTTAATCCGAGAGTCACGTGCCTTAGCTCCAATCCTCGTAAGTTACCTTTTTGCCTGGTACATTTCCTAGTTAATACTGACTGATGCCGTTTTGTCTTTATTTCATAGACGACATCATGTTTTCCGAGTGATGAGCCAACTCCTGAAGTGGGACCAGGCCAACGAACAGACGTTGGTTCCTGGTTTAGCCTCTACCGCCCCTGTGAGCGCTTTTGTTGCGGGCTACCAGGAAGTGTCGGGGCCCTCCGAAGATGAAGAAGCCCCGGAGTCTCCCCAAGATATTAGAGTGTCAGAGCTGTCAACGGGCCCTGACGTGGGTTCGACTATCTCTTCCACCAAGGTGTTTGAGGAAGAAGTTGCCCCCCTTCCTCCGTGACACCCTCAGAGACCCCCGTTATCGAGAAAAAACGGCGGAAACAGTCAATCCACAAGGCTCACCCCCTGAAGAGGTTGCGGAAAGACCTATCTTCAGAGTTTCTACATTCCCTTGCCGGCAAGGATGCGGCACCCCGGTCTCCCGAGGTTCGTGAAGAACCCTCCATGACTACAGTGGCGACCGCTACTACTCCAGACCTGGTCCCCCAGACCGACCTTCCCGCCGTGCCACGCGGTAAGGAGGTGTCGAAGGACGCCCCTAGTGCTCATCGAAAGGTCCCTGTCCCGAAAAAGATGGCCCCCAAGGGCTCCCAATCTATTAGGATACAAGGAGTCCCCTTGGATGATCAACAGATGACCTCCAGTTTAGACGAGGACGTCCCTCACTCGAGAGATGTCCCTGGCCAGTCATGACCCCCCGCTGAGAAAATCCTTCCGCCACCCATTCAACCGGGGCGTTCATCTGGATCATCCCAATATCTGGGCATGTTACATCAGTCTCTACTGACAGTAATTACACTTGAGTTCTTCCTCTCTATTTTGGCATCTTGCATGGATTACCTCTATTCTTTATGGCAGGTTGCCTCTAATTGTGCCTCTACGAGCCGCCTGTTGTGCTCTGGGGGGTCACGGAAGACTTCCTTTACCGAGTAGCAATAGCTGAGGCAGAGGCGGGCCGGACCCGCGAGGCCGACCTCCTGCAGTTGGAGGTTAGCCAAGCGCTCCGGGTGAAGATTGAGCACTATCTCAATACTCTGCTATCATATGAAGATGCTATACACGGCTATCAAGTCCGGGAACGCCTCGGGTCCGCAAAGAGCCAAGCCCTGGCCGAGGACCTGTAGAAACTATCCCAGGAGCGTGAGCAGATCCAGGCTCAAACGACGGAGTTGTCCAATCAAATCCAACTCCTGGAGTCTGCAAAGAAAGCCCTGAAGGCTTGGCACGAGGCACGCGAACGTTTACTGACTATGCATGAGTACGACCTAGAGCTGTCAGTCTCTTACGCCGACGACCTTCAGGAGAAGGTTACCCAGGCCGAGGCTCAAGCTTCAGCCGCTACCAAGAAGCTCCAGGAAATGCAGGAGGCTCAGGACTGTCTGCTCTATGAGGTGGTGACGTTGATGACCACCAAGGGGGTGGCTGAGGCCAAGCTACAGCAGCAGCAGAGTGAGCACACAATTCAACTATCTAGGGTCGAGGCGGAGTTCAAGGCGAAGTTCCTGCAATCGGAAGAGTATGCCGAGGTTGTAGCCGTGCAAGCATTCAAGCACCTCAAACAGAGCTTCCATGGAGCTATTTGCCAGTTGGAGAAGGCTCAACTACTGAAACCAGGCTCATACTTGAGCGCTATCACTGTTCAATGGGTCTGGGACGACCTTCCCCCTGAAGAGCAGAATCTATAGAACCCTTCCCGACTCGGGGCACGGGCTCCCCGACTACCTCTTGTCCATTGCATTTTCTTCTTTTTCAAATTCTCTCCTGTAGTAATCGTTTCAGCTCTGGTTGCCAACATTAATAGGCTTTTTATGTTTTTAGTGACTTCTTTCTCCCACTAGAATGATCAGTTTTCGGCCGGGTCTGTGCTGCACCTAGGCCCACCCTATTCGCCGAGAGGCAGTAGAGTTTTACAGCTCTTGGCCGGGCGTGTACAGCTTCGAGGCCAAGCCTACTCACCGAGAGACTGTAGGGTTTTACAGCTCTTGATCGGGCGTGTACAGCTCCGAGCCCAAGCCTACTCACCGAGAGGCAGTACGGTTTTGCAGCTCTTGGCTGGGCGTGTACAGCTCCGAGGCCAAGCTTACTCATCGAGAGGTAGTAGGGTTTTGCAGCTCTTGGCCGGACGTGTACAGCTCCGAGGCCAAGCCTACTCACCGAGAGGCAGTAGTGTTTTACAGCTCTTGGCCGGGCGTGTACAACTCCGAGGCCAAGCCTAGTCACCGAGAGGCAGTAGGGTTGTACAGCTCTTGGCCGGGCATGTACAGCTCCGAGGCCAAGCATACTCACCGAGAGGCAGTAGGGTTTTACAGCTCTTGGTCAGGCGTGAACAGCTCCGAGGCCAAGCCTACTCACTGAGAGGCAGTAGGGTTTTACAGCTCTTGGCCGGGCGTGTGAGAGGCAGCAGGGTTTTACAGCTCTTGGTCGGGCATGCACAGCTCCGAGGCCAAGCCTACTCACCGAGAGGCAGTAAGGTTTTATATCTCTTGGCCGGGCGTGTACAGCTCCGAGGCCAAGCCTAGTCACCGAGAGGCAGTAGGATTTTGCAGCTCTTGGCCGCGCGTGTACAGCTCCGAGATCAAGCCTACTCTCCGAGTGGCAGTAGGGTTTTGCAGCTCTTGGCCGGGCGTGTACAGCTCCGAGGCCAAGCCAACTCACCGAGAGGCAGTAGGGTTTTGCAGTTCTTAGCCGGGCGTGTACAGTTTCAAGGCCAAGCCTACTTACCGAGAGGCAGTAGGGTTTTGCAGCTCTTGACCGGGCGTGTACAGCTCCGATGCTAAGCCTACTCACCGAGAGGCAGTTGGGTTTTGCAGCTCTTGGCCAGGCGTGTACAGCTCTGAGCCCAAGCCTACTCACAGAGAGGCAGTAGAGTTTTGCAGCTCATGGGCAGTCGTGTACAGCTCCGAGGCCAAGCCTACTCACTGAGAGGCAGTAGGGTTTTGCAGCTCATGGTCGGGCGTGTACAACTCCTTGGCTGGGTGTGTACAGCTCTGAGGCCAATCCTACTCACCGAGAGGCAATAGGGTTTTGCAGCTCTTGGCTGGGCGTGTACAGCTCCGAGGCCAAGCCTACTCACCGAGAGGCAGTAGGGTTTTGCAGCTCATGGTCGAGCATGTACATCTCCGATGCCAAGTCTACTCACCGAGAGGCAGTAGGGTTTTGCAGCTCATGGCCGGGCATGTACAGCTCTGAGGCTAAGCCTACTCACCGAGAGACAGTATGGTTTTGCAGAGATAAGGATTTAATGCTTTCCATATATTTTTTCATTTGCATTTTTAATTTATTGAACTGTCAGGCAGTGGAAATAAGGAATACAACAGGTAAACTAATGATGTAGTACCTCACCGGGTATGATAAAGGCTCAGATAGTTGGCATGTCAGGGCCTTTCTAATTTCTTACCCATGATGTCTTCTAGATAGTTGCTACCTCCGATGAGCTTTTTGATGATAACGTATGGTTCATCCCATTGCGGCTCTAGCTTCCCTGGGTCGCCAACCGGTTTGATCCTTTTCCAGACTTTATCACCAACTTCAAAGCTGCGAGCGATCACCCGACGGTTATAGGCTTGCTGCATTCTTCGTCGGTATGCTTCCAACCGAGTCGCGACTTTGTCCCGAACCTCCGAGATGAGGTCTAGGTCGATCAGTCGTTCCTGATCGTTGTCTTTCTTGTGATAGTATTGTCGTCGGGTAGACTCTTCCCCTACTTCCACTGGGATGACGGCTTCAACCCCGTAGACCAATTGGAAAGGGCTATCACCTGTTCCTTCCCGCGGGGTAATACGGTAGGACCACGGGATGCTGGGGAGTTCTTCAACCCAGCTGCCCCCGACGTGGTCTAGCTTGATCTTGAGTCGCCGCAGGATTTCTCGATTGACGACCTCGACTTGCCCATTACTCTGCGGGTATGCGACTGAGGTGAAGGACTGCTGAATGTCTAACCCTTCGCACCACTCTTTTAGCCTGCATCCGGAGAATTATCTTCCATTGTCCGACAACAGCTTGTGCGGGATGCCGTATCGACAAACAATGTCCCTCCATAGGACTTTCATCTCAGCCACCTTCGTGATGTTTGCCAGAGGTTCATCTTCTACCCATTTGGAGAAGTAAACAATGAGATCCAACAGAAATTTCTTCTGCTGGGGCCCAGCGGGAAAGGGGCCCACGATGTCCATTCCCCATTGATCGAAAGGGCAAAATACTGTAGAAGCTTTCAAGGCCTCCGTCGGGCGGTGAGTCACATGATGATGTCTTTGATAGGCTTCACATCCAGCCACGAACTTGAGAGCGTCAGCCTGCAAGGTAGGCTAAAAGTACCCGGCCAAGAGAATCTTCCGAGACAAGGATTTCCCGTCGATGTGACTCCCGCAGATGCCTTCGTGCACCTCCCTCATCACGTAGTTGGTCTCCTCCGGCCCGATGCACTTTAGGAGAGGCCTTGCAAAGGCCCTCCTATACAGTTAATCGCTGACCAGTGTGAATCTAGCTGTCAGGCGGCGGAACAGTCGACTTTCTTGGTCCCTATTTGGAATGATCCCATTACGCAGGAACGCTATATAGGGATCCCTCCAGTCGGTCCGGCTGTCGCCCTCTGCCTCCTCCCCAACTTGTGCGACCGTCTCTTTCGTTACGCTTGACTTATTTAGCTGCCAGGTGGAGATGGAGCTGGCCAGTTTGGCCAGCTCATCAGCCCGCACGTTGTCCGACCTGGAGATCTTTTGCAAGATGACCTCAGAGAAGGAGGCCTTCAGTTATTCGTAAAGGGCTACATATTTCTGCAGGCGCTCACACCTGACTTCGAAATCGCCCTTTATATGCTGCGCCACCACTACAAGAAAAAAGTTAAACAACAACGCTTTTTCCGCGTTGTCGTTAATGCTTAAAAAGCGATGTTGATGAAGCCGTTGTAGAAAGTATATCTACGACAACGCTTTTTCCGCGTTGTGGTTTGGAGCAAAGACAACGCTTTTTTCGCGTTGTCTATTGGTTTTTAAAAAGCATTGTCTTTTTAATAGGCAGTGTTTTTCACAATTTATAATATTCACAATTTATAAACATTTTTATTCACAATTGATAATATTCACAATTTACAATATTCACAATTTACAAGCATTTTTATTCACAATTGATAATATTCACAATTTACACTAATAATAGTTTACAAAATTCGCTTATAATACAGTGCATTATTTACAAAAGTATTTGTATTCCATATTAAATACAAAAAATATCTCAATTCACAAGTTCTATAAAACTTCATCATTCACAAGTTGTTCTTTGGGGCTGCTTGTTAACTCGATCTGCTTGTTAACTCGATCTGCTTGTTAACTCGACCATTGCAGCGCTGCAAAACATTGAAGTAGTGATGAGTAATATATAAGGATGCGAGCGGCTAATTTTGTTCATCAATGGAGAAGAATATACCTTAATGCTATGTAGAATACTGCAGGTAAGAGCTTCTTTGACTGTAACAATTATAAAATAATCAGTTGTTAGCAAATAGTTTGAATTCTTATAGACGAGAAATTTGATATACTTGCCAAGGAGTACGACTGCAAATGCCTCTAGAGAAACGCAACAGAAATTGCTGCCGCAATAGAAAGAAAATTAATACATGAAGAGATTTACGATTGTGTATTACAAGTGGAAGGACTTAACATTATAACACAAAGAAGGAAAATCCAGTGACAACAAACCTTGCATTCTGGTTTATTCAACATGTATGTCCCACCGTAAACTGCAGTAAGGCGTGCAAAAGCCTGTAATTCCAGAAGAAGAAAAAACTCACTGGATCAGAAATATATTCCTTATAACATAACTGAGAATTAAGTGACCAACCTGAGGTAGCTCTCCTAGTCCATATAAAGGATAGATATATGGTGAACCACCTTGGAACCGTGCTACAGACTCTGCATACAGCTATCACAGAAAGAGGCCAAAATTAAAACTACAAACCAATCCCAACAACACAACCAAAAAAACAGAGCAAGTCAGTCTGATTGTTAATCACTATTTCCCACTTAAACAAGAGCGACAATTAGTGTGTATTTGTATAGACATAGAAAGGGTATTATTAGCATTTTCAAATTGTTGGGTTTTTATTTTGACCATCTAACAAGTATATGTTAATCAAATGAATTTGCTTTGAAACTCCAAGTGTTTTGGTTACTGCTCAGCTAAAGGATGGATAAATAAATTTGTTACAATAAGTTTGACAGAAGACAGATATCTTGCTGCATTCCATTTAATAATTCAGAGAATAGCCTTTTTAATGATAAAAATAGTAAGGGACCCACTATCAGGATATTAACAGAATTAAAAATAGAATTGAAATATGAAGGAACTCCATATAGTGGTTGTTGCATAAAGCATGTACCTTCATCCTCTTCACAGTATCAAGTGCAGGTTCGTACAGATACCGATCGTCTCGATGAAGGGCCAAGGCATGGCCAATGAAGTCAATTGTGTTGTCATCCAAACCATATTTTCTAAACAACACACAAAGTCAGAATTAATGACTATTTACTAGTATAAGAGCAGGTCGAGTGATAGGAACAGATATCTATCTAGTGTTTGCTTAGACTTCAACTTATCTTCAATCAGATCATATATCTATGTTACAAAGAAATAAATAGCAATAATGTACAAAAAAGTAAAATCCAGCTGATTGGATTATTCTGAGTCTTAGACATAATTGTAACTTTTGCAAGTGCCTACTTGATTACAGTTTTCTTGGCCAGAAAAGTATGAAGAAATGTGAAGGATACTGAACATAGTAATGCATGATACCAAAAAATTACCTTAATTTTGTACATGCACATGAGATAAAAATTTGTTAATGAAAAACAGCAACTTCCAAGATGGAACTTAATTAATAACAATAACAAGACACTCACGAAATGAGTTCCTTTGTAGTCACTCTAGTAAGGTCTAATCCTTCATGAGTTGTTGGATTATTCTCCTCATAGTCTTGGACATATATAAAGAACTTCCGAGCTCGACGCTTCTCAAACAATCCCATTAATGGCGATCTCATTGCCTCCATATCAGTGGCAGGAACCTTGTGAATCTATTCCAATGAAAAAAGGATGAAAAATGGATAAAAGCATTACCAGATGCTAATAATTGTGACAAATACAACCAAGTAATGGAAGCAAACAGCAAAGAAGATGAAAGTACCTTTCCTTTATTAAAGACGTAGCTCCCATCAACTGCTTTGAATGATAAATATTTTGTGACATCAATATGTATAAGTGTGCGTACCAAAGTACCATTAGCCATCATAAACTAGACATTCAATATAATGCATAAGTTAGTTTAGAGATCAACAAAATATATCACCAAGCATATTTAAGCACCAAAATTACTTAATTGCCTGCCTCCTATGGAGTTTAACCTACTGGAGTTAAATTAACTTGCAAAATTAGCATAGACTGCCATTAGATAATATTCAAGATCTTTAAGTATGTTACAAATTTCCATCTTGTCGTGCAGCTTTACAGAGATACATACAACAACATCCTAATGGAAAAGCTTGACACCCCTTATTTCATTTGTTTCCAATTCTTTTATCTATACACTTTGTATATCTTTGAGTCTTGGCATAGTAAAAACTAGTGAAACGTAATGGAATTACCTAATAAATTGATCCAATACAACAGCCTACCTCCATTTAGCTTCCAATATAATTTCAGCACTTGGAGTCTTGGACCATAGAAAAGGATATTCTTGAATAATTTTTTTTTCACGGCTCATACAAGAATTTTACCTAAAAATTCTCGAATAACTCTTGGAATATTATTTTAGCAACTAGCTCCTTATAAGAAATTTACCTAAAAAATGCTTTCTTCATATAGCAAGTTCCTCCAGCTTACGATTACCCTAGTAAGTAGACATTTCACCAAGATAATGTAGATTAGGCTAAGTCTGCATAGGCTTCACCTATACAGGAGAGGGAGAGTTAGAGAAGATGAATTCTGAAAGAGAAACAGAACAGGGAGAAAATAAAGATTATTGTAAGTAATCATCGTTGATGTCATAGCCTAGCTGTCACATAGATGCTCCAATATAAAGGCTCATTGCTCATGCTAAAAGCCCCATGACTATGTCTTGGCTGATGCTTTGTCGTGTGAAGTATGTATAAATAGCATATGATTTAAATTGGCACATGTAATGCATAAGAAAAACTTACCTTGTTCAGGTTTCACTAATCACCTTATTAACATTAGCTCTACTTCTTGTGCATCTACTTTATTATTATTATTTTTAATTAGAAGGTAAGAGCCTAGGTGACATACGCATTCGTAATGCTTCTTATGAGGCATTGACTATGAGGCCACTCAGTTAAAACCATTCACCTGGTATGCCTTAAGGACACATGAAACATATTCCACACTCCATTTTCATTTTCCTTCTGAATCATATTGCATGTTCACATTTTCTTTTGAGCCGCCTTCAACCTTAGTCCCTCTGCAAGGGGAGACATCATGTGTAAGAAGTGTAAAAATTACTAACTATTTTGAGACTTAAGATTGTGTGTGATTGAGGATGAGGATAATGAGGGTACTGTCTTCTCCACATAATCACAAACAGAAGTGTATGGTGGGGCTCATAACTTAGTGTGACTCAATTGATTAGCCAACAAGGCCATACCAAAATTTTGTTGCTGAGAAGGCAGGAAAGAACTTGAAGGTTAGCAAGGTCAAAAACTACATTTGGAAATGGCATCCAGTAATTAAGATGCAGACAGAAGCCACAGAAATCTAGTGATAAAAGCATAGCAGTCACAGGAGAAGAGGATTCCAGCAAGTCAAATATCTAAAGGAGAAGAAGAATCTGATGATAGAAGCTGGAAGCAAGAAAGGAAATTTCAAGTTTGCTTTGACATTCATGATTTGGCATCATAATACAGACCCCTAACAATAAAAGATATCTTCCTAGGATTTCAGAAACCCTTAAGGATTTCGGAAACCCTAAACTGGAAAATGCCTAGGGTTTTAGAATCTATCGATCTTACTCCCAAAGCGGTAAGAGAGAAGTGTGATTCGAGGAGGATGTACCTTGGTATAGTAATTTGCAACCCCCTTCTCCCCGAGCGTCACCAGCAGAAGCTTGAAATCTGACCGCCACAGAGTCAGAACGTCGGCGACTGCGAGAGAGAGAGATGGAGAGGGTAGTGGCGAGCGTCGTGATGCTGCCGCTGGGGTTCAGTTTCCACTCGACGGACGAAGAGCTCGTGGAGGATACTTCTTGGTGGTGAGCTAGGAGAAGATGTATGTTCACCAGATCTTCGTGGAGAGGAGAGGACGAGGGAGGTGGCAATGAGGGAGGTGGAGGGAGGTGGAGGGAGATATTTCGCGGAGAAAAGAAGCGCGGAGAGATTTTTCGCGAGCCGCCGAGGTTTGGCAATGAGCGAGGGATGTGTTTTTTATTTTAGCGGGAAATACGACAACGCTTTTAAAAAACGCTTTTGTAACAGCGTTGTCTTTCATCCGAAACCACAACACTAAGCACATCACATCATTATAAAACGTTGTCGTTATTAAAAAGTAAAACACATAGACAACGCTTTTCACTAAAATTGTTGTAAAACAAAAAAAGACAACGTTTTGTTTAAAAAACGTTGTCGATTGGGCGTTGTTGATTGCAAAAATTCTTGTAGTGCACCAATTGTGAGTCTGAATATACCGTGACCCGACAGGCCCCCATGTGCTTGGCTGTTTGCAGGCCTGCTAGGATCGCCTCATACTCGGATTCATTATTAGTAGCTTTGAAGTGGAGCCGGATAGACAAATGTAATGTGTCCCCCCGAGGGGAAATTATTAACACTCCCACCCCGCTATGCTGGCTGTTGGAGGACCCATCTATATAGACCTTCCACATTCCATCGGCCTCGGCCTCCGGGACGGTCTCCAACATGAAGTCAGAGAGGGCTTGGGCCTTGATAGCGGCGCGAGGCTAATACTTGATGTCGTACTCACTTAACTCCGTCGTCCATTTGATTAGCCTTCCCGAAGCCTCAGGATTAGTGAGGACTCGAGCTAGCGGGCTGTTGGTGAGGACCACGATGGGATGTGCTAAGAAATATGGTCTTAACCTCCGGGTCATTAGGACAAGGGCGTACGCCAGTTTCTCCATCGCGGTGTATCATCTTTCGGTGTCCTTCAGAAGGTGTCTGAAGAAGTAAACGGGATACTGTACCCGGTCTTTTTCCCGAACGAGCGCCGACCCTACCGCTTGCTCTGTTGCCGATAGGTAGACAAACAAGGTTTCCCCTTCCACAGGTTTGTAGAGAATGGGGAGGGTGGCGAGATAAGTCTTCAAATCTACAAAGGCTTTCTCACACTGGTCGTCCCACTCAAACTTGGCGGCCTTTCTTAAAATCTTAAAGAATGGGAGGGTCTTGTCCGCGAACTTGGAGATGAATCTGGATAGCGCCGCGATTCTTCCATTCAGTTGTTGTACCTTCTTGAAGTTGCGAGGAGGCGACATATCCAGAATAGCTTTTACCTTTTCCGCGTTGGCTTCGATACCCCTCTCTGTCACCATGTACCCCAGGAACTTGCCGTTTTTTACCCCGAACAAACACTTAGCCGGGTTTAGTTTCAGCCTATTGGACCTCAGGGTGGCGAAGGTTTCTTTCAGGTCGGATATCATGTCCCCTCCTTTGTCAGTCTTCACTAGAATATCGTCCACATACACCTCGATGTTTCTCCCGATCTGGTGCCTGAAGACTTTGTCCATCATCCGCTAGTACGTTGCACCAGCATTGCGTAAGCAGAAAGGCATGACATTGTAACAATATGTGTCGTCGACCGTCACAAAATCGACTTTCTCCCGGTCCTCAGGAGCGAGCGGGACTTGGTGGTAGCCTTGATAAGCATCCAGCATTGAGATGAACTCACAACCGACTATGGAGTCCACCAATTGGTCTATCCGAGGCAGGGGATAATAGTCTTTAGGGCAGGCTTTGTTCAAGTAGCGGAAGTCGATGCAGACCCGCCATTTGCCTCCTGGCTTAGGAACCATGACCACGTTAGCAAACCAGACCGGGAATTGCACTTCTCTGATATGTCCAACTTTTAATAACTTCTGAACCTCATCTCGAATAGCCTTATCTTGATCAGGGGAAAAGTGTCTCCGTTTCTGCTTCACAGGACGGGATCCCGGCGTAACATATAGGCGGTGCATGGCCAACACCGGTGGAACCCCTTTGATTTCTTCGACGGCCCAAGCGAAAACGTCTTTGTGGCTATGCAGACAGTCTACGAGACGACTTCTTAATTCCGGTGCAAGGTCGAGGGCGATGCGCGTAACTCCCCCTTCATGCTGAGGGTGAATCTGTACTTCCTCACTCTCGACCTCTCTCCTTTCCTTCTTGGGTCCTTCATCTTCTCGCGGGTGGGCGAGGTCCTCTGGCGAGACGTCGCGGAGATCCGCGTCCTCCTTTGTCTATGTCACGGGTTCCTCCAACAGTTCCAACATTGGTGCTCCTTTAGGTGCTTTCCTGGTTTCCCACAAACGACGCTAAATTTGTTCCGGAAGGAGTCGACGACGATGGCGAGGCACCAGGGTTCTGCCCACGTGGAAGTTGACAGGAGGGGAGGAACTCTGCGCCCTACGAGATCAACACGAGCGTTAGAGGAACACATCGGATGTTGTTCGACGGATCCCACTCCGACGCTCAAGTCAGTACCTCGATGGAAAAAGGTGTAAGCTAGAAAAGAGAATGTGAGTTGTAGAGAATGCTTAACCCTATTACCGGAGGGGTTGGAGTATCTCTTATACCTGCGGCCGCGGTTGTACGTGTCTCCACGCTCTTCGCCACGTTCCTCCCATCTTCGGTTAGAAGATCGCCTGTGTAACGACCATCGTAGTCATTAAATCGGGTCCGTTGTAAGGATGAGGGCGATAATGACCGTGGATTACCGGTTCTGATCCTCCCGTGATTATTGACGACCTTATCCATGGAGCCGCAAATAGGGGGCACGTTATTCGAGGTCGAAGGTGACTTGGCTCCACTTCCCCGAGGTGACCTCGGGGTCTTCTGGCCCGGGTGACCTATGGGCGGTCAGCTCCTTGAGGCAATCTTGGGTCCCGACTTCCCGGGGTGATCCCGGGAGGGGGTTTCTCGACTGGTTCTTCCAGGGTATGTATCCCGAGGGGAGCTCGAAGGGTTCTGGAAGAGGAGTAGCTCAGACTCGTCGTGTCGTGCCACGCAGCTTCTTCATTCCCGTGTCCGGCATAAGTTATTCAACTCCATCAATACCCATATTCGAAAATACTCATATTTAAATATCTAATTGAATCTAAAAATTTCCTCTATTCAAATCGAATATAGGATTACCCACAAGATTTGGAGAAAATTATCTCCTTGACACTCAGTATTAGTCTGGCCAAAGAGATTTACGAGTTGCAAACAAATTAATGGATCAATCAACTAAACCACCATCTAAAATTGCCATCATTATCTCAAAATAACAAATAAAGTTACGCATCCATAAAAAAATAATATTATTGACTATAGGCATCTCTAATAGTTCAAATTAGGTTAGAAATGCCGACAACTTGAAAGTTGAATCAGAGTGTTATCAATGAACATGTGAAGTAACAAGACTCCCCTAATCTCCAAACCTCCAAAGGTGGTAGAACCAATTCCTTCCCTTGGAATATCGTCGGCTCGTCGCAGCCAATTTCTTCACTATCAATACCTTCCCGGCCGTAATTCCACCATTGACTTCCATTTGAAACATTTTCAAGAACCTGCTTGGAAGACAGTGGACAAGAGGATTAGTTTACAGTGATCATAGGTGGCGTTGGTTCTGCTGCCCAGTGTTTTCTTCTGTCTTCCATGTGGCCGGAGATTTGGTTCATCTCCGATGAAAATTAGGGTGCGTTTGGTTGAGGATTATCCTTGATAATTTTGATTATCTATCTAAGGTTATCAATAAAAATCTTGTTTGGTTTAGATAATCAGCGATTCCCAAGTAATGATCGATGTCCGACACGTCAGCAAAAAGGGCATGCAACCCGGAATCGGAAAACCTTAGGAAAGTTATCTTTCCAGAATTATCCTCCAATATTTATCTTACCAAAAGAGGTATTATTCGCGGGCGACCACCGGCAACGACAGCGGGCGATCGCCGCCTCAGGTGACCGCCACCGCCGACGACTGGCGACCATTAATCCATTATTCACAGCCGACGACTGGTTTTGAATATGACGGCGGATCAAAACAAGATTTATTAAATATATTTAATATATTAAGGGTGACTTCAGGCCCTGCGTTTCAATCTGAAATCATATGTTTTGATAGGTTTTTTATATATTATTATATTTATTAAATATTATTTAATATATTAATTTATATTAATAAAATATAAAAAATCATCTTTTCACCGAAACCCACTGATTCATCCTAAAAAACTCCTATTGCAACATAATTTATAATCATTAGAAGTTTGGACATAAAAAATACCATCTCGTAACTCAAATCTAACTATTGATATTCGGTTTTGAGAAATCCAAATATCTTAAGTCTATCAGTGGCTTTTGATGAAAACCCACTGATAGACCTAAAAAACTCTTATTGCAACATAATTTATAATCGTTAGATGTTTGGACACCAAAAATACGATCTCCTAGCTCAACTCTAACTTTTGATATTTGGTTTTGAGAAATCCAAATATCCTAAGTTCATCAGTGAGTTTTGGTGAAAACCCACTGATAGACCTAAAAAACTCCTATTGCAACATAATTTATAATCATTAGAAGTTTGCAATATACATGGTGCAAGATGTTTGGTCATTAGAAGTTTGCAATATACATGGTGCAAGATGTTTGTTTCATATTTAATCTGTAAACTTATAAAGTAAAAATATTTTATTTGTTTTAGATGAGCTGAATCACACAAGTAAAGAAGCACGATACATGGTGCAAGATGTTTGGTCAATACCTGATGGTAGCAAAATTATAGTTACTTGCAATGAGCTTGGGCAAGCCATAGGCGATGCAGGTGGCATTTTGGGTGGCTTTTTAGGAGTGTTGGGATGTGATTTCAATAAATTTCCCATTTGCTATATCTCGTGGCGTAAGGTTCCTCAATCATATAAGGACGCGGTGTATAATAGCATCATTCAGGTAATTAAATTTAATCTTCCATATCTTTTGTAATATCTGTGACTAATACTAATATCTTTGAATTGTATGCAGAATAAATTTCATATAGTCGATAATCGATTGAAGAATGATATCATGAAACGCATTGAGAAAGCGTGGAAAGACACCAGGTCTAGCTTGTTTCATGAATTCTATGATAGCACTGTGAGCAAAGAGGAAAATGTTGCAAACCGACCTCCTGGAATTGATGAAAACCATTGGAGATGGTTCATTGATTATCGGTTGAGTGAGAAAACCCAGGTGATATATCCATTTCAATTGGGTTTCAATTACGGTTAATTTCATTTATTGAACTTCTGTTAATGGTTAGATGTTAGATGTTTTGTTGTCTATTCATAATTCACATGCATTTACTGCTAACTTATAATAGGACTTATGCAAGAGAAATACTGAAAATCGAAAGAAGCAATTATATACCCACACAGGTGGTTCAAAAACAATAGCAAGGCGAAAATATGAAGAGGTAGTAGAACCATTATTTCACATATTCGTTCAGTTTTTTTTGTTTAATTATTTGACTATATGTCACTAATGTGATATAGGAACGACAACGTGGAAGCAGCATTAGCAGAGGGGAGTTATGGGTAATGTTGCACAAGAAAAAAGATGGTTCTTATATTCACGACAATGCCCAAGTGATTGGTGTAAGTTTGGTATTAATTTTTTCAAAAATTTTATATTTCATTTGTAATGCTCAGTTGATAATTTCTTCTGTTCGCAGGAAAAAATTATCACAATTGAGCGTGAAGATGATTCCTCAAAGGGATTTTCAAAAAGTGATTCACTTTCTCAAGCTATAGGGAAGGAACATTGTGGTCGGGTTAGAGGTGTGGGTTCTGGGCCATGTCCTACTCAAGTATTTGGTCAAACTTCATATTCAAATACACCTGTTGATCATGGATTGCAAATATATATGACTGAAATGAAATCTGAATTAGAAGCTTCTAAAGCTAAGGTGCAGAATCTGGAATCAGTGATTGAAATAGAAAGATCAAAAAGACAAGCAATTGAGGGAGCTGTTAAATATATGTTGCAAATGCAAGGAAGTAATTTGCCACCTGAATTGGCCGCTTTGATTAATGTGATGGTATGTATGTAGTACTTTTAAAATTAATAAAATTGCTTTCAAATTATTACTATTTTAATTTGCTATTCATAATTTTAGGCCCCGGATGAAGGTAGTGCACCAATCTCACAAGGTGCAAGACCATCTTCCTCAGCTAGTCATGATGCTCACCGACTTGATGCTCCTTCCAATCAAAATCCAAATTAGTTGAATACATCATATCTTAGGTATGTTTTACTATTTTCGTGTAAGCATTTGAAATTATGCTTCAGATTATATTTTGTCTTACAATTTTCCTTCTCATATTTTCAGCTTTTTGTCTGATAATATCCACTTCTAGTCTTTCTTTTTTCTGCTCAGCATCTATGAACTTGGACAAAACAACTAGTTTCATGAAGTAAACGCTCAAGTTCCATTTGTATCCTTTTATACGACTGGTTGGCTTCTTGCTGTTTTGATTCTAGGATTGTTACTTTAGATTTTTTTTCATTATCTTTAGTCTTTTGCTGGAAGATAAATATTCCATAAATAGCAATATTCGTATCTATTCGTATCTCTTTGTACGGCTTATTGCACAGAAGTTACACCAACAACCATCAGTTCATATATAGAGTAAATGTAGACTGCATAGCAAATAAGTTTAGCAGAGTCTGTCATTACTTGAGCATTGATTTATCTCCAAAAGTTTTAACCACCAGGGGTTATATATTGAGAAGTGTTGATGCAGTAAACTAATTACATGTGCTTAAATTTGGTAGGAGATTTCAGGCAAAAACAATGGGCCTTTGAGTTGGGTAGCCAAATTCAGTGCATTAAGAAATAAATGGACTTACAGCAATATAGTTTTGGAAAGAAAGGATGGTTTACATCAAGTACTTTCCTTGAATTGAAAAAATAGGAAAATGCAGAAAAATATCAGATAATAAGTTTATTTAAAACTAACTGAACATCATTTTATTAAAATGTTATGGACAGTTTCTAACCATAGATTAACAGTTTGAGATATATCAAAGAAACGACTTACTGCTTCCATTAACAGCTTCATCTCTGCTTCACCCAACTGAGAGCCAACCTTTAGAAGGCCAGCTTTTAATTCTTCAAATGATATCTTGCCATTGTTATCTGTATCCTATCTTTCTCAAGATTTATTTTTTTTTACATTTTTGTTTGGTATATCTAACTAATAAAAGATAGAACTAGATAAAAGTGGATGCTACTTTCTTATCCGTCATGTAGTATTATTACTTTGGCTATGGTCGTCTACTGCAGTTCTAACATGCACATTTCCAAATGCTTTAATTTTACAATTATTGGTCCAAACTAAAAATATTGATATATAACTATATTTTGCATCAGAATGAATTTCACATTTTTCTTTTTCATAATTTTCAGTAAAGAAAGAAAAAAAATTAAAGAATACAAAGAAAAAGAGAAGGGATATACGATTTGGTCAGTTTAAAAATTAATTATTCAATTGTTTCTTAGTTATTATCAAATGTTTTTCTTTGTACAGGTTCCTTTGAATGTGTGTGAGTGGTTCAAGGATTATCAACCTATGGGATCTGGGAGACAAGAGGTGGAACATGCATACGAGTAAGTTAATCCACTACAATTTAATGTTATATCGGTGATTTATGTTGTTTGTTAAAGAGAGGAAATTGTTCTTAATTCCTTGCATGATTTTCTCTGATCCTTCATTTGATTCATGTACAATTGTTTCTCTATTCACCTTATATTATTTTCTGATTTGCCACGATGTAATATCATCAATATATTTTCCACTTGCCTTGCAGGCCATATCCTCATTTTCCACTTATGTTGTTTGCTTTAACACTATAATGCTTTAACAAACAGTAGTGTTAATGCTTTAACACTATAGTTTTACTTAATGAATATCAAATATGGAGACCTGGCCCTATTTTAACCAGGTGATTCTTATTTCAAATAGTAATATTTTAACCTGCATTTGTTGGAAATTAATGCTGGCCATATTTTAACCTGCATTTGTTGGAAATTTTCCTTCGTTACCAATGTTCAACTTTGCAATTTTGCTGCTGAATTTGTTGTTCTCTGCAGGACGTTGGCTGTTTGAGTTATACTGATAATTGGACGAAAGGTTGTTTGCAAGTGCTTTGATGAGTTTCTTCTGGAATGTGGATGTAATTTTGCTGAAAATTGGGCTGTTTGATTGCCAAAGAAGCTGTAGAACATGAGTTTGATTGTTATATATTTTGTAGCTTTGTTGCTATGTCTGTATTGCTATGTTTGAATGATTGTATAATTCAGTGCTTGTAGAATGCTATAAACAAATAGAAAATGAGTTTGCTTTGTTGCTATGTCTGTATTGCTATGTTTGATTGTTATAAATTTTGTAGCTGTTGTTGCTTGTAGAATGCTATATAACGTGTTTGTAGATTGCATAACAAATGTTGAGGTGTAAACAAAGTAGTCCCGGCGGTTTGAACAGTTTTCCCGGCGGTTTGCAAACCGCCGGCTATCTCGCCTGGAAACAGGTTTACCGGCGGTTTTGAAACCGCCGGAAAAACTGTTTCCAGGCGAGATATATAGTTTGCCGGCGGTTTGCAAACCGCCGGGAATCGTAGTTGCCGGCCGTTTGTGAACCGCCGGGAATTGACTTAGCACGGCGGTTTCTAAACCGCCGGGAAATGGTTTATTCCCGGCGGTTAAAAATTGAGGAAACTGCCGCTATTTGTGGCGATTTTAAACCGTCGCCATCTGACCGCCGCTAACCAAACCGCCACAAGAACCGCCGGGAAGTCCATTCTAGTGGCGGTTGTTCCAGCGGTTTGCTAAAACCGCCGCTAAACGGTTTAAGGACACCGTTATCCGCGGCGGTTTGGGGAACCGCCGGAAAACAAATTGCCGGCGGTTATAAACCGCCGGGAAACACTATTTAAACCGCCGGTAAATCCCTTTTTTCTGGTAGTGATAAAAGATTATCCTATAAATAATTAATTTAATAAATCATGATTAAATATTATAAAAAATATTTTTAAAATGAAATTTTTTTTGAATGCATGCAGGGCCTGAAGTCAGATGACTTCAGGCCCTCCTAGGGTGGCTTCAAGCCTTGCATTTGAATCTGAAATTACGTGTTTTGATAGGTTTTTTTATATATTAATATATTTATTAAATATTTTAATTTATATTAATCTAATATAAAAAATTATGTCTTTATATTTTTTAAAATCACGTTGAAAGAGATATTTTTCTTTCGTTATCTTACGTTTTTCTTTCTTTAACCGAAATAAAATAATATATTATTTTGAAATGAACGTCCGAAAAATAAGTTCAGATGTCTCGGGATTCGTTACTGTAAAAGAGATAAAGAAAAAGAAAGAAAAAAGTAATACTTAACGAAAGAGGTATAAAAGGAAGTTTACTAAAATATATACGCTCTTTGATAAAAATAAAATTTTAGTATGCCTTTTAATAAATACCAATTTTCAAATGCACCATTTGATAAAAAGCCACACAAAAGTATAAAACCTCACGTTCTGTCCAAAATATATATATATATATATATATATATATATATATAATTAATTAGGATCCCATATTTTTATTATATATATCTATTTCATCTTTCTTTTTATAAAATATAAATTTGTGTAATATTTGATAAAATTTTCTAATTTATTAAAATTTATGTATATATATTAAATAAAAAATATTGGTCTCTATTCACGAAGGAGCTCCCTCCCTCCATGTCACAACGGGAGTTTCGGATGCTTTAAGCTCCATTTGTTTTTCTTCTTTGGCAGAGTTTTTCAGCTTTCTCCCAATCCGATTCGGGTCGGATGTGGTTTAAACCGATTAAGCATCATAACGACTTAGGAGGATATTTAAGCAAACTTCTCTTTATAACGCTCGTCGCGTTTTATTGGAAAGAAATATCATAATTGAGAATTGAATCATCAATATTTAGGATGATAACTTATCATCCTGTCGTTGCACGCCGCAAGAGCATTCCTCATTCGATAAGTAAGGGTATTGAGAGGTTATTTTTAAGGAGGGTTGTGAAATTAAAATCAAAGTTATAGAAAACATTAAAGTTTGAAATGTATAGTTTAAGAATAATAGTAAAATTTTAAATTTAATTTTATTTCAAAATTAATAATATAGGTGGGACAGTAATTAATGATGTATAAAAAAAATGATAATATAGGGTTCACATAAAAATTGTAGAGAGCTTTTTTATTTTGAAAAGAATGATAAATTTTTATGTGATATTTAGATAACACATTGAAGACTATAAAAAACTTCACAATTCTAACTATCAGAGATATCTTAAACCTTTGGTAGTGATGAAATGAGAATGAAATTTAAATTTATTTTAAGGAAAATGACTCAAATCTAACTCAAATACCATGTATTAAGGAGATATTTTGTAGGGAAAAAAAGTGATTGCGTTAAAATGAAAGTAGTTTAAAATTTTGGATGGTAGGTTTGAAGTGTATTTGTACTAAATTGGTTTAATTTTGTGTCTAAACAATTAATTTTTTTGGGTTGTTTGGGGCAACGAGTAAATTTGCACGACAACCGGGCCGTGGGCCCAGACGCAGCGCGCGGACGGCGAGAGGTTCGCGAAGGGATCCGCGCCATATTTCATTAATTCTGCATCGCCAATTGCTACGCGCCGCGTGTACCACCTAGATCGCAGTCGGTTCCACCCCATGGCGGCGGTGCGGTGCCACGTGGCCCTATTTGCCGGCAGGAAAATTTTGGCGGGAAGCCGAGGGAAGGCGGGAAACTACGCCATTTCAACCGATTCCAAAATATATATAAATATTATACAAGATTTTGTATTCATTGCGCCGATGTTTATTTTGTTTGATAAGGAAAAAGTCATACTTTTTAAAAGAACATTGTGATTTTTGAATTCATTTCCACATAAATCTTAAATTATTATTTTGGTTTTTTGTAAGAGTATTTTTTTCTCATTTTATTGTTGCGTTTTAAAATATATTTTTCTATTTTGCAAAAGATCATATTTGACTTTTTTTTAATTTTTCAATCTCGACGTCGATCTATACAATTTCATCGCGCAGGATAAAAACGCTCAGTGCGGTCTAGAAGCATGTCCAGTTCGGTCCATTTGAAAAAAAATTCTAAAATACGTCTAGCTGGGATCAATCCGAATACTGATAACGACATATTGACTTTGAATATTATATATCTTGATCTCACAGTCATTTAAAGATAAATAAAAAAATGAATAGATTACTATATGAGAGAATATTTCTTTTAATTTTAATGGAAATTAATTTTTATTTTATCTTACAATTCTATTATATGATGATAAACTCGATCAAATCCAGAAAGTTAAAATATATTTTCCTAAAATCTTGAGTGGATATCTCATTTCAAGTTATATGCAGGACAAACACATAGAAATGAAGAATCTATCAGAGGTGTACATGTTCTTTCAACTCGAGGAATAATAATCATGAGATTAGTCGTACTTGGCATCCCATGCAATGCATGCATGTATAAAATTCATATATGTATAAATATATATAGTGAAGAACATAGGATTCTCATCGAAAAGATTCGTGATGACGCATGCAAATCTAACACTTCCTCTGAGAAATATGAAATATAAAAATAAACAATCATAGAATTTAAAAATGATAATGATGCGTGAAAGTGGTGGTGGAATGATTAAGAGTGAAGAATGTGTGGGAGTTGCACGGATGGGTTAATAGTTTTATGAAAGATTTAGATAAAGGAGGATCTTGGAAATTGGGATTGCAAAGTGGAGAACAGATTAGGGTTCTTGGATACCTTTGTTTTTGCTAAAAAGAAAGAAATAGGAGGGAATAGGTTTCTTGGATAAGAATGATAGGAAGCAATAGTAAACTATGAGTGAATGTTTGTCGTTCTTGTGTATTTATTTCAATAACAATGATAGTAAAGAAGAAGAAAAATAAAAAAATAAAGCAAATAAATCCATTTTTAACTTGGAAGGAAGATTAAGTCTAAGCAAAAAGAAGAAGAAGCTTAGGTGCGTTAGAGATAATGTAATCTAATTTGTAATATAATTGAGTCTGTAATATAATCCAGATTATATATTGTTAGTTTTTAATCTAGATTACAAAATTGTTATTAACTTTTGTAATACATATTACATTACATTACAATTTTAAAATATACAACAAACTAATTAATCTTGTAATATAATCCTAATTATATTACAAGATTATTATTCTTTACAAACGTAATCTTAATTCCTCCTAAATTATTTTTTCTTTTCCCCTCAAAGTTACACAAATGAGAAAGAAAAAAATTTGGACTCCTATTATTAATAATAAATATCATTTCCTTTTTTTTCCAAATTTGTTCAAACACTACCATGGATTTGCTATTCAATTATTCCACTACTTTCCCTCTCAAATAAGGATACAATGTTTCCTATTTTATTCTTTTTTATTTGTATTTTTATTAAGTAATATATTATTTTATTTATTTATTTATTTCTCTACCTACAAAACAAACACCAACCTCTAGTTTTACTTCCCAAAAGTCGCTCCTTTTCCACCTTCCCTTCCTTCCTTGCCTCGTCGTCGCCGATGGGCAAGTACATGAGGAAGGACAAGCACGCCGGCGAGGTCGCCGTCGTGGAGGTCTCCACCCACCAGCCCTCCCTCGGCGTCCGTACCCGCGCCCGAACCCTCGCCGCCGCGCGGCCGCCGCCGCGCAGGACTCCTCTCCTGCCTACCTCGAGCTCCGTAGCCGCCGCCTCGAGAAGCCGCTTTCCCCACCTCACGCCTCCAAACCCAAGGCGACGATCCAGAAGAACCCCCCTGCGCCGATCGCTAGCCCTAGGATCGGCTCGCAGAAATCCGGCACGCCGAGTTCTGGGCCGTCTCGCTCCGCTAGGTCTTCGAACGAGCGATCGCCGGATGTGGAGGTCTCCTGCGACGAGAACGTTCTCGAGCTCGATTCGAGAGAAAGGTAGGATTTCGCTCTACTCCTTAGGGTTTTGAAACCGGGCTTGTTTTCTCTTAAAACTAAGAAGGGAAAAGAAGAAAAAATATTTTTTTTGGTGTTTCCCTGTTCGTTTCTACCACACTCTGAAGCTTAGCGCAGATTTATACTTTCATTTATAGCTTCTTTCTCAAGAACAGAACGGTCTAAAGTTCACACTTTTGCTAGATTCCTTGATTTTGTTTGCTTTTCTCCTACTGTACTCATTTGAGCATCATCTCATGTTTTAGCTTCAAGCATCACTAGCAGAGTAGCCCCCTCATCTGTGCTTCCTTTTACAATAAACTCACCATGATAAACGGAACTTCTTTGTGTGCCCCCTATTCTTTTGGGGGGGACCTTCTTTGTGTGTCCCAAGCCAAGTTATGCATCATGTTGGATTCTCCACACATGACATCCCCTAAATTGTTGTTTTCTTGCTTCATTGGTACTTACAATATGTTTCAGACTGCTAAATGCCAAGCAATCCTTTGTTTCACTCACACTTCCTAACAATTTCTTCTTGATTATATATATATATCACATGCTTCAGTGATGTTTTCTACTTTTCTGGTTTCATGCTTTTTCCCAAAAAGTTTCTGAATGTCAGCATTTATTTGTGAGTTTCACTGAACAAGACAATACTTGTGTGTGTGTGTGTGTGTGTATGCTGGTTTTCACTTATTTTTATTATTTCTACATTAGTTGAGTTTTCCCCTGTTGATTCTATGGTTGGGCCATTGGCTGCATTAAAGAAAAGTGGAGATGGACAACCATTAGAGAGTCAGTGAATGAGAGAATGAAAAGAAAAGAAGAAAAAAATTGATGGTGAGATATCCTAGTTAATGCTGAGGTTGCCAGCACATTCCTCCACAAAGTATCCCAGCAGATGACAACTATGTGATTGTGTCCATATCTCAATTATCCTCACCTGTTGCAAATGTACTGGTCATCATTGAGATTTTCAATAAATGTTCGAGCAATTGTTTGCTTTGATTTGAATTTTTGAGACAAATGCCCTTCTGACATGTTTAGTACTATTATTAACTTGACTGTATCCTTTGTCAGGATGATGCCATTATGTTGGGTGTTCTAGGTGGGCTCATGACTTCATGTTGCAACCTTTAGCGTTCTTTTGTGACCTCGTAGATGTCATCAGCTACTAGTGTTTTTCTAGCTCACTTCATGTTGCCAATGCTTGCTAATCCTTGATCATTCATGTTTACACGCACTGCTTGACTCTAATTCTAACTTGTAGTTCTGATGCCATTTTGCTGCTTACTGCATTATCAGGGAGGTGAGGGACGTCGAGACAATAGGCACGCCGGGTTCTACAACAAAATCTACCTATTCGATTGTCAGTATGCAGAGAAAACAAAATGCTTTCAGCCAGTACATCCCTTCTAATCAGGAAATGGAAGAGTTTTTTGCCGGGATAGAGAAACTTCAGCAAGAACAATTCATCGAAAAGTAAGCAAGCGCCTTCATGATTTACTTGCACTTTAGTAGCAACTCACAAAGTAGTATATCTTGATGAATTCCAGAGCCATGTCTTCAAACCCTGAAACCTTCTTATGCATTATCTTATCCTAATGCATTTATCTTGTTACAGGTACAACTTTGATCCTGTAAACGAATGCCCGCTACCAGGCTGGTACGAATGGGAAAAACTTGACTCCTAGAAAATCTTTCACCCTCCTCTGTCTCATCCAACTATCTCGCCGAGGATTCTGAGGGCGGGAAGCATCAGTCATCACCTCATATTCTTTGTGTTGTAAAAATCCTCTAATGTAAGTCTAGTAGTTTCAGTCTAGTTTAGTGATGTAGGATCAATGGTTAGAGCAGATAAGAATCACTTAGACTGAGAAGGAGAAAACATGTTGAAGCTGTATTGTAACTCCTAACAGATCAATTCCATGTGATCACTGGATTCAAACACCTTTATTGTAGTTCATGGCTTGAAAGACCTAATGTGACCTTTTTTTTGTCTGTCCTTTGGAGTTGAACAGGGATGCGCCAGACCTAGTTCTGGTAGTACAAGTACATGTAATGAATTTTAATGGTCCAGAATAACTCATTAGCACAAAGTTTGCATTGTTTCAAATGTCACTCACCTGTGCACAAATTCACATATTTCAATGGTAGGCAAAAACTGAAAAGGTTCTGATGAGAAACTGTTGGTGAGCATGAATTTTGATGTAGACATGGATAGAGTTCTGCCATTTCCCAGTGATCATTCACAATGTTAATGACCAAAGGTTCTAATATTTTGTGTACTTGAAACAATTTAGAAGCTATGAGGAGACAAAATGACAATTTACAATGCCTTTTCTTTAGCATCTTGTTTGGGTTAAAAAAACTCTGTTAGTATTATGTTTGGGCATGGAGTATGAGGAGCAGGACCTTAAACATCAGGAAAAAAAGGAAAAATACATTAAAATGCCTTTTTTATTTCAACCATTTCCCATTTATGTTCTTCAAACCTTTTTCTGTGTCATTTATATCCCTCATCCACAATTTGATTTTCGAAATACGTCCCTACCGTCAAATCTTTGCTGATATTTAACAGATAATTTCAGAAATACGTCCCAATAGCTACAGTACTCGTCCTCCTTCTCCTGGTGGCGTTGCTCTTCTGTCACAGACGACATGATCATCAGGAAAATCTCAATGCGTCAGCAGAAGCCTTGGAGTCGGGAACGACCTCTGTAGCCGCGGTTGTCGCGACACAGAAGGAGCAGAAGGATTCCGAGGCGACGTCAAGCCGCAAGCTCATCGGAGCGAGCCGCGGGTCGACAGGGATGGCAGGGTTGGTCATGATTAATGAGGAAAAGGGCGCGTTTCAACTCACTGACATGCCGTGAGGTCTTGGGAAACGACGGCCTTGGTTTTGCCTACAAGGCCGCCGTGGCTAACGACTTAACCATCGTCGTTAATCGACTGAGCGACATGAACCAGGTCAGAAAGGAGGCCTTTGACGGTGAGATGCAGCGGTTGGGGAATCTTCGCCATCCCAATGTCCTCACTCCGCTAGGCTACTATTATTGGAAGGAGGAGGCCTCATTTTGCTGGTTGGACTGGCACAGGCCTCGCAGGTTATGTTCGCGTACCGGACGCCGGAAGGCAAGCAACACCGCCTCATGTCGCCTAAGTCGGACGTCTTCTGTCTTGGCGTCGTCTTCCTCAAGCTCGTCATTGGCAAGTTACCGTCGCAATACTCGAACGATAACAAGGGCGGAATAGACGTCGTGCAACTGGCGACGTCGGCTATCATCGAGAAGCGAGAGGTGGAGGTATTGGACGGGGACATCGCCACACCAGACACGGCCCAAGGCATGGTGCGGTTGCTCAAGGTGGTGCCGCCTATGCGGATGTGAACCCGGAGGAGAGGCCGGAGATGTCGAAGGTGGCGGAACTCGTCCACGAGATCACGAGCGGTTAGTGGCATGCAGATCGAAGAGCACAACTAGATGCAGGATATGGTATGCAGTATGACTCACGGGGTAGGATTAGCAAGGTGGATGTGAGCAGAAGAAAATAGGAAAAATTCTAGTTAATTGTAACTGTGACGGTTATCTGAAATTCTCTGTCAAATATTAATAAAGATTTGATGTTAGGGATACATTTTGAAATTAATTGTGAATAAGTGATATAAATGATACAGAAAAATTTTGAGGGACATAAATAAAAAATATTAAAATAATAGAGACATTTTAATATATTTTTTCAGAAAAAAAAACTTTGAGAAAAAGACAAATGGCAGAGCAGTGAAAAAGATTTAAAAAGCATTTTTTTCTGTACCAAAGCATCATCATCTCACTTCAGTGAGTTAAATCTAGCACTTGTACCAGCCTTTCAGAGTTGATGTCAGATATGAAATTAAGCCTTATTTTATTCTGACACAACTTTATCAGGTAAACTAAAAAAAATGACAAAATATGTTTTGATTTCTACTGAGTGCTTCAGTGGGGCTACACTTCTGAAATTTAATCAGAGCTCAATTTGTTTCCCATGTTTTTGTTAACGATTGCAAATATAAAAGATTCATGTTGCTTCACACTACAACTGACAACTTTATAGGAAAAAAGAAGAAATTGTAAAAATAAGAGACAGACAAACAACTAACACTTGAACTGACTCTTGAAACATGAACACTGGGCATTGCTTAAAGAAAGACTTTAGACGTGCCTAGGCAAGTTTTTGCAGTACCTTAATTCTCCAAAGCATTTCATTCTCAGTAAGCTTTGTAAGTTGGTGTTGAATATCTTGGATATCTAGTATGAATGGAAAAGAAGGTGGTGAGTGAGACTTTAGTCCCACATTGAAACTTTATAGTGAGTAGAAAATGAGGAGGAGAATAAAGGGCTCCTTGTAAGTGGGGCTTTATCCCACATGGGAGTTTTAAGGTATGCTAGGGGAAGCTCTCTTCATGTGCAGGTGCAAATCCAGGGTCCGATTGTACTGAACCAATGAACTCTGTGCGTGAGACTGCGCATGTCAATGTCCGACCATCGACAATTCTGTCAAGCAGTGAATTAACTCAATTGATTTTGCTCAAGTTATCTGGCCAAATGGCAGTAAATGATCGATTAATTCGTCATCCTCTCTGACTGTGGGATCTGAGCACTATATAAGGGGTCGTGATCGAGAGCAAAACAGACATCGATACAACGAATATGTTTCAAGGAAACTGCGCTGCGCAGGCCTCAACAATCCTGATCAGGAGATCGCCCGACCACCCGTACTCTGGGACGCACTCCAGTCGGGAAACTCACACTCGGGAGCTCACTCGGCCATTGTCGCTCGAGGCTCACTCGGCCACTCGGGGCTCACTCGACCATTTCGCTCGGGGCCACTCGCCATTCGGATCCACTCGGCCACTCGGCCACTCGGGTCCATCCGGCCACTGCTCGGCCACTCGGTGCTGGGACTTCACTCGGGTAACTCGACTCTGGGAACCGCCGACTGTTGTGCAGGCAAGTATTCGACACTCAACAGAGATGTGATTTAATAATTCATTTACTTATATCTCCAAAATTTCTCCAACAGTTGGCATGGAAAGATTTTGGTGGGATTCAGAGATGGCGTGGGGTATGTTCTCGGCAGATATGCTCAAGTTGAATTGGCAGGTCCAGGTCACCTGTCAAGGAATAGTCATGTCAACACAATCTTCAACTGCAGGTAATTCATATAATTTTTGCTGCCTAACCTTATCTTGAGAAATAAGAGAGAACATACTCAATATAAGGAAATTTACATGCACAATTTCACAGTTTAAGTTGACGAAGACTAAAATTGCAATAACAAAGGACTTATAAGCATCACAACAGTTCTCTCAAGTTCCTATTTTTTACTTGAGGTTCTCAAGTAATCTATCAATCAACCACCAATTCAACAGCAAATTTGTGCATAGTTACAATGCACAAACCTCCTTGCTAATCCACACCTGCAACATAAATTGTGCCGAGAACTGGTTTCACTATTTCACCGACCACAACAGTTGACTCTTGATGGCATAGTTGAAGGGTGCCTTTCTCAGTCCTGTTAAATTTTACAAATGAGCATCATGAATCACATCACATGCTCAGAGGACATATATATCATTGTAGAGTGCTTTTTAATCAAAGCAAGGAATGATGAGAAAAAAAAATACTATAGACAAAGAATACATCATTCATATTTGCAAAGAAGTCTCTCTCACCTGTTTCCTCATCAGTTCTCTTCAAATGAAGACTTGCATAGCAAGCAATAAACCACTAACCAATGGATATTTATGTTCTAGTCACTAGAAAATTTAAGACAGATAAAACAGGATGGCATTATTCAGCAAGGCATCACCTGCATTGGTGGAAATTCTGAACAAGTTACAGAGGTAAGCAACACCTAAAGTTGTAGATTTGTTCTATGAATTCCAAATCTATGGAGCATCTCTTCGCCCATGAAAACACTCATTAATTTTGTTTCAATTTCTCAACATCCTCTTCTCTTTTGTAGGGCTGAAATACCAACAGATTTTGATCACAACCTATATGAGTATGGATCTGTTCGCTACAACATCCAGGTAAAAGTGTTAACAGCAATTGTATCATATTATCTCGATAAAACACAGGTTTCCTTTTCACAGCATGAGTTATCACACTAGTGTTTAATATTTTTTTGGATCTACAATGCATAAAAACATTTGATAAGAAATAAACACATTCCATCCAATCAGCAACACCGAACGGGCATAATTTAGTTATTGTATCATATTATCTCGATAAAACACAGGTTTCCTTTTCACGGCATGATTTATCACACTAGTCTTTAATATTTTTTTGGATCTACAATGTATAAAAACATTTGATAAGAAATAAACACATTCCATCCAATCAGCAACACCAAACGGGCATAATTTAGTTGAATACCAAACCAAATAATTAGCATTTAGTAGCTAAAGAAAATTGAAACCTTCGGCAGTAATTTGCACCATTCAGGTTATTTTTGATAAATTCAGTACCTATGGGCAGGCATCAGAATCAAGTCCTCAAATTGTCAACCTGTCGATATGGATGCCACCAATATATCTTGAATCTGCTTCAGATTGTCTACCAAATCGTACCATTCAAGACATCAGAAATTTATATCTTGGTGATGCAGAACTAGTGGAGCCTCCAAAGCAGGGTTTCATAATTACTCTGAGAATAAATTTCTCGCAATTCCCCAAAAGAAAAGGTGTGGAATTTTCATATACTTAGTACAAACAAAGAATAATAATAGTGCCAAAAAAATTATGGTGATTTATCAGTCAAGTCAATGCTATCATAAATCCATGTCATTTGCCATGAATGCTCACATCTTCTTAGACACTGACCTCTTTACTAGTATGCTATTGTTTTGCAAAGGTATATAGCTGCGTTGATTACTTTACTATTGTGTGAAGTAGGGAGATTCTATTAGAAAAAATATGCTAACCTCCAATCTCTTTCAGAAGCTCGTATGATGGCTATCACTGAGATTTCCTCGATACAATCGGTCATACTGAGTTTGCAACTGAAGGATATGTTGTGTAGCCTCAAACTGAAGGACATGGGCAGTGGGATCTGCAGGCCAGTTAAAATTGTTTATCAGCCCAGAGAGCCTTTCTTTGTCATCAAAATGGTAACTGAAGAATAGTACTATTATTTTATAGAACTCCCTAGCAAATTGTTTGTTTCCCCAAGTTGTGGATCGATATTTTGTGTTTGTTCATAAGATGGTCCAAATAACTTTCTTCTCATTTTTGACCCTTTTTTTTTTTCAAATTCTAATGCTTATAACAATGCTTCTGTTCCTGGACTCATAAATTTAAAATATACTTGTATTATCTGTATCAGTATGAAACCCCTAAATCAACTTTATATTGGATCCAGCAAAGAAAGTTGACATGATAACAAAGATAAATTATGTGCGATCAGATAAATGTGAAACCAATGAGAAATTGATGCAATAATGTAATTACTGTGATGCAGCCAGAAAAGGTTACTGTGATATATCCCATGCGCTTCAAAGATGATTCAGATGTTGTTCTAGCAACAACATTCTTTCAGGTAAGTACTAGAGATGACTCATCATTCATCAAACTGATAAAGTATCTCAATAAATATTTGATTACTCTTAAAGCAGAGGTACTGACCTGCAGGAGCTTGTAGATGTTAGCAACTCAGCAGATTTCTCCAAAGCACCACGATGTACTTGGTCGCCAATCCCTCCTCCTGAGTTGAGACGAGAATCTTTCCAAAATCTAACAACAAATGGAGGATTCGTCTCCTTTGGTATGTTTACACCTCATTTGGCCTCCCCTTCTTATAAAAACTTAGCAACAACTATATTCATAATGAATATGGAACTTTTTAAATGTTATTTTTCTCATGAAAATTATGAGCTTAAATGATTTTATTGTGCGCCACCAACTTAAATCTATGAACATAGGAAAAAGATAGTACTTACGGTCCGGCTGGAATAAAATGTTTTTTCATGGTAACTCCACAGAAATTTTCTCACAACAAATCAAAATCGGTGCAAAAGGAGAAAATACTGTCAGAAACTTGCTGACTTTTATTGCCTATGTTAAGTATCATGTAAAGGTACGTGAATGCAATGAAATGTACTTATGCTGACTAGCTACTGAATCAATAACCTGATATAGTTTTTTCAGCAGTGTACCAGAAGCTTTATTCAAAGAAAGATGAGGCAGCGTCAGGAAAGCCTAAGTGAGGTGACTCCTACTCAGTACCTAAGCACTTCACCAATACTAGTAAAAAGCTTTATATTTTTTAGATTATCAGATTTAAATGACATGCAAAATTGGTGCCAAGGTTCCAATGGTTAAGTATGTGCACGTGCATGTGATAGCTATTTCATACAAGTAAAAACAGTGATTTCCTGCATTAACATACTTAATCCACCACTAGGATCCTATTACCATAGTTCAACATGGACTTGGCCTGTAACTATCATTGGCAACTTACTGGATCAAGAGATACCAATCTCAGATGTGCCCATGAATCCTTTTATTGCTTTTGACGGGTGATTGACTCTTATGAATCTATGTTGATATTTGTTAGCAGACTGCTATATGTGCCAATTTGTTCGTCTTGTTCTTCCTAGAAGTGTTTCCCCCATAATATCTAATGCAATTATTATTTCAATAAGTAGATTGATATAAAAAAAACTATATTGCATGCAATTTAATAAGATGAAAATGATGCAACCATCAGTCTTCTAGCACTTTGGTTGATAAAATGTGCTTGTTATTTAGTAAATTTTGAATGGGGACAAGTAATCTGCCTTTTGCGTGTAGAGACCAGATCCAGGGTTAATACTCATGCTTATCCATTCAGATAGCTATAGGCATCTTATGGTATTGAACGTTAATAGATCATACATCTGATCCTATGCTTTACAAGGAACACTTGACTAACAAAATGTTGCCATTCATGAAACAGCCAAAACCTCAATGAACTTGAAAATCATTCATGTTATTTTTATTTTTTGTAGAAAATACTATCAGATGAGGTAATTTTATGACTCTTAACTGATAGTACAATACATTCTTACTAATTGCAGATCATAAGAAATGCAAGGATAGGAGGGCACGAGGACAACAAAAAAGACCAAGGTGATAAATCACAAAGTTAGGTTCCTATATTTAAGGAAAATTTCAACCAGTAATTTGACTCCTCAAATAATCTTATAACAATGAAGAATAGTAAGGCACATAATCTACAAAATATGGCTTCACATGTCATTTACTTCTAGTTAGGCACATTTTACAAAATATATGTGCATGTCAAGATAATAAAAAAATAGTTTTAAAATATGTATATAATAGAAAATGTTTAGAATTGACTCCTTGTCTTAAAAACTATAAGACTGAATAATCATATACTAGCTTCTCATGCTCATCTTTGCATGCGAATGCAGGATTTAAACATGATAAGAAATGGAAGAATTTCTCAAAATCAACCATATTCGAAGGGAGGTATGGCATGATAACAAACCAAATCAAGAAATTCAATTCTGGGCTCAGAATAAAATCGCTACTTCGCTTCCGACGGCAATGGCTCAAGATCCCACTATTGAGGAAACATAGAAAATCAGACTCATCATCATCTATCTCTCATGTTCGCTAATAGAAGTGCAACAAATAATACATGTAAGCCTCTCATAGAATTCCCTTGACATAATATCATATGGTTTGAATTGTAACCAAAACTATGTCTTCTCATTGTTCTATTCTTTTGTTTTATTAGGGTGCGAAGGAAAACTTCATATGAAGATTCAGTATGTTAGCTCAAAGTGCATGAGAATATGTGAGATATATAGTGCTTTAAACACAGTTAACTGCCTACTTTAGTGGACATGTAACTGCACGCAGCCCCTTCTATGGTGGTCGCTTCTCAAGTAAGGGGTTTATCATTAATCAATATCAATGCTGCTCTCAACATATCATCCTTTAGTCACGCCACAAAGTAGGGTTTCTCAGATCATAGCTAAAATGAATTATCTTATGAAGTAGGAAAAAACCATAAACAAGGATGTGAGTCTTAGCAATAGCTAGCTTTATCAGAATGATTCTATCAATATCAAACTTCCAATTTCAAAATTGGTTGAAGCAGACAAATACGCCAGTACGCCACTACCACAACAAGCATCGCGTAGAATTTGTTGGTAGCAATCACAAGGTCTCTCTTTTTCCCTTAAGAAATGTTAAAAAAGACTTATTTTTCTAATTTTTTAAAAGTAAAAAAAAAAATAAACGGTCAACTGGATCACGAAGAAGGTATTATCAATGAACCGATGAATCAGCATCAGGGCTCCCTTCCGAACCCTAATAGAACCATTACTAGAGAGCTTTATCTGCACTAATGAAGGCTAACCTGAAAAGGTAACGGCGGCGGCGGGGCTCCGATGGCAAACCGGAGACAACGACGTTGATTCCCTTTTCCGTCAAAAATAAAAATTTAAATAAATTCCGGAGGAAAAAACAAAAAGAAGAAGAAATCTTCTCTCTTTATTTCGTACCCGAACCGGTTCGGTTCGTTATTTTTAGCCAGCCAGCACAAGCTCAGCGGCTATTTCGGCCCGGTCCTTTTTCAACGCTCACCCTCTTATTCACGCTCCCCAAACGCACACAAACAACTCGGTAGGCTAATTTGGGCCCGACCGGGACCGCCAGTGGCGGGTACGATCGGGGTAGGTTGCGAGAAAGCATTCGGTTCATTTAACTCAGCGCCGATAGAGACGCATTCGTTTCCCCGGCCCGCCTTCTTCATCGCCATCTTCCTCTTTCTCTCTTCTATCTTTTCCCTGCACTCAGCGCAGTTTACAGATTTCTCCAATTCTCCGGAGGATCTGTAGAGATTTACTGGAGTCATCGCTTCCATTGGATGTTTCAGAGTTCAATCGGATCGGTAAGACAAAATTTTCGATTTTTGTTGTTGAACATCAAACTTTGCGTTTCTATTCACGTTCACGGTACCTAAAATCTCCTCTTTTTTTCGTGAATCCGAGTAATTTTTGCAGTTCTTCGCTATCTGATCCTCGTCGTCTGTTTTATCGCAGTCAATGAGATTTGTGGTATCGAGATTTAGATTGGAATTGGGAGAATTAGGTTTCCTCGGTTCTGATGAATGAAGCATGGATTTGGGAGTCCAAAAGCATAAGGTTTGCAATAGGAATGGAACCGCTATTGCGGTGAAGGGCTTGAACGGGAACGAGACTACGGAAGCCGAGAAGGAGTCGCTTTTGGGCTTGGAAGAGAAAGGGGCGGCAGCTGCCGATAAGAGGAAGAAGCGATTGGCAAGGAAAGTCCAGTGGAATGATCTGAAGGGGAACGATCTGGTGGAAGTTTTGGAATTCGAACCAAGGTCAGCCCTAAATCTCTTGATCATTTTCTTCGCTTGTAAAACCTCTCGATATGTTGTAGAACAATTTGCGTTCATTTTCAAATCTGTATTCCTATATCTCTTGATCATGTTCTTCGCTTCTAGAACAATATGTGTCCATTTTTAAATCTTTGAAGGCAGTTTCCACACACAGATGATGTCGATCTTGGTCTGATTCGAGATTTTCAAGTATTTAGAAAGACACCAAAATTTTGTTCAGATCTGTTCTCCAGTAACTGATCATGAAATTCTCAGGATTTTTTCCATTTGTACTCTCATCTATCATATCTATAGAACAATTTAGTTCAGTTCCTGACATTTTGTTTTGTTTATTTACACAGCGATTCGAGTGATTCGGAGGATGAGTACTTGGACTCTTGTCTCTGCACCATCATGTAATTTCTTTTCTGCTGGTTTCATATATAGAACTGATTGATGCTGTCGTATTAGAAGAAGATTGAGTATTAACATCTTTTGGCCCTATGTTGGAAAAAAAAAAATCAAAACCATATCTTTAATTATCATAATCTTTAAAACAATTCGAAATCATAACCTCTATAAATGCAATAATTACGAGATCTCAATCATTATAATTATATAGTAATTATGAAATCATAGACTCTATAAATTAAAAAAAAAAAGGCTATTTTAAATTTTACTCAAAAATTATTATAGGAGTCAACGTAAGAATCATTTAATAACTATTATTCAAGTGATATAATAAGATTGAAATAAAAATAATTTTAGTATAAAAGAATATCATAGAGTTCCTTTAACTTTTTTTTTTAAATAAAAGATGTTTTTTTAAGAATTCCGATTAAAGGTTTTTTAATTTTTATTATGCATGAGCTTACCTTTAAGTGGCAATTGATTTAGTATCTAGAGTCTAAAAGTCTCCAATTACGTTTTCATGAATGGACTGATTGTTAATACGTGAATGTAGTTACTAAGAAGTTTGGAAATCAAAATTTGACAAAGTCAGTATGTTCATCCTCTCGTGCACTAGCCACAGTATCCGGATTAATAATTTCCGTGATTTATCTCCTCCGTGTTCATTTTGGAACGGATTGACAGGACATTGAAGACAAACGAATCACTTTTTGCTACCATAAAAGCCCCAACTATAGTGGTGTATTTGTCATTCAATTATTTGTGATTCAATTCAATATATTTATAAGATTTTTTCCATCGAAGAACACATAATTATAAAATATTGAATTTTTAATTGTCCCTCTCGAACTTCCATCAGCTTCTCGATTTATTCTAAGGGAAAATTTAAGAAAACTCTCCAACATCAAATTAGGCTTTACATGCACTCCCCAATCGAAAATTTTATTGCATACACTCCCTGATGAGATTGACAAGACAGTTTTGTGTGTTATTTTTTTATCAGTATAAAAGAGTAAAAATTCAGTATAAATCGTAAAGATTTGAGTATAAATTATTTGAGATTGAGTACTAATTTAAGAAAATTTGAGTATTATTTGAAAAATTTTGAGCATACATTGTTTCAGTATATAGTAAAAATTTCAGTATATATTATTGAAATTTAAGTATAAATTGATTTAGATTGAGTATTATTTGAAAAAAATTTGAGTATAAAATTTAGAAATTTGAGTATGTAAGATTGTTTCCACCACATCAAGATTTTCATATGAGGGGTCATCGAAATTTTATACTCAAATTTCTTAAATTAGTACTCAATATCAAATAATTTATACTCAAATCTTTATAATATATACTGAGTTTTTACTCTTTTATACTCACTACATCAAGATTTTCATATGAGGGGTCACCGAAATTTTGTACGTAAATTTCATAAATTAGTACTCAATCTCAAAAAATTTATACTCAAATCTTTACAATGTATACTGAATTTTCACTCTTTTATACTCAATCCATTAAGGAGTGAATACAAAAATTTATCAAGTGGAGAGTGCATACAAACGCCAATTTGAAATTGAGAAGTTTTCTCCAATTAATTGTTATTCTAACATTCAATAAAAACTTTTTATAAAAATAAATCCATCATTTTAAATTTAATATTATTTAATTCATCATTTCCAGGGTATTGAACAAACAAAAGAGGCATTTGGCTACTAAGATCCGGCTAGAGTTGAGTGACGTAAACGAATGTTATATAGATTGATACAATACCACACACGCCAATAGTTTTTTTAAAAAATAAATACTAAAAAACAAAATATCAAAAAAATCGTAATCGAGCGAAGCATCTTCGTTGTTTGAGTCATCCTCTTGTTCTCCACGTTTCCCAGCCGACTTCCTCCGAACTCCTCTCTACCGTCCATTCCGAGAGGCGAGCAGCCCGACCCAATTCCGTCACGTGACTCACTTCCGCCGCGTGATATTTTTAAGCCCTCGATTAATTTACACCGCACGACCCAATTCCGTCACGTGACTCACTTCCGCCGCGTGGTATTTTTAAGCCCTCGATTAATTTACACCGTCGATTCGCACCGCCTGTCCTGCTTTAAATACCCGCTTTCTCCACCCGTCGCCTCTCAGACGAACGACGCAGCTGGTCGGTCAGATCTCGATGATGTTGAGGAGCTCCTCCACGCCCATCCTCGGCTCCCTTCACCTCGCCGGCGACGGACTCAGCGCTCAACACCTCCACCCTGTCGCCTGCCAGTTTTCCCCCGCCTCCGACGGCCTCCACGACGCCCATCTCGGCATCCGGCGAACCCGCTCAGACGGAAACATCCTATCTATTCTTTCCGATGAAGAGCACCGCCCCCCTCCGAAGTGCTCTTCTTCTTCGTCTCGGCGCTCCAGTTCTGTCCTAGAGCCGATCCCCTCTTTCTCCCTCTACAACCCTAACGCGGTCGCCGAGGAGGAAGAGGAAGAAGGAGAGGACGGCGGTGCGAATCGAGAGGGGTCTGACACCGTGAGCTCTTTGAGGTCAATTGGTTCGGGCAGCGCCGCCCTGCCGCCTCTGTTCCTCGCGAGAGGACTCGGGATCGACAGGGTTGGGTCGGATTTGTTCGCCGCCGTGGACTGCGGCGACTTCTGCGGCGGATGTGGCGGGGGAAAGTGCGACGCGTTGACTGGGAGCGGAGGCGAGCAGTCGGATGCCGAGACGTACTACAAGAAGTTGGTGGAGGAGAATCCGACCGACGCTCTGTTCTTGAGGAACTACGCAGAGTTCCTTTACAAGGTATGTTCAACTTCCGTGATTCGATTGATCACAGAAGACGCCGATTTCTTGTATTTGAGTTGCGATTTGATAAAAAAATGATTGCAGACGAAGGGGGATCTCAGAAGAGCAGAGGAATACTACTCCCGAGCAATACTGGCAGCTCCCGGAGACGGAGAGATCCTGTCGCAATACGCTAAGATAGTGTGGGAGCTCCACCACGACGAAGAACGAGCTTCGATCTACTTCCAGCAGTCGGTTCAAGCATCTCCACAAGACAGGTAAGCATCGAGTTTCTGCCCTCAAAAGTTAGTCCCTTGACCCGCTCGATTAATTGCCTTTGAGAACCGACCTGCTCTCCGCTTGGCAGCCATGTCCTCGCAGCGTACGCTGGGTTCTTGTGGGAAACAGAGGAAGCTGAAGAAGACGGAGACTTGCAAGATTTCGCTCTGGCTCCTCCCGTGATTGCTTGAAGCTGAAATGTCGCCCAAGGACATAATCGAATTGTTCATCATAGATTAGAGGAGGGATCGATTGTCGATCGTGAGGATCAATTGTACGACTTTTTGTTGAAATTAATGTTGAAATGTAAATGAAACTGTTCTAAATTCTCGGTATCAAAGGAGATGTACTCATGAACGATCAACAATTTGAAGAGATAATAGAGTTGTTTTCCCAGTAAAAACTAAAAATAAAAATATGCACACTGATCATAGATGGATCATGCAATGTGGCCACAAATTGCTGGGGGGAAAAATCCAGTGATTTTTCTGCACTATTTTTTTTTTGTTGAACATGAGAAATCGTTGAACAAAAAAATCAGACTTTATATATATGACAACCAAAAGTTCTAGTTAGGGGTATCAAAAATAGACACAATCCGACGATCCAACCTGAATCGATCCGAAAAAAATTAGATTCGGATTGAAAATTTTTGGGTTCGGGGAGGATTGGAGGATTTCGGATTGAAAATTCCCGGGTCGAGTCGGGTTCGGGTTGATCCGAATTTAATGTTTAGTGATTTTTTTGGGATTAAATCAAATTTTATTTTGAAAATTAAGATATTTTTATGTATATTAATATCAATATTAGTACGATCATTATGGAGTATTGAGATTGATCCGGGCGAGTGGTTCTTTTTACCAGGGACGAGAGCCCGGTCGGAGAAAAACCTGGTTCAACCTGGTTCAAGGATAATGGAGGCTGGGCTCTCGAGGCCGACCTCCCGAGGTCGAGCGATAGAAGCTGAGCTCCCGAGGCCGACCTCCCGAGGTCGAGAGATAGAGGCCGACCTCCCGAGGTCGAGCGATAGAGGCCGAGCTCTCGAGGCCGACCTCCCGAGGTCGAGAGATAGAGGCCGACCTCCCGAGGTCGAGCGATAGAGGCCGAGCTCTCGAGGCCGACCTCCCGAGGTCGAGAGATAAAGGCCGACCTCCCGAGGTCAAGCGATAGAGGCCGAGCTCTCAAGGCCGACCTCCCGAGGTCAAGCGATAGAGGCCGAGCTCTCAAGGCCGACCTCCCGAGGCCGAGCGATCGGGGCCGAGCTCTCAAGGCCGACCTCCCGAGGTCGAGCGATAGAAGCCGACCTCTCGAGGTCGAGCGATAGAAGCCGAGCTCTCGAGGCCGACCTCCCGAGGTCGAGAGATAAAGGCCGACCTCCCGAGGTCAAGCGATAGAGGCCGAGCTCTCGAGGCCGACCTCCCGAGGTCGAGCGATCGGGGCCGAGCTCTCAAGGCCGACCTCTCGAGGTCGAGCGATAGAAGCCGAGCTCCCGAGGTCGAGTTCTTGAGTCTCACCCCTCGAAGGGCTCCGTCAAAACTCTCCGTTAAGAGACGTGGTCGTCATCTGATGTGGCCGCCCAGCAATTAATTAGGAGTAGGCTCACAGGGTGTCAGACTGCTGTGTCAGTCTCACATCGCCGCTCACTTAGCTTAATCCCTAACTAATCTTTAGTGAGATGTGACATCCCGCACGAGTGAGACCTTTCCCCTTCCCCTATATAAACCCCCCTCTTGCTCCGAAGAGGGGATCGCTGCCACTTTGCAACCACTCCACTACATTGAGAGCTCTGTTTTGGTCCGACCTCCCAAACTGCAGCAGACCGGGTCGGCTTGGTTAGACCGAGTCATCCGGGAGAGAACCGATCTTCGCTCTTCGACAGAATCAAATTTGGCGCCGTCTGTGGGAATTCTAGCCTGATCGAAAGCCGAAGATGAGTGAATCCAACCGGGTGACCGTTACTCTTTCACAAGAGGACTTGGAGCTGCTGATAGAGGCCAGAGCCCGGAAATTAGCAGAAGCCCAGCAGGCAGCTGCCCAACCTACCCCACCAGGCCCGGCCGAGCACACCGCTCATGTAGGCACTGAGGGAGGGGTTCAACAGGAGGGTAGCCTCCACTTTCACCGGGCGCTGTTCGGCCCGGCCGAGGGAGCAGAACAATCAGATCCGCACGAAGCTACATCTAATCACACCCGAGCTAGCAAAGGGAAGGCTCCCCTTGTGTCGTTCCCGACTGAACGCACGGGATGTCCTTTCTCCAGCCAAGTCTTGAATGAGCCACTGCCCAAGCACTTCAGACCTCCGTCCGTTGTTGAGTATGGAGGAGCTACCGATCCAGAAGAACACCTGAAGAAGTTTGAAAATGCCTCGATGCTACATCAGTACCCAGATGGCATTAGGTGCCGAGCCTTCCTGACCACTCTAGCCGGGCCGGCTCAGCGATGGTTCGACAGGCTCCCAGAGGGATCGATCAGGGATTTCTCTGATTTCAAGAAACTGTTTCTGCAACATTTTGCCAGTAGTAGGAGACATCACAAGACAAGTTTAAATCTATTTACCATGAAGCAGGGCTCCAAGGAGTCCTTAAAAGCCTACATCAGAAGGTTCAATCAGGTGGCCTTGGACGTACCCACCGCTACGTCTGAGGTTTTGGTCAGCGCCTTTGCTCAAGGTCTGCAGGAAGGCGAGTTCTTCAGGTCTTTGATCCGTAAACCCCCGAAGGACTTTGAGAGCCTTCTGGGGAAAGCTAGCAAATATGTGGACGTCGAAGAAGCGCAAGCCGCCAGGAGACCTGAGGTCAAGCCTACGCCCGATCACCCTCAGCAACATCAAAGGGGTGTGCCCCCAGGAGGACCCCTCAGAAGCCCCCGAGCTATGGGACACCGACTAGGAGTCGAGAGGGGAATAGTTCAGCAAGTAGCCCAGGGCTGTCTCCCGACTAGGTGGCATCCCTATTGTTCCTTCCATAACAATCATACACACGATCTGCAGGACTGCTGGCAGGCCGGTAGAGGTCGGGGCCGCGCTGGTCGAGGTAGCCCGAGAGGAGCTCATCAAGGAGGTGGCAGAGGCCGAGGAAGAGCATTGCCTAACCAGCCCGAGCCTCGTGATCGACCGGCAGCCCCTGTAGCCAGACGATTATTCCCGACCCCAGGCTCGCCCGAGCTGGGGAACGCCAGCGAGGAACAGGCAAATCAGCAGAACTCTGTGCATGGGTCCATCAACGTCATCTCAGGCAGGCCTACCTACGGAGATTCCAATAGAGCTCGGAAGTCGCAGGCCCGACGCCTGGATATTTATCAAGTGTGCTGCAGTTCCGCCCAAGCTCAGGGACCACAGATCAGCTTCGGTCCCGCCGATCTACAAGGAGTAGAAGTACCGCATGATGATGCCCTGGTCATCACGGCGGTCATAGCCAATTATCAGATCCATCGCACCATAGTGGATTCAGAAAGCTCGGTGAACATCCTATATCTGAAGGCATTCGAGCAACTACAAATTGAAATGTCTGAGCTACAGCCCGTGGCCACACCCTTATTTGGGTTCACGGGGAATGAAGTTCATCCGCTGGGGCAGATCAAGCTAGCCATATCTCTTGGCGAGGAACCCTTAAGAAGGACCAGGTGGTCTACCTTCTTGATAGTGGACGCCCCTTCAGCCTACAATGTCATCCTAGGCCGACCAGCCCTGAATGAATTCCGGGCAGTAATGTCCACCTTCTATTTAAAGGTTAAGTTTCCTGTAGGAGATCAGGTCAGTGAAGCCAAAGGAGATCAGAAGGTCGCCCGCCGATGTTATGTGAATGATGTCCGAGCGGAAGTAAGCAAGACCTTCCGATCCGCGCCGGCCAGCTGTAACATGGTACAGACCTCTCAGCCTTCTCCCTGGGCTGACATGATGGAAGAAAAGGAAGAGGTCCAACTCTTATTGGATCGAGAGGAAGCCAAGGTGAGGATAGCTCCAGGGCTATCGCCCGACCTCCGGCAGCAATTGATAGAGTGTCTGACACGGAATCAAGATGTGTTTGCCTGGTCTCAACAAGATCTGAAGGGGGTCAGGCCCGAGGTCATGGAACATAAGCTACACGTGTACCCAGACGCCCGACCCGTGAAGCAGAGAAAAAGAGATTTCAGCCCTGAGCAGAATAAGATAATCCAAGCCGAGGTGGAGAGGTTGCTGAAAGCAGGACACATCCGAGAGGTGCAGTTCCCGGCCTGGTTGGCCAACGTGGTACTGGTCTCCAAGCCGGGAGACAAGTGGAGAATCTGCATTGACTTCAGAGATTTGAACAAAGCCTGCCCCAAGGACTGTTACCCGCTTCCCCGAATAGATCAGATGGTGGACTCCACTGCGGGAAGCGAACTTATTTGCATGCTTGATGCTTATCAGGGATATCACCAAGTCCCCCTGTATCCGGGTGATCAAGAGAAGGTCAGCTTTGTCACTGCCGAAGGTACCTACTGCTACACAGTTATGCCCTTCGGACTTAAGAACGCAGGGGCAACTTATCAGAGGCTGATGAATAAAGTCTTTAAAGAGCAGCTCGGCAGGAATGTAGAAGTGTACGTTGATGACATTCTCATCAAGTCTGCCCGGGCTGCCGACCTCATTGCAGATGTACAAGAAACTTGTTGCACCCTGCGAAGGTATGGCCTCAAACTCAATCCGGCCAAATGTCTGTTCGGGGCCAAGAGCGGAAAATTCCTGGGCTACATCCTGACCGAGCGGGGAATAGAAGCCAATCCGGGTAAAGTAAAAGCCCTGCTGGATATGCCGCCGCCCAAAAATCTAAGGGAAGTCCAGCGCCTGACCGGAAGGATCACGGCCTTATCCCGGTTCATCTCCAGGTCGGCCGATCGAAGCCTGCCATTTTTCAAGATCCTGCGCAAGGCCTCCAAATTCCAGTGGGATGCCGAATGTGACCGAGCTTTCGAGGAATTGAAGGCATACTTAGTCAGTCTGCCAATACTAGCCAAGCCCCAGGAAGGAGAGCCCTTGTACATTTACTTGTCAGCTACTGAGGAAGCTGCGAGTGCTGTGCTTGTAACCCAGAAAGAGACCGAGCAGCAGCCGGTCTATTTCTTTGGGCACTTATTTAAAGAGGCCGAGTGTAGGTATACTACACTCGAGAAATTAGCTTATGTCCTTGTGTTGATGGCTCGGCGATTGCGACCCTATTTCCTGGCTCACCCTATCCGAGTGCTGACCAATAGCACACTCGGGAAGGTCTTGATCAACCCTGAAGTCTCAGGTCGGATGGTCAAGTGGACTACTGAACTGAGCGAATATGACATTCAGTATCAGCCCAGAACTGCAATCAAAGCTCAGGCCTTAGCAGACTTCTTAAGCGAACTGCATGCAGAGGAAGAGGAGAAGGTCTGGAAAATATATGTGGACGGGTCAGCCACCCGGGCAGGGAGTGGCGTTGGGATCTTATTGATGTCCCCCAAGGGAGACCCCATTCATTTGGCGGTGCGCCTAGAGTATCATGCTACCAATAATCAAGCAGAATACGAAGCCCTTCTAGCAGGCCTCCAAGCAGCCAGACAGGTCGGGGCCACTCGGGTCATCTTGCATTCTGATTCCCAATTAGTGACTCAACAGGTGGCTGGGCGGTTTGAAGTGAACGATGAGAAGTTACAGGCTTACGTAGAGGCCTATCAACAGTTGCAAGCAGAATTTCAAGAAGTTCAGATTACACAGATCCCCCGAGGGGACAATGCCAAGGCAGATGAGTTAGCCCGACTGGCCAGCTCTGTCCGTCCGTGGGTCTTCCCCAAACCTTCACCTCAAGTCATGCTGGTGGCTCAGGTCGAGAGAGAAGCCGAAATGGAGATAGAGGGGGATTGGAGAGCTCCATTCATCGCCTACCTGAAGGAGGGGACTCTCCCAGGCAACCCCGGGCAAGCTAGAATGCTGAAGATCAGAGCAGCCCGGTTCACCCTGATAGGGGACGCGTTGTACAAGCGGGCTTTTTCCCGACCTCTAGCCAGATGCCTTGGAAAAGAAGACGCGGATTATGTACTTAGAGAAGTGCATTTGGGGTGCTGCGGAAATCATTCAGGAGGTCGGTCCATGGCTCGGAAGGTCCTGCTGGCCGGTTACTTTTGGCCGACCCTTCAAAAGGATGCAGAGAGGATGGCCTCTTCCTGTCTTTCTTGTCAGAAGTACCAGAATTTGTCTCACCGACCAGTGGAGATGTTGCGAGCATCCGTTGCATCATGTCCCTTTGATCAGTGGGGCATGGATATAGTGGGACCCTTCCCCAGAGCGGCCGGTCAAAAGCAATTCCTATTGGTAGCAGTAGATTACTTTTCCAAGTGGGTCGAGGCAGAAGCCCTGGCTCGGATCACTGAGCAAGCAGTGAAGAAATTCCTTTGGCAGAACATTTTGTGCCGGTATGGCATACCTCATAAGCTGGTGTCAGACAATGGTCGGCAGTTTCAGGGTCGGATTATCAGAAATTGGTGCAAGGAATTTGGGATCAAACAGGCCTTCACTTCCGTGGCATACCCCCAGAGTAATGGTCAGGCCGAAGTAGCCAATAGAGAGATTCTGAAGGGGCTCAAAGTTAAGTTGGATCAGGTCGGCGGATCCTGGGTGGATGAGTTGCCAGGGGTCCTGTGGGCCCTTCGCACCACGCCCAAAGAGGGGTCGGGATGCACACCCTTCCAGTTGGTCTATGGCAGTGAAGCAGTAGTCCCCATGGAGGTCGGCTGTGAATCGGACAGGAGACGTTTATATGGGGAAGACAACGCAGAGAAGAGACGAGCTGAGCTAGATCTGATTGAGGAGGTCCGAGCTAAGGCTACCGTCCGCATGGCCGCTTACCAGCAGAGGATGCGGAACCGATACAACCAGAAAGTTATACCCCGACACTTCCAGGTCGGGGACAAGGTATGGAAAAGAGTCAAGCCAGTTGGAGAAGTAGGCAAGCTGGAGCCTCCATGGAGTGGCCCGTTCCTGGTGGTCGAGGCGTTGGGGTCGGGAGCCTATTATCTACAAGACGCTCAAGGAAGACGACTCGGAAGACCTTGGAGTGCAGTACATCTGAAATTGTACCGTGAGGAGAGAGGAGCGGAATGATTCTTGTAACTGTACTTGGAAGAAAAGATAGCAAAAACTCTAACTCTGCGGATAAGATCATCCCTGAAAGTTATAAGTGAGCTTGCTCTCACGCACCCACCGGACCCGGCGCCGATCGGGCGTGGCGTTCCACGTTCGGTCGGGCCCGGTCGGGCGTGGCGGTCCACGTTCGACCTGAGGTAAGTCGGACGGTGTCCAGACTCTTGCTAAGGCAAGTTATAAGTGAGCTAGCTCTCACGCACCCACCGGACCCGGCGCCGATCGGGCGTGGCGTTCCACGTTCGGTCGGGCCCGGTCGGGCGTGGCGGTCCACGTTCGACCTGAGGTAAGTCGGACGGTGTCCAGGCTCTTGCTCAAGCAAGTTATAAGTGAGCCTGCTCTCACGCACCCACCGGACACGGCGCCGATCGGGCGTGGCGTTCCACGTTCGGTCGGGCCCAGTCGGGCGTGGCGGTCCACGTTCGACCTGAGGTAAGTCGGACGGTGTCCAGACTCTTGCTAAGGCAAGTTATAAGTGAGCTTGCTCTCACGCACCCACCGGACCCGGCGCCGATCGGGCGTGGCGTTCCACGTTCGGTCGGGCCCGGTCGGGCGTGGCGGTCCACGTCCGACCTGAGGTAAGTCGGACGGTGTCCAGACTCTTGCTAAGACAAGTTATAAGTGAGATCACTCTCACGCACCCACCGGACCCGGCGCCGATCAGGCGTGGCGCCCCACGTGTGGTCGGGCCCGGTCGGGCGTGGCGGTCCACGCTCGACCAGAGGTAAGTCGGACGGTGTCCAGACTCTTACTCAGGGGAAGTATGAAATGACATCTTGCCATGATATCTGCTGTCGAGGCGTGGCTCTCCACGTCCTAATAAACAACAGATCTGCTTAGATGAGGTGGATCTGAACGAACCAAAACACACTAAATAACTTGGCCCTTGTTGATAAGGTTAACTCGAAGGGAACTAAACTAATCGCCGAGTCAGGGTGCCGACCCGACCGAGCCAAATCGCCGAGTCAGGGTGCCGACCCGACCGAGCCAAATCGCCGAGTCAGGGTGCCGACCCGACCGAGCCAAATCGCCGAGTCAGGGTGCCGACCCGACCGAGCCAAATCGCCGAGTCAGGGTGCCGACCCGACCGAGCCAAATCGCCGAGTCAGGGTGCCGACCCGACCGAGCCAAATCGCCGAGTCAGGGTGCCGACCCGACCGCGCAAAATCGCTGAGTTAGGACACCGGCCCGTTCAAGCCGTAATATCAAGCTTGGAAAAGGGTCAGGTTGGAAGACTGATAACACGAGTCGCCCGAGCGCCTGACACTTAGCCACATTTTCGAATTGGCCAAAAAGATTGAACTAAGGAGATCAGGATGAACACCCCAAGCAATCGACAATAATCGAGACTTCGTCGCTAGGCATAAACGCCGGCCTCCGCGGAATGAACCGAACGATTTGCATAAGCAACACTTAGCGAGGGTCTCACGCATCATAAACGAAAGGCCGACCTAATGGGGCAACCGGGCCGGGCCCAGACGTCGAACCGACTTAATAATACCCCCGGGTCCGGGCTAGGACCTGGCCCCATGGTACCTCTAAGCTCGGGCGTGGATCTAGTTAAACGCTTGACGACACAGAGGTCTTCCACGGCCGACCCCTAGGGGAATCTCATCGCCCGACCTAATGGGGTCTACTCCAATGAATAAAGCGAATACGCCGAGTGGACGACCCTTAGAGAAAACCGAACGCGTCACAAACAATCAAATAAAGTAAAGGAAAGGATAAATTGTTCAAAATAAGAAAAAGCCCGGGCGTAACGCAAACCGAGCCGAGAAGGAGTCAGATACTATTACAAAATTGCAAAGGCCGAGAGGCCGAGCAGAAGCAGGTCGATAGTCAGTTTGAATAAAGAGAGCGGTATGATAAGTTAAGTAAATTTTGGGAAGGCGTCAGGAGGGAGTGAGGCCTTGATCAAGGATAGACTCACCACGTTGGGAAGCGTGTCAGGAGGGAGATGACCGGCCTCCAGTAGTTGTTGCAGTGCGCCCTCTGCCCCATGTCTCATCATACCCACGATCTTCTGGGTCACCTCCTTCCGGAAGGGCTGGGACTGAATGTAAGCCAATCTAGCTTGTTCGATCCGGGCTGGTTCCCCGGCCTTGAAGTCGGCTAGCTCCTTCTGCAAGCGGGCCACCTCAGCGTCTCGCTCCTTAAGTTGGGCGTCCTTGGCCGACAGACTTGCCTCCTTGCTTACCAGCCGTGCTTCTAAAGCCTGAAAGGCTTCTTGCTGAGCTTGGAGTTCGGTCGCCTTACCCCTCAAGGTTGCAAGTTCGGTATCTTTGTCCCGGAGGGCCCGCTGGTGAGTGGTGAGTACTTCCCGCAGCTTTTGCTGTAAGTCGCGGACCTCGAGGATTCTTCGGTCCAGGTCAGAACGAGTCCGGACTTCGCTAGCGAGGGCAGTCTTCTTTGTGGCCTCGGCGGCCTCCAACCGAGTGCCGAGCTCATCGAGTTGGCGGCCTGATGCGGCCAGCACCTCATGCGTCCGTTCCAGATTGATGTTGTTCTCTGCTAATTGCGTTCGTAGGGAAATTACTTCATTGAGGAGTCGGGCCCGACCCTCGTCGCCGGTCGGGAGAGCACATTGAGTCAGTTGACGTTCTAAGCTCTCTATCTTGTACTCGGCCGCCCGGCGCTCCCTAACATTCGTGACCAGGGCCTTGGTGACCGCCTGGCCCCCGACCCACAGCTATACAAAAACGAATAATATAAGAGAAGAACGGAAAAGGGCGAAGGTTAGGAAAAGGAATACCTTGACCAAGTCCATGGCAAAGTTATCAGCCAGACTAAAAGGGCTTCGCCCTTCAGTTAAGGCCAGGCCATGGTCCCAAGCAGCAGCCAGGTGCCCGTGGAGGTTAAGTGGCTGGGGCTCGACCATCCGAAGTAGAGAAGTCTCGGATGGAAGTTGCACCTCTACCAGAGCTCGAGGAAGGTCGTGCATGGCCAGAAGAGAAGCGGCCGCCTCTTCACTAACCGTATCAACAGCGCCCTCCGGAGGAATAGGGACAGGACTGGTGGCTGAGTCCGCTGGTCGGGATGCGCTCTGTCTAGGCAGAGAGACCCCGGGCGGAGCCGCACTGGAGGATGGGGCTGAGGTTCCCGGGTGAGGAGAGGCCGAGCGGGAAGTCGACAGTCGGATCCTGATTCGACTGGGTGGGGGAGCAGACAGCTCCAACGCGCTCTCAGGTTGAGCCTGAGTCGCGGGAGTGCTAGAAGAAGCAGCTTCTCGAAGGCGTTTCTTTTTCTTCTTTTTGGGCGCATTGGAAGAGGACGGATCCGCAACAACCGTCCGCCTTTCGCCCTCCGCGCTGACCTCGGGAGGGTCTGCCGCAACGCTTTGGCCTAGCACTTCCAAGTCCGGATCGCTCTCCGCTCGACCCGGTTGCTCGGGGACTGGTGCCACCCTCACCGGGATTGCATTTCGGCGGGCCAGTAGTTCAGCTGCCCGAGTGTTCAATGCCTCATCCGCCAGGGCTATCTCTTTATCCATGAGGGCGTCCATCAAGGCCTGAGCTGCAAGTCAGAAAAAGTTTTAGTTAGCATTAAAAGAGTCGTAAATAAGAAGGGAAGTTTACCATAAGTGCCGGGCAGTCTGGCGGGGATTTGACTCAGTCGGCAAATGTAGAGCACGGCCTCGCTCAACAATTTGCCGACGTGAAAACGGCGTCCTCCGATTTTAGAGAAGGCTGACCGAAAGCCGGGGTCAGCGCGATACCTTCGGGGAGCAGCGGGGTGGTCAGGCAATGCCTCTAGCCAAGCAAGAGGCCAGGACGCAGGCGGGAAGGTGCTTATGTAAAAGAAATGGGATTTCCACCCCTTGTTCGAAGATGGAACCTTGTCTAGAAAGGCGGTGTTGATCCTGGCCTGGAAAAAGAAACACCCGGGCTCTTGCATCTTAAGGGAATAGAAGAGATGGAAAATCCTAGGAGACAGGGGAACTCGGAAGGACTCGAAGATGACTACAACGCCACATAGAATCCGAATCGAGTTCGGGGCTAGTTGGGAGAGGGACACCTGAAAATACTGACAGATCTCTATAATAAAGGAATGCAAAGGGAAACGCAGGCCGGCTAGAAGATGATCCTTAAAAATAGTAAAGTAGTTCACCGGGGCCTGATTAGGTCGGTCGTCCGGAGAGGGGAGAGCGAAAACATGATCTTCTGGAATGCGATAATCATGGCGGAGGGTTTCCAGAGACCCTAGATTCAGGGTCGACCGGGTAGTAGTATACCACGGCTCGGGCGCAGAGGATGAGCCGGGCGTAGAAGATGAGCCAGCCATGAGGTCGGACTCGGGAATTAGCAGAAAAGGGTTTAGGCAGAGAGAAGAATACCTAGTGTTAGGGCTCGGGGTAAGATGCTGATCGCCAGAAACACTGTTCGCCGGAGCTCAAGGAGGTCAGGCGGAGGAGGTCGGACAAAACGAAAAAAGAAGCGAGAGGCAAAGTGAGGAAGAATGAAATGAAGGGAGCAGCCTATTTATACTACCGGCTAGTTAACCAGGACCGTCGGATGGAGAGGAAAGAAATGGCGGGCTCCGGTCTCCACCGTCCGATCAGCGCGATTCCCCACACCCTGAAGCTTCTTGCGAACGCCAAACGAAGCCGTGCCCACGACGCCTCGATACTGGAGGCATCCATTCAACAGCTGACGCGTGGTCAGACATTGATGAATAACTGAGTGGGAGGTCGGGCGCGCGGAAGACTAACTCAGAGTACAAGGAACGTGCGGGAGAGCGGGAAAGGAGTCAGGCCGACCGGGCTGGGAGCCTAGTCAGTCGGACTTGACGCCTCCTTCGACTAGACTTGAAGGGGAGGCTTGTGATCCGGGCGAGCGGTTCTTTTTACCAGGGACGAGAGCCCGGTCGGAGAAAAATCTGGTTCAACCTGGTTCCAGAATAATGGAGGCTGGGCTCTCGAGGCCGACCTCCCGAGGTCGAGCGATAGAAGCTGAGCTCCGAGGTCGAGCGATCGGGGCCGAGCTCTCAAGGCGACCTCCCGAGGTCGAGCGATAGAAGCCGACCTCTCGAGGTCGAGCGATAGAAGCCGAGCTCTCGAGGCCGACCTCCCGAGGTCGAGAGATAAAGGCCGACCTCCGAGGTCAAGCGATAGAGGCCGAGCTCTCGAGGCCGACCTCCCGAGGTCGAGCGATCGGGGCGAGCTCTCAAGGCCGACCTCCCGAGGTCGAGCGATAGAAGCCGACCTCTCGAGGTCGAGCGATAGAAGCCGAGCTCCCGAGGTCGAGTTCTTGAGTCTCACCCCTCGAAGGGCTCCATCAAAACTCTCCGTTAAGAGACGTGGTCGTCATCTGACGTGGCCGCCCAGCAATTAATTAGGAGTAGGCTCACAGGGTGTCAGACTGCTGTGTCAGTCTCACATCGCCGCTCACTTAGCTTAATCCCTAACTAATCTTTAGTGAGATGTGACATCCCGCACGAGTGAGACCTTTCCCCTTCCCCTATATAAACCCCCCTCTTGCTCTGAAGAGAGGATCGCTGCCACTTTGCAACCACTCCACTACATTGAGAGCTCTGTTTTGGTCCGACCTCCCAAACTGCAGCAGACCGGGTCGGCTTGGTTAGACCGAGTCATCCGGGAGAGAACCGATCTTCGCTCTTCGACAGGATCACCTATAAATAAATATTATATATATAATATATAATATATAATATAAATAAAAAGTGGGACCTATAAAATGGGGAAAAAAATTTATAGTGGAAAGATAAGTGAAGGTTTTTGCTTATGATATGGCATCGTAGGGGCCAAATTAAATCCTCCCGTCAATTTTTAGCATTGGAGATGCTCTAACTACCTTATTCTCCTCAACCATTGAAGAAGAGAACTTGACTTCTTCAAATGGGAAGGTGCGCAGTCTGAAATCGAGATGACTTTTTAGCTGAGCCAAACCATGTTGATTTTATCTTAGATTATTTTCTTTTTTATATTAATATGTTTTCTTAGTCAAATGGAAAGGTATACAACACTAGGGAAGCATAGGTATGGCCGAATCAAATAATTGTAAATTATGTTTCTGCAATTATTATCTTTTTATACCAATATCATTCTTTTTGATAATTGAGGTATCCATAACTCTTCAAACTAATTAATCATAGAGATGACCTACTCGATTCTATGAAAATTTCTTATCGACCATCAAAGTAAATTAAGAAGTGCTCGCGGATGTCCATCTAAGCGGCTAGCATTCTTTGAGTTGTTATCTCATTGGAGTAATATCCTTGTAATGCGCCACAGCTTAGATTCGCCCCTTAAATATCTGGTTAACTACTTGAAGGGTCTAATCCAAAAACAGATCTAGAAATTAAAGTTAGGGGGGCTTGACTTAATATAATATGTTAAATATCGAAAATTGAGGGTGAAAGTGCATAAAAACAAGACTTATGGGTTTGTTGGAGAAAAAAACTAAAGTTAGAGGGTCTTTTCACAATTTAGCTTGTATTAATCAAAAACCCTAACTTCTTCTCATGAAAATATTTTTTTCCTCTCCCTCTCCACCGAACCAACCCACTATCGCCTCTCCTCCACGCGAACCCGATCCGCTCCTCTCCCCATCATCGACAACGGGCGACCTTCACGGACGAGCCAGCCTCCAGCGATCTTCATCCTCCGATCATCATAAGTGTCGGCCAACCTTGAGCACGCCAATCGTTGAGAAGGCGGCGCACACCGACATGGGTTTATCGCCAACAGGTAGAGGTAGGATGCGTCTTTGCGATGTTGTTGGGTGATGTTTCCCTTGTTTTGGATTGTCATCGCGATCACAAGATTTAACTCAAAATCTACCTCTTTTGACTGTGATTTCCGTCAATGTTTGGCAGGGTTGGATCTAGGGTTGGGGAAGGCACAATGGAGAAGGGGGTCTTCACCTTGTTTCGATGAATTGTGCTTGAGTTCGCTGGATCTATGCTGGGTTGACTTCGCCGGTGCTAATTAAGGTAAGATCGGGTTCTTTTAATGGTTGATCTTGGAGGTTGATTCGAATTTGTATTGATGAATGGGTGCAGTTTGATCACTGTCATGGAATATGTTTCTTTTGTTTTGAATCGGATTGAAGTGAGAATCGTATGTAGTTGTTATTCTTGTTAGTTTGGAGATGAATCCTGGAATTGATGCTCTGTGGGCTTGTTTTCAAGCCGGTTATGGTAAGGATAAGTTTAGGACTTAGTTAATGTTGAATCAGATTTTTAGTTGGTTTTGTAGGATCAGATCTGAAATCTAAATTGGTGTTGGACTTTGGTTTTGGTTTTGTAAGATCTTCCCAACAGATTTTGGATAAGTTATCTTCGGTTTCTAATGTATTTTATGTGGTCTTTAGATGATCTGGTTGTATTAGAATTTTTTTATGTTAATGGATCAGATAGTAGGTTAATCTCAGATTTAGTGGTGTTGATATTTTTCAGCTTGAGATGGTGTTGATTTAGGTGTTGTATAACAATTCGTTTCATACGAGTTTTGGTTCTAGGATTAATTGGGTAGTTTACATATTTGATTTTGGGAATGGAATCAAGCTTTGACCTTTTAGGGTAAAGTTTATTATGTGATGCATGTTTGGTTGGGCTAGACATGTAATTGAGAATTGGTTAGGTATGTAAAGATTCTTTGTTGGATGAATGGATATTGTAGTGGTTTGTTGTTAGTTGATTTTGTACGGTCTTTGTTTTAGATTTTGGATTATTTGGATGAGTTATATTGGTATGGAGGTAGATATGGTCATGAGTTATCTTAGGTACTAAGGTTATTGTAGATTTGGTATTGGGTAAGTATGAATCGATCTTTAGTTGGGAACCAATTAATTAGACAGACGTTATAGTTAGAAATAATCCTACTTTAGTTTAGTAGTTAGTTTAGTTATCTAATCATCTGTATAAATGGCTAAAAATTGTATTCTTGATACAGGATATTGATTGGATACGTACAGTTGATTGTGAGAGGTTACTTACGATACGAACTTCTATAATTGAGGCGGGTAATTCTCTTTTTGTATTCTATAGATTATTTATTTTAAATACATGGTTGTTTATGTCTAAGTAGGACTGCTTGACCTTGTCCTTTGTTGTTTTTAATATCGTCTGTTGATACCTTCCTTACTTGATCTTCGAGTTAATCGTATTTTAGGTCCGTACAGTCTCATCGTTGATTTTCTATTCTGTAAAGTATCGCTTGTACGCGAGTACTTAACAATGATGATTAAACACAACTAGGGTTGGTTGACATTAGAGATACCCTACCTAGTAGTTTAAAAAATAATGAACCAGGTAGCAGACAAATTGAACCTGGGGTGACCGGCCCGGCCCCACGGAAGTTTCCCACCGGTCACTAGGGTAAATCGGGAAGCGCTCGCGGTGGGAAGTCTAGAAGCCCAACGTCCCATGATTAGTAGTTTAGTTTGCATGTTTGATGGTTTTTGATACTTATTGGTTGTATCGTTACATCGTTATTGCTTGGTTGATTGTGCATTTAGTATCATGCACCATATCTGCACAGTTGCATGTTGACGAGTATTTCTTCAATATGATTAAGCTGTCGTCAGTCATTTAGTTGCGTTGCTACTCAACCACTCATTATGGTAGTTGCTAGAGTGTGAATAACTATCCTGTTATGTCATACTCGACCACTCATGTGCAATGGATGTTGGAGTTGTAGGCAAGCAATTGACATCCTCATCGTTGTTTATGAGGGATATCAGAGTTGTTGGTGGCTCCCTCTTTTTCCTAAGATTTTTAGAGTAGTTGGCTCTCTAGCATCCTGTCCACTCAACCACATATACTAGTGATATTTGTTAGAGTGCGTACAGTTGTCACAACCTTACCCACTCGGCCACACAGATGTGATGTAATGGTGGCTTGACTTGCGTCAGGGGTGACACATGTAATTGCATCATATGCATTTATTGCATTACACATTTTCTTATGTTTGCTACATTTATACGAGCTATGATTGCTGCATTTGGTTGACATGCATGTATATTTTGATATTGTGTATCACTTGTTTTATATATGCCTAGTTATTCTTATGTTTCCTAGAGACTGTATACTATTGTTTCTTTTGCTTGTTATATCTTTTGTTATGTCATGTGTTTATTTACTCTTATACCTGCAAAGTCCATCCAGACTCACCACCCCCACCATCTACTTTTATTTCAGGTAGCAAATAGATGCGTTATTTGGAGCCAGGAGAGGATCTAGTTGTAAGTACGATAGTGTCGAGTCGTATTGGAGTTTGTTTCTGTATTTAGTCTATTTCTGCAATTACTTTATTTCTGCGCTTTCATTATTTCTATATTTATTTCATAGATTGATATTTATTTTATTTATCTGGTATTGTTTTAGCAGATTTACATTTATACCTTATTGGACTAGAATGTTCATTTTTGGATTACATTTGAGTTTTATTCTGGTTATGGACTGTTTGCTATTTTTTTATTTTTTTATTAACGATATTAACTGCGTGATTGTGAGTTTATTTTATTATTATGATGTCAGTCGTGTGAGGCTGAGCTAGATGTTATGGAGAGTTATGTATAAATGTTCCAACTTGTCCGTTGTACAGGAGAAATGCTGCTTGATTTTTGAACAAGCATGGGCCTCTGGGAGGTGTGACATAATAAATTATATATTATTATAAATATATATATAATAATAATAATAAAGGCATTTATATTATATTATTTAACAAAGTTATGTCCTACAAACTTTTGAAATATATAATTCATCTATAATAGAATTTATATTTATATCCTTAGTTAATTCTCGTTCAATATACAGTATTAAACAATCTTCAAGAAAGTTAGCTTCCATTTTATTTTGATGCTCAATTAAGATCACAAGGTGTATTCACAATTGTAAACCTGGAGTGCAAGAGACAAAATTGAGTGTAAGAAGAAAAAATAAAGTAGATAATAAGACAGAAATAGTGTTATTATTTAGCATCTCCTCTATGTAATACAATTCATCAAACCATCATATCGAATCAAAGAAAATGATCATAATAGAATATAATAGAATAGCTAAAAAAAATCAAAACATAAGATATTTAAAACTATCTCATATACAAGATAACAAAAAAAAATTAAAAAATTCTTTTAAAAGTTCATATTATGCTTTATTAAATATCATATTGATGAAAGAAATTGAGGTATATTTGTTAGCTTGCCTTAAAATTTTCTTCAGAAATACTTGATAATTGATGTACTCTGATTGTGAAATAAAAAAAAATCCTTAAGAATGTACTATAATTTAAAAATGTCATAAGAATTTCTTCAGAAATACTATGATTGTAAAAAAAACATTTAATAAAAAAATTTCTTAGTTGATACAAAAAAATTGAATAATACACAAAAAAATTGAGTACATCCCTTTCTTTATAGATTCCATTTCTATGTTTGCTTCTATGATGAAAGGAAACCTTTTCCTGAATTGTTGCAACATGGTTTCATTTGAAATTTGAATCATTACTGTAGATCATCCAACTTGTATTAGGAATTTAACATTGGAAAATATTGTCTTAGAAAGAATTGACATGTTGATAAATCATAATGATATGTTGAACTTTTCTATGCACAAAACTTTATAGAAAAATAAATCGCCATAAGAGATTTACTAAGATTAAATAATAAAGTTTAGTGATCGTGCGCATGGTAGGAGCCACTGCCAAAGCACCGCACGACGACAGGGTAGGAACAGATCGCAACTCGCAAGGGGTGGGGCATACAAGTTGGTCACGTCGCGCTGCCGCGCGTGAGCGACAGTGATCGAGTGATTCGATCGCACCAGTGGATGCGACAAGAGAGGCGGTAAGCGATCTCAACAAGTTGGATGGAGAGAAGACGAGAACTGAAGAAATATTTGATTCCAGACTTGGGTCGCATCGCCTCGTCGCCTGACTCGCACTCACCTTATCGCTGACTCACCCTCTCGTTGTCACACGAGAGAAAGTAGAAAATGAAAACCTAAATAGTAAAACTTTTTAAAACTAATAATAAAAAATTGAAAAATTGGGCTAGGCTACAACCCAATACAACCCCTATAATGATCTGTCTCTGGTCTAATCTCTACACCATTACTGTGAGGGCACCAATATAGTTCGTTGTTTACATTATTTGTATCCTTGTCCGCTCTAATGTGCTACATCAAAAGGCAGTAGAGCTTTCCTTTAGGTGACGATTGTATCTCTATCCTTCTACTTATGCTATGTTGTATCATATTGTATTTTTATTTTTTTATAATCTAGATATCTAAGCCTTAGGATCCGATTAATACTAGAGGCGTCATGCTCGGTCTCATAGAAATTTCTCATCAATCACTAAGGTAAATTCATAAAACACAATTGAGTTCGAACAGATGGCCCATAACCACGAATTTTTGAAAATCTGAAAGCGTAGATGCATTACGCAAGGTTCGAACATTCATGAGCTTGAAGTCCCCATCCCACCTTTACCAACGTGGCATGCTCCGGAGTGTAAGGACCTATAGCGAAAAACAAACTAAAACGCAGCAGAAATTGATCCATCCACAGATCCATGTAATGCAGAACTACTCTAGTGTATAGGATTGTTACCTTTGATGTGTGAACAACCGTCAGAAGATTGCTAGTCCAGCTGATCTCAATGCAATCAGAATGTTCGCGCCTCTATGATGCATGTTCTTTGTTCATCCCACGAACTCAGAAAATGAAGAGTCATTGATAAAACTCAACCATGCTTCTCAGGAAAATTAGAGCATCTTAAGCACCTTTCACTTCTTGAAGTTAGAGAGTCTCAAGTTTTTTAACCTTCTCAAAAAGTTGGAGAGTCTTAACCCTTTTAACCTTCTCAAGAAGTTGGAGAGTTGCTAGACATGGTATTTAAGGTGTCAATCAAGAAGGAAGTCTAACCATTAGGGTTTCTTGTAGTGGGCTTAACCTTAAGGTTCAAAACCATAAAATAAATCAATCTCTAAATCAACATGTTCTTTATGTGTGACCCATTAAGTTCTCGTAACGTTGGTAGTGTTTCTAAAACCATTTTAGATATACAAGCAATGAGTGTTATCTAGCAATGCATTATTGCTACCCAAGTGACGAGAATGTCGAGATCCGACTTAATCTATCTGTCACTATTATCTCATATAACTCTTTTTTTTTGTCCTTGATATCTAGATTGATCCATGAGACATAAACCATGTCATCCTCTAATCAATGTATGTATTTCTTAATCTCTAAGAAGACTCACTTAAACAACTAAGCTTAATATCTTATGTTAATTTATTTGAGCATGATCATATATTTCAGTAGTCCTACTCAATCAAGGGTCCACAAATATCTCTTCCTTTATATGAAAGGAACAAATCTCATCTATATTACTTATATCACTCTGCATAACTTATTACATATCCAGTAAATGATTTTATAGTCCACTTTGATATAGGTGACGTTTGTCGATATTAAAGTACATAGCTTTTTATATAGGGAACTGTAGTCTATTCAGGTTTAAGAATTATTTATACTAATAGTCACTATGAGAATATTAACGACATACATATAATGATTCATGAAATTTCTCATTGTGGGTCAATTCAGTACAAATTCTCTAATATATACACGTGTCAACTTAATATCTTGTATCCATGACCTGTGAGAATAAGTCATCAATTGGCTTATATGTTAACCTTAACGTATTAATATTATCCTTGTATATTAATATTTGACTAAGAATAATTATGAATAATGTTCTACGTGTACACTAGAACCTACTATTCTAGGACATTATATTTACTCGACTAACATAAACATGAAGTAAATATAGCAAACAAAGCATTGCCTATTATAAATATGATATAATTTGTTCCAAGTCAATCAACTTATGATTGCCTCTCACACTAACACAGAGGATTGCTGCATCATATTCTATTGTAGCAAAAGATGACTATGTTTATCCTAGACACCCTTTACAAGTCATCCCCAAATTTGTGAATAGAGGTAAATCACGAGGTCGGTTTATAGTCGATTGTCGAGCGACTAAGAGGTGCAAAGAGTTTTTTCCTCGAGAGTATGCGCTCGTCGAGAATTGATCGTTGCCCCCATTATAACAAATCTATTATCCTCTAGCCAACTGAATACCGTCGTGAAGATTGCTGCATCATATTCTAAATCCTTGGGTTGGGTTGTCTTTCAATCATCTAGACAATTAGACCGTTGGGATTATAATAAAAAAAATTATATTAAAAAATGAAAAATGATACGCAACAGAAATTTAGAACATAAAACTCAACGGGAATAACGTGACACTCCAATTATAATAATCCCCGACGGGTTCACTATGCCACCCAGGGTATAGTTTAGTTCGAGACGATGGTGGAGGTCATCGTCAGTGTCCAGGTGATAATCGAATGTGTACACAAAAAATGTCACGTCATTTTCATTGAGTTTTATGCTTCAAATTCCCGATGTGTATCATTACTCTTGAAAAATAGATGAAGAAGATTATGAGATCATAAGATAGAATAAATCTTCATTGGTATTAGATATTTTGGGTTTAAAAAATTCAGGCTCCCATTAAAAATTCATGATAAACTTAGAGAAATGATACGCACAATGAAAGTGAATATCTCAGTGAAAACTTTGACCGTCACTCGGCGGCACGTCCGATCATCGATCGGACACTACCGGCGTTCTCCGATCGCCGCCCCGAATCAAACTATACCTTGGGAGGACGGTGAACCAGTCAGGATCACCAACAACGATGAACTCATAGAAATCGACGGTGAATAATGCGAGATCACAATTGCGACGATCCCTGATAGGTTCACCGTACCCCCAGGATATAGTTTGGTTTGAGCGGCGGCCGGAGGCCACCGGTAGTATTCGATCAGCGATCGGACGTCAGACGTATCGCCAATTAATGATTAAAATTTTCACTGAAGTATTCATTTTCACTATACGTATCATTACTCATAAACTTATTATTTGATTTTATCTTGACCTTTGGCTTTGGTTTATCATCAAGATCTGCATTAGACCTTCTCCCCCTTAGGATCTTTGTAGTTTATGCCTTGCTCGACCTTGGGTTGATTTCCACATGGGAAAGAAATTTTGTAGACAAAATAAGAAGTATTGATTACAGACACTGTTTCTGCGTCACAGGAGATAACGCGATGACAGAGTACTCTGTTTTTATTATTAAAAAAAAAAAGAAAAAAAAAAACTGAGCTGTGGCAGAGTCTAGAAGCAGCCTATTCCATTTCCAGCGAGGCCGTGGTGCAACAAAGAATGGGCAATGCTATCCCTTGTCTGCATGGCGCTCGCCGATTGGAGGCGGTTCTCGGGAACCGTCTCGTCGTCGAGAAGCTCCAACTCCGGCTCTGGATCCATCTTCTCCTTCCTCATCTCGCATATGTTGTGGAGCACGCAGCAAGCGGCGAGGAACACCGGCAGGTCCGACAGCTTCACTTCGGTCCTCTTCTGCAAGCATCCCCACCTGCCTTTCAACCTAGCGAAGGCCTGCTTCGCCGCCCGGTGGACGCCATCGATTTTCTCATTGAACTCGTGCTGCGCCCATGTAAGGTTCCTCTGCGCGTAGGGGACTAGCAGCCAGTCCATCAGAGGGTAGCCGACCCCGCCGACGATCCATTGGTGGTTCAATTGGCCGTTGTTTCCGCGCTGCCAGAGCGCCGATTTCTCGAGCACCTGGTCATCGGTCATTGAGCCCGGCCAGCCGATGCAGACGTCGGTGAAGACGCCGTCGGGGTCGACTACTCCCTGGAGGGTAATGGTGTAGGAGGTCTTCTGGTTGCGGTCCGTGTGGCGTCGGTTGAAGTAGGAGGCCACGCCGACCTTGGGGGCGATGATCGGTATGTGGGTCGTGTACATTGCGCCGGCCACGTTAGGGATTCCCGAGAGAGACTGGAATCGAGCCGCCGCCGCGGCCAAATCGGAAGGGGCGGGCCAGAGGAGCGACCGCGGCATTAGCACGTCCCTGATGGCGGTGCATACCTCCAGGACGAGCTTGTGACAGGTGGAGATTCCGAGTCCAAACCGCCGGGAGACCAACCGGAGGGGCTCGCCGGTGGCGAGGCGCCACACGCCCACGGCGATTCGTTGCCGGACAGGGATGGCGGCGCGGAGCGCCGTGTCCTCCTTCGCCACGGCCGAGCCAAGCTCGTCGCAGAGGAAGTCGAAGGTGGCGCGGGACATCCGGAAGGCCTTCCGGAACTCCTCCTCGGGGAGATCCGGGCTGCTGTAATGGTCCCACCAATCCCGGCTCCGGTCCTTCACCCAAAGTCGGCGTTGGTGAGGCTGCGGCGCCAGATTCGTTTCCTGAACTCCGGCGTCCTCCACCTCTATGGAGTTGTGCGCGGGGGGCGAGGAGGAGGCGGAGCGTTTCGAGGCATCAAACCGGTTCAGTTGATCCCCATCCACCCTTGGGCGCTTCTTTGCGTTCTGGTACATCGACGGGGAGGGGGCTGAAGAAGGTTGAGGAGCGGGGATAGATGCAGGGGTGAACTCGTCTTCGAAGGAGCAGAAATAGGATAAGAGATCGTCGTCAGTAGAGGCGGAAGAGGGGACGGGCGGGGGACTGTGGTTGGCCGTCATTACGATTTGCAGCGGCGGCGATTTGGGACTGAAAAGACTCAGATTAGGCAGAGGATGGGCGATGAGTTGCGGAATGAGGCTGATTCATTTATATGTTGCGGCGAGAAAGGGAGAGGACGCGCGTGCACGCGGTCGGGCCCAGTGTCGGGAAGGAGACGAGGGGGAGATTAACCGCGGCTCACGCGGGTGTGTGGACCGACGCCACTTCGTCTTCCAATCGTACCAGATATAGGCCGTCCGTTTGGAAGGGCGGCTGAGGGAGGTGGACGGTGTCGTATCCGAGTTGATAAGGACCGGCGATCGATCGGGCCGTCGATTCTAATACGAGTAAAATAGACTGGAAAAGAGACGACGACGGAGCCCGCGGCGGCGGGCGGACCTGGATGGAGTGCTGAGCTGGCAATACATGTCCGGGTGGGCCGATTCCAAGCGGGTCCCATCGTTGCATTTAATATTTAACCAGGTACGACTTGGGTAGCCTGGCACGGCAAGGAAAAAGTGCAGTTTGGGAAGCGCACGGTGGGAACGGGTCGAGGTGTGCTAGGGGAAGATTCTAACTCGGCGGCAGCAGAATGTTCGACCGCGCTAATGACGTGGAGAAAGTGGTCCACGCGGGGAGAGAAAGCGTCCGCGGCTGCTCTCTTCACTAGCCGTTTCTTTTCATTTTTATTATTATATTTTATTCTCCCATTGCGCGAATATTTGTGGATTTTGAGGTCGGTGAGTCAGATCGCACATACTATCACTCCTTTACTCCTTGTAGTGTAGATTTTCTGTCCTATGTTTTTTCTCAATTTCGTCCGTTCATTCGTCAACGGCGACCGACGAATCGTCCGATCGTCGATCGGACATAATCGACAGTCTCCGGCCACCGTCCCGAATAAAATTATATCCTGGGGTATGGTGAATTCGTCAGAATCGTCGTAATTATAATCTCATCGGATTCACCGTCGAATCCGACGAGATTGCAATTGCAGCGATTTCGATCGATTCACGATTCTTCTAGAATATCATTTGATTCAGGACGATGATTAAAAATCATCGATGATCTTCGATCGACGATCGAACGACTTGCCGATTGTCGCCAACGAATGAGACACACAGGACATGAAAAAAAGTGAGTCAGATGATCCGTCAGCGCTCCTTAACAAGATAACTGCCTCGTGGATCTTGTTCCAACGATTAAGAGAAAATATTAATAAATGTAATTTTTATATTAATTTTATATTTTGTTTTTACAATAATATAAAATTTTATTGTAATTCTCTTTGGACGCCTGTAGTTATAACTCAGTTGTCCGCCTTTCTGTCAACCAGCTATTGTACTTGATTCATATGCCGAATAAAGGTATTTCTGGAGTTCACATTGTGAACGTATTTTGTTTGACCTTTTGTCTCATCACATGCACATGCATCGGGTTGACTGCGGATGACTGATATGGGTGTAGCATGAACCATAACAGATCACATTGAACAACAACAATGACAAAATAGGGAAAGGGAAGTGCTATATACTCACAGGAAGGGAAAGGGAAAGGGAAGTAAAACAAAGAGGGAGGAAGAATGAATTTCAATGCTATATACTCACAGGAAGGGAAAGGGAAGTGCTATTGCCCAATTTGGTCGGATGCTATTTTTGTCCCAAAACAAAATTTTAAGTCTAACGTTGAAAATGTGAATGAAAATATTTTTAAGTCTCGGGAAACTCTCGACATCAGCTCTCGATGACTCCGCACTCGATAGACGGATCTCCATCTCTCAGTTGACTCGACTGTAGGTCCATTTGGGATTCGACAACCTGGGCATTAGGCACTCGGCAACTCAATCGACTAGGTTGGCACATGGCTAGCTCGACATTTGGTTAGCTAAACACTTAGCTGGCATGACATTTGATTAGCTCAACATTGCACGGCTCAACTCAGCCATCATACACAGCTCTGTGAGTGTGTACGTATATATGCCAAGACACTGGTCTATTTATGGATAGTTATTTAATAGGATAAATATTTGTCATCATTTATTTATTTTTTTTATACATATGATTAATAATAAAATCTCACGGATTAATTGTTATATTAATTTGGAAATAGTCTTTCATCAAATAGATATCTAGAAGGAACATATATTAAATTAATATTGAGTATGATTATGTTGAGATAGATTGAGAGATGGATATTCAATTTGTACTTAGGGGTGCCTTGAGTTTAGAGGTACATTGGACACGACCTATTTGGGAGAACATCACATATTAAGAATCATTAGACGTTTCTCTTAATAAATGAGTATAACTGATTTTTTTACTTCAGACATTGGACACGTTTCTCTTAATTTTAGAAGAACTTTCTCTTCGCTTCTCCTTTGTTTTCTTTCGACAACCAACTCTTTCTCAGAGACACATCTTCAGATCCATAGTGCTTCCAAAAGGTTTTGTCGATCCAAGAGGCTAGCACCTAACGAATCGTATCAAGTTCGTTGTTCCGGAAGGAATCGACGTCGACGGTCAGTCACCAGGGTTCAACCCACGAGGATGCTGACGAGAGAGGAAGAACTCCCACCCTACGAGATTAACACGAGCGTTAGGGGAACACGCCGGAGGTTTTCCGGCGGAGCCCACTCCGACGGTCAAGTCAGTGTCTGAGTCTCTTAGATGGAAAAAAGTAAGGACAAAAGTATGAGTTAGAATGTGCATAACCCCTTTACCTGAGGGGTTGGAATACCTTTTATATCTGAGGCGGTAGTCACACGTGTCCCCACATTCTTCTCCATGTCCCCTCAATCGTCGGTTACTGGATAATCTTTGTAACGGTCTCCGCAGCCATCAAATCTAGACCGTTGATATGATTAAGGCTTTGATGGCCGCGTATCATGGGTTGTAATTATCCCGTAATAATTGGTGATGATTATCCACCGATCCGAGGAAAGTGGACAGTTACTTGAGGTCGAGTACTCCTAGGGCTCTGCTACCCCAAGGTGATCTCGGGGTCCTTTGGCCCCGGGGGGGGGGATCCCGGGTGTTCGCCTTCCCGAGTTGATCTCGGGGACTTGCTTTCCCGAGATGATCTCGGGCGTGTGTCCTTCTGGAGCAATCTTCAAGACTCTGTCTACCCGAGTTGGTCTCAGGAATCCACCTTCCCGAGGGGGTCTCAGGCATCAGGGAAAGAGAGTCGTCCAGACTTGGTAAATTTTACCCCATAGCTTCTTCAGTCCACGTGTCAGCCACGGGGTGCTCAACCTCATCACAAGTCCCTCCCTTCAATTCTAATCGAAGGAAATGTGGCTAACTGATTAGACTAGTGGTGTAGCGAAGAAGCTATGTTATGGTGGTCCATATATCTTTTACTACTTCATTGGCGGCCCGCTAGGTCCGAGGAATCAGACCATGCATCCTTGGACCCCAGGCAACTCCTCGAATCCGTCCTGCATCCCTATGAGTTTCGAGACAACTCCACGACAGCTATCCATGGCCTTTTAAAAGCGCATTTAATGGCGACAAGGTCGTCTAACGAATGTTGTCTTGTCACGTGCTCCGTCATTCTCTGCGCGACGATCTCCTGCTGATACGCGACGCAGATCCCTACGAAGCGACGATAGTAAAGGAAGGTGGCTCCTCGGGATGCCCCATTAACCCCCTTGACGTCCTGTCTCCCTATTGCTCACAGGCGGGCGGCTTCTCCCTATAAAAGCGGGTGCAACGGCACCCTTCTGCCTTCTTGCCTTGTCTACTTTCAAACATCTTCGTTCACCTGCTGTTCATCTCGCTGCCGCATCCCCCTCTCAAAGTGTAAGTCTCCTTCTGTTTTTTCCTTTCCTTCACACCCATAGGTCCAGTAGAGAAGAAGAAAAAGACTCGCGGCGAGGGCAAAGATTTCTCAGAGGAGCCGACCTATCACCCAGAGTGGTATGATACCATTTCCTCTAGGGTTAGACTAGAATCCCTCCAGGTCGCTTGCCAGAGTTATGGTATCCCGGAGGACTGGGATGTGAGAGTTCCGGCCTTAGGTCAATCATCTATAGAGCCTCTGCGGGGTTTTTCACCTTTTTCTTGGAGCAGGTAGAATTAGGGCTTCGTTTCCTAATTCCCTCCTTTTTCATGAATGTCGCCACCTATTTTGACATCCCTCTTCACCAACTGGCTTCAAACGCCTTTACCCAGATAGGCGGGGCGTTTGTCCTCTTCAAGCTTTTCAACATCCCTTTGACTCCCCGATTTTTTCATTTTTTTCTTCGTTCCGGTTGGCTCGCGAGGGGCGTTTGGCTTTACAGCCCGTACCGACCATAAGTTCTTAGGGGGTCTCCCTTCCTCCCACAAGGGATGGAGGGAATGCTTTTTCTTTATCCGACTCCCTGAGCGTCCCTTCAGCCCTATCCGCTGGACGGAGAGCCTGCCGCTCATTGATAATTACCATTTTGTTAATCATTTTAGGCTTTCAAATCCATGTTTTGATTCCTTTTCATATGCTTAATCTTGCATTTACACTAGGTTTCATGAGTTATTGTTATTTTAGCTTTGGATGCAAATCTTTTCATAATTGAGATATTATGGCATTAAAATTTGAATCTAATTTTGTAGGCTTTGAAAGATCATGGACCTAGATCAGATTGAATCGAGTTTGAGCCAGAATTGGATTTGGATCAAGATGATCAAGTATTGGATTAATATGGGCCGTCCAATAAGAAACGGTAAGATCTGAGCCATCTGTCATCTTCTGATCAATTCAAGCTCAAGATAGATTTAATCAAGACCACAGATCAAGATCTGAGAGTTTGGTCTAAATCAGAAGTCATCCAACCGTTAGATCAAGCTCAAGAAGAGTCTAAGCCATACATTCAAAAGGGAGGGAGATCTGAGCTATCCGTTGCAGATCTGGTTGATCCAAGATAAGGAGGAGCAGATCCTGACCATTAATGGAGATCTGGAAGGTTTGGGCTTAATCCGAGTTAATTTGACCGTTGGATGAGACGAGGATGATCACAGCCGTCCAATTTCAAATGAGATTAATTAAAACAGAAATTCCCTCTCCGAGCTCAGGGTGGTCGCAGGGTAGCGTAGTTTTCTTCTGTTCTTCGTCTGTTCTTCATTGTTTCTTCTCCGATCGCGCGACCACTTCAGATTCAAGTTCATCTCCAGATTCAGATCAAAGAGAGCGATTCCTGGTTTGTCCAGATCCATCATAATCTTTTGTGATAACAGTGGTGCAGTTGCAAACTTAAAGGAACCACAAGACCATAAGATGAGTAAACACATAGAGCGTAAGTACCACCTGATACGAGAAATCGTAAAGCGAGGAGAAGTGGCTGTCGACAAGACTGGCAGATCCTTTCACGAAAGCTCTTCCAGCTAAGGCTTTTGATAGACATGTGGAGGATATGGGAGTCAGATGTATGACAGTGGGAGAACAACAATGTCTTTAATATAAGTGGGAGAGTGTAAGATGTGTATACTGAAAGACATGAGTTTCTTTATATGAACATCTTTATTATGAAAAGAGAATCGCAACTATACTAGGTGTTTGTTTATAATAGTACATACACGAAGTCTAATTACTTTGCATTGTAGATAACATAGTGTGTGGTGTCACACGGAAGATCATGTTATCAGTTCCTTACTTAGTATAAATAAGAGGCCCACAACCGAGATGGAATTGGACAACCCATCGGGATGGTTGTAGTGTAATTAGGCGTGGTTGGTCTTGACCATAGAATTACACTAGTGTTCTTTGAGTACATTGAGCAGGACCGAAACCCGAGGTTATCCAATTTGTACTGACTCAATAATTGGATAGGACCTCAGTTTATATTATGGAGTATAATCCCTTAATCCCGAAATAATATCAGGCATATATTATTAATTATTGTTTCTTTGATTTATCAATGGGCGAGATCTATTCTGTTAGATCAATAGACCCAGTAAGTTGGGAGATAATATTAATAATATGATGTGCCGATGATTATTGATGGAATCCGTGTCCTGGTGAGTCAAGATGATGATGCCCCCTTGATGAGCTCAAGAGGTTTATCGTGCTAAACCCTGCAGGTGGATTTGATCCGGCACGATGATAAGGTTGAGTGGTACTAATCAAGGATCCAGAAGTTAATTAATTTAAATTGTCAGTAATTTAATTAATTAACGGACATTCGAGATCTTAAACACGGGGGAATGGACGACTCGTAATATGTGGAGCTCATATGAAAATATGGGGTCTGGTGAGAAAGTTCAATTAAGATCCTTTAGTGGAATGGATCTTAATTAATGGATCGGGTTTAGATCCATTAGTGGGCCAAGAACCAACTCCTCCTCTTGGTCCCTACCTTAGCCCTATATATACCCTATGGGATCAAGAAGAAACAGTTAATTGGAGAAAACTCCTCAATCCCAAACTGGTCTTTGCATGCACTCTCCACTTAATAAATTCTTTACATTCACTCCCTAATAAATTGAATATAAAAAAGTGAAAACTCAGTATACATTATAAAGATTTGAGTATAAATTGTTTGAGATTGAGTACTAATTTAAGAAATTTGAGTACAAAGTTTCGGTGACCCCTTATGTAAAAATCTTAATGTCGTGAGTATAAAAGAGTGAAAACTCAGTATACATTATAAAGATTTGAGTATAAATTGTTTAAGATTGAGTACTAATTTAAGAAATTTGAGTATAAAATTTTGACAACCCCTCATGTGAAAATCTTGATGTGGTGGATGCAACCTCACATACTCAAATTTCTAAATTTTATACTCAAATTTTTTCAAATAATACTTAATCTAAATCAATTTATACTTAAATTTTGATAATGTATACTGAAATTTTTCCTTAGTCATCGCTCAGCTAAGTTGCTCAATCCCTCGGACCAAGACTTCGTGCCCAAACCCTAAGTCCAGGACTTCGGTGCTCAACCCTCGGCTAGGTCTTCGTGCCCAGTCCTCGACCAGGACTTCGGTGCCCAACCATTGGCCAGGTCTTCTTGCCCAGTCCTCGACCAGGACTTCGTGCCCACCTTCCGAGCAGGTCTTCGGTGCCCAGCCCTTTGCCAGGACTTAGTGCTCAATCCTCGATCAGGACTTAGTGCCCACCTTCTGAGCAGGTCTTCGGTGCCCAACCCTTTGCCAGGACTTAGTGCTCAATCCTCGATCATGACTTATTGCCTAGGTTTACTAGGACTTTCTTCCACTTTGTTACTTCTCTCTTAACTCCCCTTTGTCTGTTCAATATATCACTGACTTAAGTCTATTGTCAAACATTGAAACACTTAGAGGAGGACATCACTGATGCAACTTGCACTAATAGATGATGCGTGGATGTGCATTGGCTAACTTTGTATTGCAGGCACGAGATTCCAACTTCATGGCCAAATATGTGTTGTGTTATTGGTTTGCATATTTTTATAATTAATTAATCCTCGGGGTTGACGAGGTTAGGTATTTAATTTTTGTAATTAAAAACGACGCATGTTTAGCCGAGTTATTTATTTACAGTTGATCTAGATTTCATGTACACTCCCTCGAGGAGTATAGGATCGATGATGTAAATAATTAGCTAGTCATTTCGGCGTGGAAATCCTTCGAGGTAGCTTGCGCAGAACGAAGGAAGGAGCAGACGAAGTGACGACATGCCTGGAGGCGCATCAGAGACCAAGGGCCATGAAAGTTGGAAAATCTAGGATTTTCTCTATGTTTTTTTTCATGTTGATTGGTTATGTGCTTGGTTGTATGGTAGTGCTAGAAAATTCCTTAAGATAAATTACTAAGTGGGAGAGGGACCCTAAGGGTCCCACGACCTCCATTACAATCTGATATGTGATGCAAACAAGCCCGCACGTTGGCTTTGAGTGCCTTCCTCCATAACGGATAGACTTGTTCTTGTTGGATCGAGAAAAATGATAGAGGGGGGGGGGTGAATATCGTTAAAACTTTTCAGATAGAATAAAGAGCAAATACACAGCGGAAATAATTAAATGCACACAGGAACACAAGTAGATTTTTACCTGGTTCGGAGTCGCGGTCGGCTCCTACTCCAAGGCCCACGGTCCTTGACCGTTTACTTTGGGCAATACTATAATTGCGCAAAAGGGATTTACAAATTTAAGTACAATAGTATTGAAATGCTACACATTTCGTTACCGACGCCCAATGTAGATCGTATTTCAGTGCAGAGGGTCGTCGTCGGCGCTGAGATCTCGAAGTCGGAGTTTGTCGGGGCGTAGCGCTTGAACGAAAAGCTTTTGGGCGTTAGAAAGTAGTGATTCTGAAGCCTTGGGGTCGAGCCCCTTTTATAGTGCTCCTGGGGGCGCCTGACACGTGCCTTCAGCTACGAGAACCTTCATCCGCAGCTCGGTCAACGCTTATCCCATCCGATTCGACCCCTGGTCTGACTGGGGCGCCCGGGACCTCTCGGGCGCCTAGGTTGACCTCGTCCAATGACTTCGTGGCAGATTTGCTTCGATGGTTGCTTTGGCTTTGACCTTGGGCGCCCGGGACCTCCTGGGCGCCTAGCCCAGTGTGGTTTCGAAGCAATCTTGCTTAATTGCTGTTTTGGCCTTTCACCTTGGGCACCCGAGACCTCCCGAGTGCCTAGCCCAGTTGCCTACCCCTTTCCTCTGGGCGTTCTGAGTTGCAGAAACACAATCCTTCGTTCCCTGCAACCAAGGTTAGTTCAAAAACAAACCAAGCAAGATTGTTAGTCAATATTTACAGTCGTAGCTGTCTTGGTTCTGACTTCGGGTCTCCCAAATGGAACCCTAGGTCGAGCCGACGCCTACTGTTCCCTCGACAGGGAACGCGTCCTCACCTACTCCTCTCAGGAGAGTTTACCTTTTGCCAACCGGCTCCTCCGGTTGGACTTTTGCCCAATCCACCTGACTAGGTCTTCGTGCCCAACTTCCGATCAGGTCTTCGGTGCCCAGCCCCTTGCCAGGACTTCGTGCCCAGTCCTCGACCAGGACTTCTTTGCCCGACTTCTGGTCAGGTCTTCTTGCCCAGTCATTGACCAGGACTTCTTTGCCAAGCCCTTTGCCAGGACTTCTTGCCTAGTGTACCTAGGGCTTCTTCCTGCACACTCAGTGAACAAGTTAGAACACAATAACATCTTAACTTTTGAACTCTTTGACATTATCAAAACCCAGGTTTGACTTAGGTGCTGCCTGCACCAACAATCTCCCCCTTTTTGATTTATGGCAACCCGGTTCAAAAAGTTAAGTTAAACAAACAAAAAATAGGTAAAATACCAGATTTAATTTCCTCCCCTGGAAGAAATCTCCCCCCGAGTTTTTTAAACATTCGTGGGGTTTTTGAAAAAGTTTCTAAGTCTTTGTTCCTAAAATTGAAAAAGTTTTTTAGGTTTTCAATACATTGAAAATTTTCAAAAAAAAAAAGGAATTTTTAAGTTAGAAAATTTTCTAAAATATTTTGAGTTGGGCACCTAGAAAATTTTTCTACACATTTAGCTTTAGTACTTAGAAAATTTTTCACCAAAAAATTTAGAGTAAGTACTTAGAATAATTTTTGAAAATAATTTTTGAGTTAAGTACTTACAATAATTTCCAAAAACACTTAGTTTTTGCATTTTAGAAAATTTTCTAAACTGATTTTGAAGTTTTAACACTTAGAAAATTTTCAAGCAGTTCTAATACTTAAAAAAAAAATTTCAAGAAAAATTTTTAATTTATAACACTTAGAACATTTTTCCAAGTGATTTTGAATTACTTTACTTTTTGAAAAAGGAGATAAAGGGAAAAAAAATTAATTTGAAAAAAAATTTAGATTTTAAAACCTTCTCTCCTTTCTAATCTCTCCCCCTTTGTCATATATCAAAAAAAAATATAGCAAAAAACTGAGTAATAAAAGTAATGTGCTGTACTGAACCAATTCTAAGTTTAAACTGGACCAAATCAATTTCTCTTTTGGGTCATGTCTAGCCCAATTAGCTACTTTCTAACTGTTATAAACAGTAGTTTTCGCTAGGGTTAGTCAAGTTAAGTGATCTGTTCAAGTTAGATTTTCTAAGCTTGACACTTAACCTGATTGCTGTTCAATTGGTATTTAGTGCTCCAATTACTGCAGATGCACTGACTTAAAGCATCTTGAATAAAGGCATAGACCTAAGCATCTCAACCCAGTTAGGTTATCAATCAAAAGTACCCTAAGGTGCTTGTGAGATGCTGGCTTCTGTTGAGGCAATCAACCCTTAAATGATTGGAAGATCATGGTTTTGATGTGTGTGTGTGTGTGAATATGTTTAAGGTTAGAGTGTTATGTTGTATTTGATGTGTGTGATTGAGTTTGCAGGACTTGGAGAATTACACATGGTGGACATATCCGAGGGACGAGAGCCGAGGGAGGAGGACTACAAGGGCAAGCCGGGAAGTGGACTTCAAGGGCACACGTGAAGGGTAACATGGAGGCAAGCCAAGGGAGGCTTGTGTGTGCATCCGAGGGACGAGAGCCAGAGGAAGATGACTTCAAGGGGCGAGCCAAAGAGTGAACCTGAAGGCACACGTGAAGGACTATGTGGATATGGGCTGGGAGTGAGTGGGCAGTCGACTGGCTGCCAAAACTCACAGAAGGTTTTCAGCCTTCTACCAGTCGACTGGCCCAGAGACAGCCGACTGGTATACCCCAAAAACTAGCCGTTGGCTAGCAATTAATGCTAGGCCAGTCAACTGCCCCAGGGGCAGTCGACTAGTGTGGGGTTGGACAAACTGCGAGTTTGTCCCGTTCTCCTATATAAGGAGGACCTTTTTACACTTGAGCGGTTTGGTTCCGTACTATAACGAAGTGCTGCTCGTCTGAAAAGTGTTCTCAACTTCCTCTCTCTCATTTTACTACATTCTGTAAAGAGGAAGACCACCATTGTAAATGTTTCTCTACCTGAAGGAGATTTTTCATAGTGGAAGTGGTGCTCGTGCGTGGATCCTTGGATTAGTCACCCATCTGGGTGGATA